>CAUYUJ010013914.1:0-20000 GCA_963575745.1 Prorocentrum cordatum | reverse complement strand
CCTGCTGTAGGCCATGACTTTGTTTATTATGGCCGACCGCGGCCCGGAGACCCCAGAGCTCGCCGAACAAGTGCGGACACTTTTGCCGCAGCCAGGGCATCGATGTGTTAGCACGTGGCCCAAGGCTAGGCCTCTCCAGGAACCGTCTACGACTGCCTGGCAGTCATGATCGGAAACCGCGGGGGTTACAGCTACATCCTGTGTCTGGTAGTTTGACCAGAGCCGCAAAAATAGTTTGTTGCCACTGCTCACAGGGTAGGAGCCCGAAAGACCCGAAGCTCGCATGCTTGAGATGTTCCTCCTCGTCGAGCGTCGCGAACGCCCAGCCCGCTCGTCCGCTGCCCCCGGAGGCACTGTCTAGAGCGGAGCCGTCAGCAAAAACCTCTCCAATGATCCACCCTTCCCATTGCTCGTCGCAGTGGGCTTCGTGGGAGGTGGGAAGTGTGAAATCGGAGCATTTGCAGATGCACCTCCCCCACAGGCGCTCGTGACCGGGCCATGGATGGACTTCTCCGTAATTCGGCTCTGCCGCCCCCCCAGCCCGGCTCCGAACCTTTCTGGTCACTCCAGGGCGCAGGAGGCTCGATGACGTTCTGTGCCACTGGCTCCGCGGCACGCCCGGCAAGGGCTGCTCGGTCCGTTTCCTTTGGCGAGAAGCCAGTGTCTTCGATCCTGGGGCTTCCGGAGAGCACCTGCTGATCGGCGTCACCCCCAGCATACTAATGTACTATGTGTGCGTCGTGGCCGACACGCGCACCGAGAAATCGTACGGTATGTGCGTCGTGGCGGACGCTTTCTGGCCACACCGCTCGGGAAACGATCTGGTACAAGATGGGTATACTATATGCTCGTGTCGGACGCGAGCCTCCAGGGAGGACGTACAGTACTAGCATCTCTAGGCGCTTCCCTGGTGAAGCGGCGCCGCAGGAGAGGGCGCGCGCAGGTGCAGCACCAAGAGGCCACGGCCTCGCCCCGGCTCTTCGCCCCAATCTGGACGGCCAGGCCCTGCCGTGGCTCGCGCGGAGTGGCGGCCTTTGCCCACGCAGCGACGGGTCCCGCTAGTGGATGCTCCCTAGACTTCAGTCGGGCGTGTCCCTCTACAGGAGGAGTGTTCCAAAATAGTCCAAAAATAGTCAGGGGACGATTTTTAAAGCATTTTTTTGATAGATTGGAGCATTTTTTGATTATTGAATTATTTTTCGTCTAAAATCGGCTTGTGGGGGGACATGCCCGACCTAACCCTAAACCGATGTCGACTCAGCCGGGGGAAATCGACAACGGCGATCAGGTGCACCAGTCTGGGCCTCCCCGATGGGGTCCGAGCAGATGGGGGTCGGAGGATCGCGCCGCATCGCCGACGCATCGCCGATGCGGCTCGATGCCGAGCCCGATTTCCTTCACGCGGACGTCGCGGATTCATCATTGACGTCGCCGAAGCATCGCCGGTGCATCGTTAATGCATCGCCGATGCATCGGCGATGTATCGCCGATGCGGCGCGATCCTCCAACCCCATCTATTCCGACCCCATCTAAGTCTAGGAGGCCTCTAAACACGGATCCCGCACATGAATGCTCCGTAAACCGATGTCGACTAAGCTTGGGAACATTGACCACGGCAATCAGGTGCACCAGCATGTGCGCCGTAGTGCGATGATGGCGAAGGCAGCAGCCGGGCCGGTGACGATCTGACAATGTCCATTTGACCGTGCATTCGATTGCTCATTTCTCATTGTCCCCACGCGTTGGTCGATTTTTCTGACATGTGTGGGCCCTGGTCTGTCTATTACCACGCTCGGGCCCCCTCTATTTCTGACCCACCGTGGCCAGAACTCCAGGGTCAACGTCGTCAGCCGATAGGCCCAGGAATTTAGAACGCCAAGAAAGTGGGGGAGGAGGGGCAGTATGATACGGGGGATGAGGATGAGTTGCAGGAGGGGGGTTATGAGGAGAGTGCTTCCCAGAACTGAACTCGCAAGATGCCACGCCCATGCAGTCGAATGGCATTCGGCCAATCGCGCCACAGTGCCTGGGCTGTGGGTATGAAGCCTACGGACTGTTCGTTGGGATCTCGAGGGAGGCCTCTCGGGGGCATCTTAGAGGCAGTCTGGAGGCATCTTAGGGGCCGTTTGGGGGCCTCTTAGTGCCTTTTTGGGGCCTCTTGGGGGCATCTTCAAGCCTCTTGCGGGCCTCTTAGGGGCCTCGTGAGGCCTAATTTCCGGTCGCCTCTTGTGACATCCTGGGGTTGGGGCGGAAGGCTCGGATTTTCGGTTCGTGTTTCCTCTCTTGGCCGTCTTGGGCGTCTTGGGGCCCTCTTGGGGGCCTCGTGGGCCACTTGAGGCGGTCTTAAGGGCTTCTTGGGCCGTGCTGGAGCGTCGAGAAGCCGAACAAGCGAGAAGGCCAGAATTCGTCAAATATTTTGGGGAGATCAATGATTTTTGCCTCTCGGTACTCTCTTGGGCGGCGTCTTGGGAGGTCTGTTGGGGCGTTTTGGCAGCCTCTTGGGCCGTCTTGTTGCGGTCGTGGACGTCTTGGAACGATCATTGGGCGTCTCGGGGCCATCTTTGACCGTCTTGAGGGCCCTTGGGGACACTCGTGTCCTGTCCGGAGGCCCTCTCGGGCCCGAAAAAGTTGTGCGACAGGACGCCGGGAACCCCAGGGGTCGCGCGCCAAGCCCCTGGAGATTTCGGAATGTTGGGTCTGGCCTTTCTAAAGATTCTTTAGGACTGAGGACGGGGGCAGGGGTTGACCTAAACAGTGTTTTGGCGATTTCGTGGGCCGTTTTCGTTTCGACTTTGTTTTGTGGCAGAGGCGGATTGAAGACAAAACGAGGGAAAACAACAGCAAAACGAAACGAAGAGCACTGTTTAGCTCGAGCCCTAGACTGGAGCCCCAGGGAGAAGGCAAAGGACCTGAGGACACGCTCGCTCCTTGCTCCCGGAGGCACGAAGGCGGATTCGCCGACAGGGAAACAATCGTATTCGAAGGAAGGGATCCTGAGGTTCTATGCCGCTTTCGGCCTTGGGGCATGCGAGTGATCACACCATGGAAAACCCTTTCGGCTGCTCGCACGGGATATGGGATATACCTACCACCCTCCGTCCTCTGACCTCCACTATCTTCTTTTCACTATGTAGCATGTTGCCTTGATTTGTTATAGTTCTGCGTGCCGTGCCTCATTGTGCATTCTCGAGTATATAATACAACTCGCGATGGTCTTGTCGATAATATCTCTCTCTCACACTCCCTTTCTCGCTCTCTCTATCCCTCTCTCTTGTTGTTTGTGTCCCCCCTTTATACATAGGCTAGCCACCGTGGGCTCCAAACAGTATGGTTCTAGCAATGTATGTTGTGATGTCGATGTGGAGCAATATATATATATATGTGTGTGTGTGGTGACATCTATGTGGGACATTATATATAGACACGTACCGGTGCAATACATGCGGTGCAATCTATGTTGTGCAATCTTGGTGGTACAATCAGTGTTGTACAAAATGTGATGTGCGATCCATGTTGTGCACTATGCATATATAGTGGAACGTATGCTGTGCATTATATGTGGTGCAATCTATGTGGGGCAACTTAGGTGGTGGCGACGGGGCTGCGACGGGGCAACATAGCCGCCAGACCGCCAGACATGCGCAGACTACGGGCGGCGACAAGACGGCGACGGGGTGGCGATGGCGGCAACATAGCCGCCAGACCGCCAGGCATGCCCAGTTCCTTAGAAGAGGAATGAGAACCCCTAAGTGCAAGCACTCTTCGGGGGGGGGGATCTAGATGTATGTATGTATGTATGCATGCATGCATGCATGCATGCATGTATCTATGTATGTATGTATGTATGTATGTATGCATGCATGTATGTATGTATATATGTGTGTATGTATGTGTGTATGTATGTATGTATGTGTGTGTGTATGTATGTATGTATGTATGTATGTATGTATGTATGTATGTATGCATGTATGTGTATGTATGTATGTATGTATGTATGTATGTATGTATGCATTCATGTATGTATGTATGTACATATGTATGTATGTATGTATGTATGTATGTATGTATGCATGCATGCATGCATGCATGTATGAATGTATGTATGTATGTGTGTATGTGTGCATGTGTGCATGTATGTATGCATGTATGTATGTACGTATGGATGGATGGATGTACGTATGGATGGATGGATGGACGGATGGATGGATGGATTGATGTATGTATGTATGCATGCATGCATGCATGTATGCATGTATGTATGTCTAGTTGTATGTTTGTATGCATGTATGTATGCATGCATGTATGTATGTATGTATGTAGGTATGTATGGATGTATGTATGTATGTGTATGTAGATATATATGGATGTATGTATGTATGTATGTATGTCTGTCTGTATGTATGTATGTATGTAGGTAGGTAGGTAGGTAGGTAGGTAGGTAGGTATGTATGTATGTGTGTATGCATGTGTTTAGGTATGTGCATATATATGTGGAATGTACATATCTCTATCTCTTCTTCTTGCTCTCTTCATACTCTGGGAGCCCAGGACACGGAGGCCCCCAAAGTGTGAATACCAGGGAGCCCGGCCGCCCGCCGAAGTCTGGCACACGTCCACCAAGCCTCGACCGTGGAACCGGGAAGCCAGGACATGGCACCCAGGGCGTACAATCGATTAGACGTAAGAGTGACCCTTCGCCGGAGTGACCTCTGGTGCGGGCCCATTGTGCTCTCCCGATCGCCGATTGCGACGCGATAGTTGCGTCTGGCGCGCTTGTGTTCGGCACCCCCGCGGCCCCCAAAAGCCGCACACCAAAGGTCACTCCTACCCGGGGCCACTCTTGCGCGTAGCCGATACAAGCTTGGGGACCCTGGATCTGGAACGCGGAACGCGCGAGCCCGGCTGCCCTTCGAAATTGTGCAAACAAATTCGCCAAATTCGCACATACTCCGCGAGGATTCCCCCCGTGCGAGCGCTGGCTGTGGAAAAGAGCTGCCGGGGGCGAAGGGCCTCCACGACCCGCTTCTCTCGGGACCCCTTCCGCCACGTGCCAAGTCATCAGCCTGGTTGGCTCAGGCATGGTGCGCACCCGCGGGAGCCTGACGAGGGCCCCTTGGCGGAGGGCGGACCGAACCTATATCCATTCATCCGTATAGCGGACTTCGGGCCGGCGCTGCGCTAACCAGCCCCCGCCGTGGTCCTTCGCCCCGGCGGGAGGCCCCTGGTGGCCAGAGGTCCGAGGCGGGAGTCAACTGTAACTACCGCCTGGGGCATCGATCTTCGGGGACCGCGGCAGGCTGTAGATTTTTAGCGGGCGAAGTAAGGTATAACATAGTGTGTTTCGTCGCCAGGGGCGCCTGCCCCTGGGCGGCTGGAAAGATTATGCCCCGACGTGGCCACCGGAAGAGTATAACCTTTCCAGCCGCACCGGGACAGGCGCCCCCGAATGCGAAAGAGTTTATGTCATACCGTTTTTCGCCGGTGAAGATTTGGGCCCGAGGATCCGAAAAAGACACGGCATACAACAAACATTGTCGGAGGTCCGCGCGGGTTTCGGCCCCGCCTCGTTGGCGCGCGAGGTGCGTTGGGGGCGGCGCCAGAGGCGCCGCCAGGGGAGCCGAGCGCAGATCCAAGAAGTCCGCGCCGACCTTCGACAGTTTACGGTAGGTTCGTGTCGTGTCGATTGGCGGCGACCCCGCCGCCGGCGTTCAACGTTGAACGCCGTCGGCGACCCAGAATCGGTCGATGTTGAACGATCTGACGTCTCGGAAGCGGCCGATCGTTCAAGATTCGGGGGAGCGTAAGACCCGGGTTTGCCAGGACTCGGGTTCGCCATCGTTTTTTGACGACCGCGCCTCGGATTTTGACGAGGAGGAGTTTCGTGGGATGTCTGCAGCGGGAGGCCTCGTCAAAATGCAGGCTCGGCCTCGTCATTTTTTTGACGACCTCGTCGGGGATTTCCGATTCCCCTGTACCCAGGTCTTACGTCCCCCTGAAAGATTGAACGTTCCCCGCGGTGTCACGATCCAAGGCCGAAGTCGTCACGACACGAACCTGCCGCATGCTCATGCCGCTCTTGTTCCTCCTAGACCTGTGCACAGCCACCGCCCGCGGGGGCCCCAGGGCGCCGGCTCCGCAGGCGGTGGATGTGGGCAGACTTTCGCCCCGCGAGTCGATGAAGAACAGAACGGCATCAACATGCCAAGTGCCGCTGCTCGTGCTGGAGATCCCTCGCCGCCACGGCTGGATTCTCCTCGATATCCTTCGGAGGAAAGAAAGGAAACGCCACGCCATCAACATACACCTGCGGCGCCTCGCGCGGGTTTCGTGGATCCGCGCTGGGACTCCCCAGGCGGCCCCTCCGGCCCCTGGCGCGCTCCGCGCGCCAGGGACAGGGTGGTCCAGCGCAGATCCAAGAAATTCGCGCGGAGCGTCAAAAGTGTATGTTTGTATGTCTTTGTTTGCTCTTCTATCGAGAGTCGGTCATAGCCAGGACCCCAGATAGGACCCGGTTAGTAGTAGGGCCCCCGAGCCCCTCAATTGTCCAGAATCACTGAAAACCAGGTCTGCCGTAGCCGGTGCTTTTTCGGGTGACGGCAGTTCCGGTTAGTGGAACGGGGCGGGGGGGGGGTCACCCAGCACACATCACTGAACCAGGTCCCACTTCACCCAGCTCTGCCAACGCCCGACCTTTTGTCTGCTCCTCAGTCGAGAGGCCTTGCTCGCGATGCGGGCCGCCGTGGTGGCGGTGGGCGCCCTCGCGGCCCTCCTGGCCGCGGACGCGCGGCTCGCGAAGCAGCAGCAGGCCGCCGCGGAAAGCAAAGGGCCCCCCTGGAGCGAAGCCCTGGCAGCCGATGTTGTCCGATATTCTTTCCTAGTAAACAGAATATATCTGGATCTGTATGTGTGTATATATACACGACAAAAACTGGGAGGAGCCAACAACATCGGGGCGGAAGTTTTCTTCTCGGGCGGGGCTGCGACAGCAGGAATAGGGCGTCCCAGAGCGTTCTGGAACGCTCTCGGTGCGTGCCAGAACGCTCTGAAGAGGGCCGCAGCGCCCCATACGTCCTCCAGAGCCGCCGGATCACAGAGATCCCAGATTTTTTATCCCTGTCCGAGTCTGTACTCCTGTGCTTGCCTCGTCTCGTTTGCGTTGTGCTCGACCTCTCTGGGGGCTCCCGGTGGGCTCTCCCGGGGCCGTCAGCAGCACATTCAGGGTGAAGCCGAGCTTGGGGAGAGGGTTCGGGAGTGCTGAGGGGCACTCCGAAACAGAAGCATGCAGTCGAAGCTGAAAGCAAGGACGCACGGATGTCCTCAGGGTGCACTTTCGTCCCCAGACCCCCTCGGGTACTGAACAAATCATGACGGGAGGTTTTTTGCTATGTTCGGCCACTGGAGGCTCTCACCGGCCCTCGGAACCGTCAAAAACCGATTCAGGATGAAAAACCCGTCCAGGGGAGTGGGTCGAGACCTCCAGGGGTCGACGTAATGAAAAAATCATGACGTCGGGGGTCTGGATCCTTGCCTCAGCCCTTCGGGCGCTGGCAACTCGCCGCCCAGAAGAGCCAGCCTGGGCGTCTAAGGCCCTTGCGTCCTTACCGCCCGTCTTCACTGTAGATGTCGACTGTGCACTGGGTGCCTGGGCAAGGGGTCCTGCAAGTGTTCTTGCTCCGCCGTCGGAACTCTCTCGGGCCCCTCTCTCAGAGGAGGAAGAGAAGGCACCCATACCTCCACCCTTCGCTCGTTTTTTTCCTTTTTTTTGTGGCCTCCCGGGAGGCCCTTTGGGGGGCCTCCTGGGAGGCCCCGGGTCAGAACGCTTCCCGGGAGCAGCGGTGTCGGTACCTCTTGGTTTCCCCCCGCATCCCTGGGGGCCGTCAGCGGGACGAGTCGGGCTGCAGAGCGGGCCCTACGGGGGGGAGAGCCCCGCGGGGTCCAGGGTGTTTCGGGGGTGGACATAACCCCCAACAGCGACACGTCGATTAGTGAATTGTCCGTTTTCGGTTCTCGAGAGGGCGCCGTGGCCGTTATTTTCCAGGCTTGCGCCTGCCAGGTTTGGGCCTCAGGTCGTTTTCACTAAACCACGTTTTACTAAAGGGGGGTCTGTCCATCCCCGAGTGTTGTCTGTGCACCGCCGTGTCAGAGCAGGCCGCCTCGCTCAACGCCGATGACAAGAGCAACCGGACCGGCGAAGGCGGCCGAAGGGGATCGAAGGATATGCACCACACCGCCCGGCCGAGCAAGGGATCTGGCGCAGGTATTTTTTGCCACGAAGGGGGCGGGCCTTGAGGGAGACGGGTCCAGCGTTGCTTACCGTTTTGGATTCCTGCGCCCTCCAGGGCCCCAGGACCGTCAAAGACGGCCCCTCGTGGGGAAAGCCACTGGGGTCCAGGACTTGTTTCCCTGCGGACCCGCTTTCCTCTTGCCAACTTGTGGCGCAGGGCTTCTCCAGCGGTCCCACCGCTCGAGCGGCTGTTGGCATCAATCCGCGGAGCTCCTCGGCTGGCTGGCCGGCCCCGTGCCAAGTGTCGATGGCCCGCCCAGGCGACCAGGGAGTGGGTGAGGTGGTGGACTTCGTCGTCGACGTCTTCGACCCACTGCCGGGAGCCCTGCCCGACAGGGCCCAGGTCGTGCAGCTGGCCGCGGGCGTGAACACGTCCGCCCGGGCGGCCCGACAGGGCTCAACGGTCGAGGACACCGTGGAGGCCGCGGCGTCGGGTGTCGCCAAGATCGTGTTCGGCCTCCTGTTCGTGGCCATCGCCGTGCCCGTCCACTGGTTCAACGAGGATCGCAGAACAAATGCATACCGTGGGGGACCATGCGAAGAAACACCCTTCTTGTCTCCACACTGCCTTGGGTTTCTTGGGTTTCGATGGTTTTGCGATGGAAAGCGTGACGTTCCCACACCAAGAATCCATGGACGTCCTGGGGTCTCAGGTTTAGGTTTGTAGTGGGAGGCTTCGTGTGGATTGGCCTCCACTGCAGCCCGCCACTTTGGCGTGCACCTCCGGCGATTGCTAGCTGCCGATGGCAACCCCCTCTGTGAGCGCCGCGCGGCCCGCCCCGGCTAGTCTCACCTCCCGCTGTTTTTTTGTTGTTTCTCTTTTCCTCTTTCTTTCTTTCTCTGTCTCTTTCTCTCTCTCTCTCTCTCTCTCTCTCTCTCTCTCTCTCTCTCTTGTGCAATTTAGGCTCCTGCTTGTTAGCTGTAGCTTTGGACGGCGTGCGGCCCTTCCGCTTGCGCTCGCGAACAAAACAACTACCAGCCCATCCAGAGACGCCGCCCGGACGAGTTGGCCTGATCAGCGAAGTGGGGTAGCAGAGAACCCGTGGCGTTTCTTAGGCGCCTCTTTGGAGCTTCTCGGAGGCCCATTCTTGGGGACATTTTGGAGAGCATCGGTCAAATGAGGAGGGGTCCTCGATGTCGCCCCCTCCCCCCCCCCCCCCCTTCAGGAGACTTCAAAATCGCATATTGGAGTTATATTCGGGCTCTTTGGGGGGTCTTGGGGGGCCCTCTTGGGGCCGTCGTGATACCATCTTTGGACCCTCTCGGAGACCTCTGGGGGCTCTCTTGGGGCTCTCTTGGGGGGCCCTGGAACGCCTCGTGGGTCCATCTTCGAGGCGATCGATCGAAGGAGGGGAGGTCCCGATCTATCCCCCCCCCCCCCTTGGGGCCTTCAACCGCTTCTTGGAGCCCTCTAGGGGCGCTCTTGGAGCGATCTTGGGCGCTCTCGGGGCCGATGTGGCGACTTCCTGGGGTTCTTGGAGCCTTTTTTGGAGCCGTCTTGAGGGAAGCTTGAGGCCTCAAGCGCGCATCGGGTGAGAAACGGTGAGTAGGAAACATACATCAAGTTGCCTTGTGGTTTTGCGGGATTCTCGGCTCTTGGAGGGGTCCAGTGGGGGCCCCAAGAGCACCTGGAACCGTCTTGTGGCCCACTTGGGGTTTTTTGGAGGCATGTCGGAAGCTGTCTTGAACCATCTTCGGCTGGCCCGAGCCATCTTGGAGGCCATGTTGGAACATCGGAGGCCTTCTTGGAGCCATCCCGAGCGAAAACGGACCCCCTGACACCTCGCGACCGCCGCCGAAAAAGTCCAGGGAGGAGAGGTGGAGGATACCCTCCCCCGGAGGGAGGAGGGTTTTCTCTGGAAGAGGAAGGACCTCTTTCAGACCACCTACGCCCAGAGGGCTGGTGGGATTTCCCCAGGGCCCGCGCGGAGTTCTCGGATCGGCGCTGGACCTGCCCCTGGCGGCACCTGCGCACCGCCGCCCCTCGGCGCGCTCCGCGCGCCACGGGGGGACGGGGGGGGGGGGCTCTCAGCGCCGGGCCAGGAGAAGTCCGCGCGTGATATGCCGACCCTTTCCCCAGACATCCGACGTCTCGCTTCTGTGGAGACACGGGCCCACGACCGCCCCAGATCCTTGGGTGTCGACTCGACTCTTGTTCGGTCGCGATCGGTAGCGACCGATCGGCACTCCAGATTGGTCGCGACAGATCGCGACCGATCCCCCAATCGGTCGCGACCGCTCGCCACCGATCGCGACTGATCGTTCGCGAGCGATCGGTCGCGACCGATTCTGAAGCAGCTCGGTCGCGACCGATACCGAAATCGGAAGCAAAAAAAGGCAGCGGTCGATCTCGTCGGTCGCGACTGGAAAATTCCAGTATCCAATGAGCAGGGTCCCGACCACTTCCCGGGGATTGGTTTTTCGTCCCGAGTCGTTTTTTGACGGTCCCGAGGCCCAGCGAGGGCCTGTGGAGGCCGAAGACGACGAAAAATACATCCGTCCCGATTTGTTCGAAACGCCCGAGGTCTGGGTTTGTTCTTCCAGAGGAGCGCAGTGCCCGGCTCAACACGCTGCTTGTGCACGGGCGCAGCCAGTGCGTCAGCCTAAGCGGCGACGAGCCGAAGGAGAGCGACCGTGGCCGCCTGGTGCACGTGCAGGGCAAGGCGGCCATGGGGAGGAAGAGATGCCCAGTGCCGCTGCTCGTCCTGGAGATCCCTTGTCGCCACGGTGGATTCGCCTTGATATTCTTCGAAGAAGAAAAAACTCATAAACATAAACTTTTGGCGTTCCGCGCAGATCGCACTCCGAGAGTACGGCATACTCGCACCGTGTTGAACGCCGCCATCTGCCCAGAATCGGCCAATATGGAACGACCTGGCGATCGGAACGCCGCCGTTCGTCCAAGGTTGAACGATCCACGCGGTGTCAGAACTCAACACCAGGGTCGTCACGACACGAACATACCGTAGCGGAGTAGCGGTACTGGTACATGTTGGTCACCCTCCGAGGCGAAGGGCGTAGTGCCTTTCTCCGACCGCCAGTTCCCAGACGTTGGGGTCAAAGGCGCACTGAAGCTGCAGAGCACCGTGGAGGTGTACGAGTGGACCCAGCGCGTCAAGACGTGGATGGAGGGCCCGAACCGGAAGAGCCAGCCCCGCTTTCAGCAGGAGTCGGAGAGAAAGAAGAAGAAGAAGAAGAAGAAGAAGAAGAAGAAAAAAGAAGAAGAAGAAGAAGAAGCGGCTCAAACATAAATTTCCGGAGCTCCGCGCGGATTTCTTGGATCGGCGCCAGGGCCCCCTGGCGGTGCCTCTAGCGCCGCCCCTGGCGATCTCCGCGTGCTTGGTGGGAACCAGTGCCGATTCGAGAAACCCGCGCGGACCTCCGAAAATGTATGGTTATCCAGTTTTTTCTCTTCTACAGGAGTGGACGACGGTCCACGTCGACACGCGGTCATTCAAGGGGCCTAGCCCGGAGAACCCACGCTTGCCCGCCGGTCTCGCCCTGGGCACCACCACCCAGGCGTGCCCCCGTATCCAGCTCGGGGGCTTCGTGCTGACCGAGGACTCAAGGAAGGAAAAGCCACCCTTGCCTCGTGTTCACCTTTTTGGGCCTACTGGGAGGCCCTCGTCACCACCGCTTGATGCGCCTCGAACTTCTGGTCAGAACACACCCCAGGAGAGGTCCGGGGAGCAGCGGTCCGGGTGCCTTCTCGCCCCCCCCCACCCAGGACATGGTCAAGCACATGCACAGGTTCGAGCCGGCGATGCCGCACCTGCCCGACAAGCTCACCGCGCACCTGACCAGCAAGCTCGTCTTCTTCGCGGACCGCCAGGACGGCTACTACTACGCGCGTCCAAGCGCGGGGCCGGGGACGGCCCGGAGCGGCCCGCGGCCCTACACGGAGCACCAGGTCGGAGACGTCCGCGTGCGGTTCATGTACGTGCCCGAGACCGACGCAACGGTTGTGGGAGTGCAGTGCCAGAGGTCGGCCACGCGCAGAGGGGGGTTGGGAGGAGAGGGGGGCTTCTTGGAGGCACCCCTGCTTCTTAGAAGGCGCGGGCCTCATCCAAAGATGCAGAGCCGCCCCTTCTTAGAAGCAGCCCCCTTCTGAGAAGCATTTCCCCTTCCCCCACCCCCCCGGTGCGCGCCGCCAGAGAGGGACAGCTGCGATAGTTTCGTGCCCTACCGCCCCATCTCACGCGTACTGTGGGAGCCAGGTTCACAGAAGGCGGCAACACACGCCGATCACACTGGCCACGGCTATCCCATAGGCCCCTGGATGGTGCATCGGCGTTCCTGTTGGAGGCCGCGTGATGAAGGGGCGATGCATGAGGGTGGGGGAGGCCTCCCAGTGTCGCCCCCCGATTCATTCGCGCCCAATCTGGTTCAGGCCAGGAGATTTTGCACATCCTGTTGGGGCCAAGGAGGGAGGACGGCCCTGGCCAACGAGGTGGTCGCGTGTTGCTGTGACATCTGAGCCAGGGGACAGCGAGCGCCAGAAGCTCATCGAAGAGGGCGACAGGCCGTTCAAGGACCTGAAGCGCGAGGCCTCCTGCTGCTGCACTGGCGGCGTTGCCTCGTGCTGCTGCTGCACCTGCAACGCGATCGCGCACTGCTGCAAGGAGGAGGTCATCACCGAGGAGATCTTCCACATATCGGACCAGCTGGATCCCAAGGAGAGGGCCTTCGAGAATGTCGTCCGGCGGAACCCGTGCCGCGTCTGGAACTTCCGTCTGCTCGGGTCGTGCATCATGTTCTGGGGCGTCGGCATGATCACGGGGTCTCTGCAGGGGGCGGTGGTGGGCTCTCTGGGCGTGGTCGGCGCGAGCGTCAACCTCACTCTCCTGACCGTGGTTGTCACGCTCGCAGCACATGCGCTCATCGTCGCCGTGGCCTACACGTGCTACCACCCACTCGCGGCGTTCCAGTGGTACTGCGTGGCGGCCACTGTCCTCGCAGCGCCGCTGGTGGTGAGCGAGCTCACGTGAGCCTTCGACTCCGCACCGGCACAATACCTGCGCATCTCGGCCAGCACTGCCTCCTTCTCATCCTCCTTCGGCCTAGCGCCGGCCCAGGTGTACAGTCGGACCGAGGTATAAGATCAAGGTTGGTTCGGGGAGGGTGCCCATGGTTGGTTCGGGGAGGGTGCCTTAATGTTCTTCGTGTTTGTTGGATTTTGTTGTGCACCCTGGGGGACGGTGCCCTTAGATGTTCTGCGTGTTCTGGCCGACAGAGGGTCGCATGCTCCTGAGGGATGGTCTTCTGGTCCAGGTCCGACTGTACGCACCGCAGGGCGCCATGACGCCCAGCAGATCACCCGCCGCGAACAGCCTTCTCAGCCTCTTCCTCCTCCTTCGTCTTGGCTATTTCCCGTATCCTCCTCATCCTCGCACGCTCCTCCTCCCCATCCTCCTCCAGGAGGGATGCCACAGGGAAGCGAGTGAAGAGGATGATGATGAGGAGGAGGAGGAGGAGGAGGAGGAGGAGGAAGACACGTTAGTGACATCACAGGTCCACAATTGGGCAGTGTGTCCCCGGCGGGGGGGGGTGCTGGGGGAGGCGTCGGGCGAGTCCGGGCGTGGCCCGACCAGCGGGAAGAGGAGAGGAGAGACGAGGAGGAGGACGACGAGGAGGAGGGACGACGAGGAGGAGGAGGGAGGAGAAGGAGGAGGAGGAGGAGGAGGAGGATGGTAGCGTCAGGGTGATACCAGTGCCACTATACAGTTCGCAACAGGGCGGAGGAGGGCGGCAGAGTTGGATTCGAATCCGCGGCTTTCAGAGCTGGTAATTCGAGCATCGCTGGAGGAGGAGCGTGTAATGCGAGCTCTGGCCCACAGAAAAGGCTCTGGCCTGGACGGCGCCGAAAGGAGACTTTAGCGCCAACTAAGTTGGCGCTAAAGTCTCCTTTCGGTATCCAGCTGGATACCGAAAGTTGAACTTTCGGTATCCAGCTGCTTGCGGCAAGTCCCGCCACCGTGCCCATCCAGTAGTCTCGGAGGCAGCTGTTCGAATAGATGGGGATGATGGCGACGACAATGACGATGACGATGACGATATTGAAGAGGATAAAAGGAGAGTATGAGGAGGACTGGCGCCATGGCCCGGAAGGCCACGAAAAGACGCTTCAGCGCCAACATTCAGCATCGCACAATGTCCGACGACCATGACGATGATGAAGAGGACGAGGAGAGGATGAGGAGGATTGCGGCGCCATGGCCTGGAAGGCCCCGAAAAGACGCTTCAGCACCAACACTCGGCATCGCACACTGTCCGACCCCCCCCCCCCGAGATCATCGGATATCGAATCTTTCCGGTCGCGATTGGTAGCGACCGATCGGCACTCCAAATCGGTCGCAGGGGCTCGCTGGCCCACCCCGCCCAGGAGCGCGCGGCTTCGCTAATCACTCGGGGCCTGTCGCTGATCTATCGGCGATGCATCGCCGATTCAGGCTCGACGCTTCCCCCTGAGCCGGTCCCCTCCGAACGTTCCCGCGGCCCCCGCATTCCTGCAGGGGTCGACCTGAACGGTGGTTTTGCGATTCCGTGGGCCGTTTCGGTTCCGATTTCGTTTTGCAGCAGTGGCGGAACGACGGCAGAACAAGGGAAAACGAACACAATACGAAATTGAAACATGTTGTTTAGGTCGATCCTTGCACGCCTGCGTCCCAGCAGGCGAGGACCTCTCTCTTGCCCCGGGGGCTGAGGGCACCCATCATCAAGGGCAGAAAAAACGCCCCTACCCTGGTTTACGAGGCGCTGTGCTCTGAAACTCCTGTGGGCTGACAGGGTAAACCCTGCGTGATGTGCCGCGTCCTGGCGGCTCTAGGCTCTGGGGGTTCCCAGGAGGTTTACAGACCACGCACTTGTAATCCAGGGTAGGGCCGTTTTTCCATCCCTCAACATCAGATCTGCTGGGTGCCCTCAGCCCCTGGCACTGCTGCGTCGCTCGGCGCTGCTGCGTCGGCTCAGCAGTGTGCCGAGCGAGGGGCCCCCCTTTTCGAGCGCAAACAGCTATCTGCACGGGCACTCTTGTCGCGCTGGGGAGCGACGAGGAGAAGGGGAGGAGGGCCAGAGCCCACCAAAAATATGCACAAGCGATGCTTCAGCACACCCACCAGTCCCAGGTCCCCTCCCCACGCGCTTCTACAAAGCCCCCCTTTTCACGACAAGGAGCGCCCCCGCTCGAAAGGCCAGACATTTCCGTTGGGCCTGCCATTTTGGCGAGGGCCCCACTGTGGAAAGGAAGCGCCTTGCATCGTTCTGGCGCGTAGTCAAGAGCACGGACACGCAGTGATCACGCATTTCAGCGAGGTGTCCCGCGGTATCATCCCCTCGAAGAAGGACCGCCCACACCCATCCGTGTAACTGTTGCACAAGGTTGCACTTGTCGTCAGAAGCTTCGAGGAAGTTTCAAGCGACACCTCTATTTTGAATAAGTGCTGCCATGGATCAGTGCAGCGCTACGTGCATTGCAGATTCGGGCCCTTGAATGTCCCGAAGTGTCCAGCAAGAGCTCTTTGCTGAAAAGCAGTTGTCTCCCATCCTGTTGAACGCACAGAAAAAAAGAATGTGCGCGGTGCTGAGACCAGGAATGTGCGAGACTTCCTGGCGCGGGCGGCGTGCCATTTTGGAAACGACCGCATGCCATCCGTGAAATTGTTGCAACTTGTAAGGTGGATGCGCAGGGCGCGCAGGCGAAAGCCTCTTTTCGAAAAGGCCCCCCTCACACCTCCATCGGCGAAACTGCTGCAAGCTTCTCAGGCGAATGTGCGCGGCATTAAGGCGAGATCCACGCGTTGAAAGGGAGCCGCCCTCCATCCGTGGGGCTGACGCAAGTGTTGGAAGCGAATGTTCGCGGCGCTACAGCGAGAGCCACATTATTTTGCAAACCACGCGCCCTTTCATCCACGGAACCTTCGCACACTTTTGCGACACATGTGCGCGTGCACCCTGGAGCCCACTATGAAGACGCTGGTGGAACTGCTCGGGCCGAGCACCGCCCGTCATCGAAACGTCGGAGCCGGCCTCTTCCTCGGCTCGGGCCTGGAGGGGCCAGAAATCCTTCCCCCTCCCCGCCCGCACGCCCGTTGGTACTTCCGAGGAGGGAGGAGAAGGGAAGAGGAGGGAGGAGGAGGGAAGAGGAGGGAGGAGGAGGAGGAGGAGGAGGAGGAGGAGGAAGAGGAGGAGGAGGAGGAGGAGGAGGAGGGGAGGAGGAGGATGATGAGGAGGAGGAGAAGAAGAAGAAGAAGAGGAGGAGGAACATGAGGAGGAGGAGGAGAGGGAAAAGGAGGGGAGGAGGATGAGGAGGAGGATGAGGATGAGGAGGAGGGGGGCAGGGCAAGATGAGACATCGGCGGCCCCCTATCCATCCTCACCCGTTCCTCCTCTTCCCCCCCCTCCTCGTTTCGGGAGGGCCCGAAGTGTCTGCACTGGCCCTCCTCCGAGCACTGCAGTGCCGCCCTGCCTCCTGACACCCGTGTGGCCCCCCCCTGGGCTCCCTGCAGGTTCCCCGAGACCTACGGAGGCAGGGGGAGCGCCCAGAGCGCCCATGCGCTTCCGAACACCTTCCGAGCGTCCCCCCCTCCCCTGACCCCCGGGGGAGCACGCTCTGGCTGCTAAGCTGGCCAACGCCCAACGGCAGTACGCCCTAGAAGATGCAAACGCCGCTTCCCTCTGCAGAGGAAGCCCACAGCTCGTGGGCCATCCCGCAGACACGAGGAGCCGCCGAAGAAGGCGCGTGGAAGGTCGCAACGCAATGCGAACAGGAGGAGGGGGCGGAGGAGGAGGAACGAAGAGCGGCCCTCAGCAATAAGCAGGATAGCAAAAGACAGGTCCATCAATCCCACTCCCGGGCATGCAGGGGCACAATCTGCACGCCTGCGCGCCTGCGTGCCCGGGCTGGGCGCAGGGAGGAGGCGAGACGAGGGCGGGGGGCAGCACTAGCAGCAAACGGGCAGAGGAGCTTGCAAATGGTGGGGAGCGGAGGCGGGGGCGGTCGTCGCGGGCGGCCCTAGGGCGCGCTCGTCGGGGCGGGCGCGGGCGCGGCAGGCGCGGGCTCGTCGGTAGCAGCGTGGCTGCTGCATGCGGCGGCGGGGGTCGCCGCAGGTGGGGGCGCGCCAGGGGCAGCGCGGCAGCTGCTGGGGGGGTGGAGGGGGGGGGGGCGCACCGCGAGGTCGGCGAGGACCCTGGGAGGGGGGGGACTGCTGCGCTGTCGCCTGGGCAGCAGGGAGCCTTTCGGCTAATGCTACCCGCCTGACACGTGCCGCCCCGCCGCAGGACGGCTTCGAGGAGGCCGGCGAGACGGCCAGGCGCAGCAGGCGCCAGAGGGCCAGCAGGGATATGCCGATGATGCTCAGGACTTGCGCACGTCCAGCGTGCACGTGCCCCGTTCGGCTTCGCCGACGGCGCGAGGCCTGCGCCGGGCCCTCACGCACACTGCCTGCGTCGTATCACCCTCGGTGGACCACCACACGTGGGCGCTGGCACACGGTCTGGGGATCATCGAGTCTGTCGTGGAGGCACGGGAGAATAAACATTTGCGCCAGCATAAACCGTTCCGGTACACGCTTCTCATCCCAAGGCAGGCAACCGTAGCATTTGGTGCCGCCCAAGATCATGACCCCTGGAGGCCCCCGTGAGAACCCTGCAGGCTCATAGAGGGCCAGGAGGCGTCCGGAAGACTTCGGTTCTCGAGGGGCGAGGGCAGAACTGAGCTACAGGTAGAGCTAAGACGCTGGAATAAGGGACGGGTCGGGTTCGGAAGGGGCTGGACGTTTCTCAGGTCCATCGGGTCTGTGAGGCCCTCCTCTTGCACCCGCAGCGCTCTCGGGGCCTGCGAGGGGCACCGTTACTTACGTAGCGATCCTTACGGCATCAGTTCGCCTGCAGTTCACCCAGACTCCCCAACGCGTGAAACGTGGGACCATCGGCACTGCCTGTCGAGGGCGTTGATGCACAACCCGGCCTTGGCAGAGTGCCCCTGGCCATCTGAGCGGCACAAACAATAAAACGAGGCCGTCTGCGCCGACACGGGCGCGTCAGCTGCCCGCGTAAGGTCGCGCGCAGGCGCCCTCGCTTCCAGTGTGGCGTGTCGCGCTGGCGGCCCGCGTACGCCGCCGCGCAGGGTCGCGACACGCCATCTCGTGCAAGACCCGGCTTTGATCGTCGCTCACCTGGGTCGCGCGCAGGCTCCCTCTTTTCCAGTGGCGTGCCGCGCTGGCGGCCCTCGTAAGCCGCCGCGCAAGGTCGCTGCGCCATCTCGCGTAAGTCAAGGGAAGAAGTATCACCCGGACCCGATAATTGGCCTTTTCTGAACGACCCTGGGCGTTTACTAAACAGTGTTGCCCCTTTCGATTCCTTCTTTGAGTGCCTTTACTAAACGGCTTCGCGTGTATGAAGGTGGATTCTCTGCTCTCTGGTAAGACCCGTTTTTGATCGTCGCTTGCCTGCCTCCCGGCGAGGCCGTCCAGGTCAGACCCACCCGCCCTCCGCAGAGGAGGCCCTGGCCCGAGCGAGCACGTTGCGGGGAGGGGGTGCTCCCGCCGCCCGGCGTCCCAGCGGCGCGGCCAACGCGGCGGTGCACCAGTCGCGCTTCAACCGCGGGGAGGCGCGCTTCCTGGCGCACTACGCCAAGATGCTGGTGCAGAGCGGCCTGAGGCGCGCCCGGGCCGCAAGAGAGCCCCATCATGGTTGGGGAAGCGTATACGACTCGAGTGCGCCGGAACTCGGGCTCGTTTACTCTCTTTGATGACGGGCCTGTGCTGGATTTCGACGGCCAAGGTTTCGTGGGATGTCTGCAGCGGGAGGCCGCGTCAAACTTCCGACTGGGTCTCGTCGTTTTCTTGGTGGCCCCGTCAGGCCAGCCCGAGTCCCCCGAGCCCGAGTCTTACTTGGGAGGGGAAAGAGCACAGAGACACAATGAATCGTCGATCCCCAGGAGAATGTGGGAGAATCAGGGAAGTGGGGGGGGAAGACGAAAGGACATAAAATCTAGCCTAATATGGGGAATCCTGGGATGTGTGTCTATTTGTGTGTGTGCGCGTGTGTGTGTGTGTGTGTGTGTGTGTGTGTGTGTGTGTGTGTGTGTGTGTGTGTGCGTGCGTGCGTGCGTGCGTGCGTGCGTGCGTGCGTGCGTGCGTGCGTGCGTGCGTGGTGACTGCGTGCGTGCGTGCGTGCGTGCGTGCGTGCGTGCGTGCGTGCGTGCGTGCGTGCGTGCGTGCGTGCGTGCGTGCGTGCGTGCGTGTGTGTGTGTGCGTGCGTGCGTGCGTGCGTGCGTGCGTGCGTGCGTGCGTGCGTGCGTGCGTGCGTGCGTGCGTGCGTGCGTGCGTGCGTGCGTGCGTGCGTGCGCGTGCGTGCGTGCGTGCGTGCGTGCGTGCGTGCGTGCGTGCGTGCGTGCGTGCGTGCGTGCGTGCGTGCGTGCGTGCGTGCGTGCGTGCGTGCGTGCGTGCGTGCGTGCGTGCGTGCGTGCGTGCGTGCGTGCGTGCGTGCGTGCGTGCGTGCGTGCGTGCGTGCGTGCGTGCGTGCGTGCGTGCGTGCGTGCGTGCGTGCGTGCGTGCGTGCGTGCGTGCGTGCGTGCGTGCGTGCGTGCGTGCGGGCGTGCGGGCGTGCGGGCGTGCGGGCGTGCGTGCCTGCGTGCCTGCGTGCGTGCGTGCGTGCGTGCGTGCGTGTGCGTGCGTGCGTGCGTGCGTGCGTGCGTGCGTGCGTGCGTGGCGTGCGT
>CAUYUJ010013903.1:421729-437616 GCA_963575745.1 Prorocentrum cordatum | reverse complement strand
TGAACCGTCAGGGCGTCATCCTTGGTGAGGATGCGGGTGAGCTCCGCCAGCGGGTCCGCTGCGGGTGCCGCTGGCCCGGCAGGCGCGGTGGTCCCAGCAGGTGCGAACTCCTTCTTCGCCGCCTGAACGGCGGCGGTCGCAGGGCGACCGTCGCGGCGGTTCTGGGCGCGCGCTTGCCTGTATAGCCTGGTCGAGGGCGTGAGCCTTTCCAGGCGAGATCTCATTCTTCTTTGTGTTGACGTACACGAGTGCCTGCGGGGTGTACACCTGTTGCACGGGACGCTCGCGCGGGTGGCCGCGCGGGACGGCCGGATCGCGCGCACGGACGCGCGGGCGGGAGCGGGAGCGCGCGCGCGGGCGGCGGACACGTGCCACCGCTCGGTCGAGAATCGCGACCATGTCATTCAGCCATGTGTCCGGGTCTGGAGCCCCTGTCGCCATCGCATGCTTCTTGAGAAAGAAACGCAAGGCAGCTGCCGCCTCCATGGCGGCAATTGTTTGCGCGGCGAACGAAGGGAAACCTGGAGTCCGCTGCACTGTCCGCGCGGCGCGGCTCGCTCTGTCGCACGTTTGCGGAACACGAGGTACCGGGACTGGCGGGTCGGCGGGTGGGCGAGAGCCTCGGGAAAGACGAGGCCGAGGCCGACACGGCGAAGCCGCCACGAAGCACGATCGAAAGCAAGCCTCGGAGAAACCGACGTGCGACCGGCGACGGGAACGGTAACGGGGCCCGAGTCCGCCTGCGCGCGAGATCACGCATGCGCCACGAATCCCGACACGCGGGCCCCGGAGAGCGGGGGGGGCGGGCGGGATGGCGGAGCCTCGTTAGCGAGCCGGACCGCCCCGCCCGGACCGTCCGCCGGAGCCGCCGGCCGTCCGTCGTTCTCAGCTGTCGGTGCCGCTTGCTCCCGCAGCTCGCGCCGGGTGTCCGCTGCCCCGAACGGGGCGCCAGGCCTTGGCGCGTCACTGTCACCCAGGAGTGGGGCCACCAAAAGGCCGTCCTGGGAGAACATAGGGCTAGCGGGTCCCAGTGGACCAACCGGTCACGTCCAACGATCGTGCCGGTGTAGGCAGGGCCCCAGTGGGCCTGCCTGCAGCCCTTGAGCGGGGGGGAGAGGGGTCCCAGTGGACCACCGGTCGCGTCCAGTGAGCGCGCCGGTACGGGCAAAGCCAACATGGGCTTGCTCGCTGCTCCCTGAAGGGGTCCCAGTGGACCTACCGGTCACGTCCAACGATCGGGCCGGTGCAGGCAGGGCCCCAGTGGGCCTGCGTGCAGCCCTTGAGCGGAGGGAGAGGGGTCCCAGTGGACCACCGGTCGCGTCCAGTGAGCGCGCCGGTACGGGCACAGCCAACGTGGGCTTGCTCGCTTCTCCCTGATGGGGTCCCAGTGGACCCACCGGACACGTCCAATCGATCGCGCCGGTGCAGGCAGGGCCCCAGTGGGCCTGCCTGCAGCCCTTGAGCGGAGGGAGAGGGGTCCCAGTGGACCACCGGTCGCGTCCAGTGTGCGCGCCGGTACGGGCAAAGCCAACATGGGCGTGCACGCTGCTCCCTGAAGGGGTCCCAGTGGACCCACCGGTCACGTTCAATCGAACGTGCCGGTGCGGGCGGGGCCCCAGTGGGCCGAGCGCCCCCCGGAGTTGATGATCCGGGCATCGCCACCTTGCCTGGTCGTGCCGTGTCCTGGCCTCAGTGGGCCGACGCTAGTGGAGTCAGCGTGATCCCCGATGGGCCCGATCACACTTCACATCTCCCTTGCCTGGTTGGCGCAAGCCGTCTAAATCCTTTTCCATGTCCTACCGCGCACCGCCGCGGCCGCTGCTGGGGCGCGCTGCGAGCCCAACCTCCACGAGATCTGCCACTGCGGGAAACGGGCTCGCTGGCGCCGCGACTTTAACATCGACCTGGTCGCGCGCGCGCTGCGTCGGGCGCGCTCGACCGGGACTGCACGGGCAACGCGAGTCGCCGTCTCTGCAGGAGTCCGGACGGGCCGGCCTGGCACCGGGGCCGATCCGGGCCGACCGACACGAGCCGAACGCAGGTAATGCGAGCCTTGCGCGGAAGGTAATGCGAAACGCGCCCACAGGAAGATGGGCGCCCCGCCTGCCGCAAACAATTATGGAACCTGCGAGCGGCAAGGCTGGTCGGCGCCGCGGACGGGTCGCGCGCGCTCCCTCCGCGGCGGCCTAGCCGCCACGCATGACTGTTCCTGTGCGCGGCAAGGCTGGCCGGTGCCGCGGTGAACGCTCGCGTGCGCTCCCTCCGCGGCGACCTAGCCGCGGCGCATCCGACAAATCCGCGGCTCCATCTTTCTCGCGTTTCGCGTGTCGTCGCCTCGCGGCGAAGCGCCCCTCGCAACCTCACGCGCTCGCTGCGGGGCGCGCGGACGCACGCGCATCGCGTCCTCGCTGCTGTGCCCGCGAGACAGCATTCGTGCCTCGGCTGTTCGCTCACAAAAGCGCCCATGAGCGTTCCAAGAACGCTCCAAGAGGGCCCCGCGAGGCGATTTTAGAAACTCTAGGGGGGGACGGTAAGTAGGGACCCCCTGTATTTCAGGGTTCCCAGTAGAGTCCCAAGAGACCCACGAGAAACCCCCAAGAGGCGCCTAAACGACCTGAGCGGCCCCCAGAGGCTTCAAGAGGCACCGCTCAATGGCACCCACGACGCCCCAAGGGGCCCCCGAGACCACTTCCCATCTGCCTATTGATTATCCTTCGATGTCCTCCTCCTCCTGCATTTGCTCCTCCTTCCTCCCCATTCGACAGACGACGGTCGCCCCATATCTTGCCCCGACACTTCCCTGGCAACCCGAAGTCTCCTGGGCATCGTTTCGGGCCGGGTTGGCGGGGGCACTTTTTGATTGCGAGTGGCGCAGAATTAGCCGCGCACCGTCAAGAAAGGCCGAAGGAAGTGCCAAGTCGCGCAAGTGCAAGGCAGCGGAAAAAGAGACGGGCCACCACGAGGACAGCGCAAGTGGGACGAAGACACAACGAAACGAACTATGGAGAAACGGGACAACAAGAAGAGCGAAAGACGCAATATCGAGGAAGAAGAAGACAAGACAGAACGGGAAACAATGACGAGGCAGAAGAGAACGCAAGCTGCGGCTCACGCTCAAACCAGGTAGGAGACGACCGCCCTTTGCTGAACAACCGGCCGGACCTTGTAGTAAGGTTGACACAAACCAGTCCAATGCACGCAGCAGTAACGTCACAGCGTGGCCGAAAATACGAGGGGCGCGTGAGCGTACGGCACGCAGACACCATCCGCCACGTCAGCTCCAGGACCGCGTAGTCCGCCGAAGGTCGCTGCCACCGCGAGCCACGAAGTGGCAAACCACGAGCCCGGCCAGGCTAGCGTGCGGCACCGTCTCGAGTTCTCCGCCGATGGAGTACACTCCGGTGGCGACAAACGCAACGATCGGTGGGGATGCGCGAAGCGTCAAAAATTTGCCTCAGGGTCCCTTTCTTTCATGACGATGAACATTCGCCCCCCCGTCCAAAACTTTCCAAAGGTGCGATCTGACTAGAGTTTCAAATGGATCCAGCCGCGGCGACGAGGGACGGGTGATTTGCAGTATTGGTGCCTTCCCTCTCCTGGAGACAGCTAAGTGCCCCTCCTCTTCCTCCTCATCCTCCTCCTCTTCCTCCTCTTCCTCTTGCAGGCCCCCCAACTGGGCCAGCGTAGATGGGGTCGGAGGATCGCACTGCATCGCCGATGCACTCGAGATGCGGCGCGATCCTCCGATTCCCATCTGGTCGGGCCCGATTTGGGAGGCCTGGACGAGCCTCCGCTCGAGCTGGCAAGCCAAACATACGCAAACTTTTGGAGCTCCGCGCAGATTTCTGGAACTGGCGCTGGACCCTCCCACCCCCCTCCTGGCGCGTCGCGCCGGGCGCACCGCCAGGAGGCCCTACGCCGACCCGAGAAGCCCGCGTGAAGCTCCGAGAGCTCATACAGCGAAAACTTTCGGAGCTGCGCTCGCGTTCGAGCACAAGTCCGATCTCCCTCTGGGAGGAAAGAGAGGAGACCTGGGACTCACATGTACACGCCCAGTGTGTGCGGGCCATCGCCCGCAACACAGCTTGCGCAACCTGCTCAACGCCTCACGCTCGCGAGCCTGCCCCGAAGAGTGTCCACTGTACCGTGCGCGGCAGCGGGTGCGAACGCAGCATCACTTGGACGACCGAAATTCGCGTGGAGCATATGGGAATGGGAACGATGCCCAACATCAAATAATGTCCAAAACCGACAGCGGCCGCTGTTGGGCAGACGAGCGTGCGCCTCGAATGGACAACGCCGCGGTGACGCTGACAGCGAATCCTGTTCAGCATGAGCAAGAACTGCTGTTGGACGTTGCACCCATTGGAGGCAACTCCCGGGAGGTTTTCGTCAAAACGATAAGGAGCTACTAAGCCCACCGAGCCGGATCTGGTCTGGGATCGAGCCGGATCAAGTGGGAGCAAGCCGAATTAGGCAGGACAAAGCCGGATGAGCAGGGATTCAGAGAGAATGGGCCACTTTGCGACCAGGGGTAGGCCGGAGCCGAGTCTGACTTTGACCTCCCAAGAGTTGCACCCTTACCCACCCCAGAGAAAGGAGGGGGCCTCGGCCACCGCCATCCGCCGCCGCGGCCCGCTGGTGGGACCCACCCCCCCGCCGCGGCCCGCGCGGCCGCGGGGGGGGGGCCACGGAAAAGCAGGGCTGCCGGCGCGGCTTCGCGGCGGAGCGGTGCTCACGAGCGGCGGACATGTCCATCTGCGCTCGGGGATCTACCGACCCGGATCAGTCCGAACCAGGGTCAGTCAGGCTCGGCAGGATCCTGCAAGATCCTGCAGGTTCCTGCAGGCTCCTGCACCCAAGCCCAGACCAGTGCAACCCTGGCCCTGCAGCATCCTGCAAGATCCGTCACTCTGGCGGACCCTCGACTGCATTTAGGGAAACAAACAATGACATACACATAACAACTCGGAGGTTCGCGCTGATTTCTCGCATCGGCGCTCGACCCCCCTCCTTGGCGCGCGGAGCGCGCCAGGGGCGGCGCCGGAGGCGCCGCCAAGGGGCTCCAGCGCCGATCCAAGATATCCGCGCGGACCTCCGAGTTTTTATGTTTATGGCACTGTTTGCTTCCCTCGCATGGACCCCCGTTCGGCGGTGGGCAAACCTCCCTTTAGTAAACCTCCCTTTAGTGAAAACGGCCTGGGACCGAAACCGACGGACCTGGACCCACAAAAATGACGGCCGCGACGCCCTCTCGCGAACCGAAAACGGCAAATTCCTCAATCGACGTGTCAGGGTAGGAGGTCTATCCACCCCCGACTCGCCTGGACCCCCGTCTGTCCACCCCCGACATCCACGCGGACCTCCGATGTGTTATGTTTATGGCACTTGCCGTCGATCGGACGTCCATTTCCCGCGCATTTTTCGGTTTCGTGCGTGTTTTTGTTTGCTCGATGGTCCCGGGTGGTCCCCAATGGCTCTCGCCGAGAAAAAAATGCACACGTCCGAGCGATGCCAAGGGCACTGTTTGCTTTCCTCGCATTGGCCCCCGTCGCTTGAGCCCCGATGCAAGCCTCGCGGTCTGGCCTCCAGGGCGCGAGAAATGCGCGGTGGCGGCCCCCCGAGCTGGCCTGCCTGAGCGCCGACGCAGGCACGGCGGTAAGGGACCGGGCTCTATACACCGACGTGTTCTGCGGCCCCGCACTGCCATTCGCAGAAGGGAGCGGTTCCCGGTGTATACGGGATCCTGGTGTATACTGTTCTCATGGCTCCCACGGGAAAACGGGGAAAAGTATACACCACACCACCCCGACGTCGTCCCCGACCCTGAAGAAGTCGTGGGATTGGCCCCGAGAGTACGGGTGGAACCGTTTGTTATTCTCGCACGGTTTTCGGGGTGGCACGTGTCACGTTTGTGTGGTTTCACATTGCATGGTTGCATGGCGCCATGTTGGCGCCCAGAAAACAAGCGAATCAACTGGCCACCCTCGCGCGGTTTTCGGGATGACACGTGTCACGCCTGCGTGGTTTCGCATTGTATGGCGCCGTGCTGGCGCCGAGAGTACTGGGGAAACAATAACAACCCGCCACTGGTAATGTATACACCACGGGAAAACGGGGAAAAGTATACACCACACCACCCCGACGTCGCCCCTGACCACTGGCAATTGAAAAACAACCCGCCACTGGTAATGTATATGTCCCAGTTTGAAAAACAACCCGCCACTGGTAATGTCCCTGACCACTGGTATCGGGGATGGACAGACCCCCCTTTAGCAAAACGTGGTTTAGTGAAAACGACCTGAGGCCCAAACCTGGCAGGCGCAGGCCTGGAAAATGACGGCCACGGCGCCCTCTGGAGAAGCGCAAACGGACAATTCACGAATCGACGTGTCACTGTTAGGGGTTCTGTCCAGCCCCGATGGTAATTGAAAAAGTCGTGGGATTGAAAACCAACCCGCCACCGGTAATGTACCCTCAGGGACGCACGGAGGGAGTCGAGGCGTGCTGGTCCCTTGGGTCGTGCTCCGGCACGTACCCTCTGGGACGCACGGTGGAAGGAGTCGAGGCGTGCTGCTCCTTTGGGTCGTGCTCCGGCGCGTACCCTCTGGGACGCACGGAGGAAGGAGATGAGGGAGGATGCGTGCTGGTCCCTTGGGTCGTGCTCCGGCACGTACCCTCTGGGACGCACGGAAGAAGGAAATGAGGCGTGCTGCTCCTCTGGGTCGTGCTCCGGCACTGTACATGTTCCCGTCTGCGAGGAGGGGCCCTCTCTCGCGTGGCCGCGGCGGGCCTCGGCCACGAGCGGGGGGGCCCCCGGCCGGGGTCGGAGTAGAGCGGGGGCCCTGGAGCACACCAGTGGACACACACACACACACACACACACACGGCCGACCGCACATGCAAGCATGCCGAGCAAGCACACACACACACACAAACAAAAAACAGGGTTCCCGCACGTCCTTCGGCCACGTGCGAACCCTACCCCTACCCCCACGATTTATGAGGGGGAGGGTGGGGTTCACTTCGCTCGGGAGCTCCCGAACGAAGTGAACCCCACCCTCCCCCTCGGAACTCGTGGGGGGTATGGGTAGGGTTCGCATGTGGCCCATTAATCCTGCCATATTTTACCTGGGGGGTCGTCGTCCCCCCCCCCCATCAACTTCCCATATTTTCCCATCTCGTCCTGGGGGTCGGCGACTCAGTGTGTCTATTTGCTTGTTCCCCTCCTGGCTGAGCCGCGAGAAGAACAGAGTCTGGGACTAGGCTCGGACGAGGATAACATCGGATGCGGATCAATCGAAAATCTCTGAGCGCTGGCAACTCTGGGGGATGCCTCGAGCGCCGCAATCTTCTCTGAGAGCGTTCCGCAACGCTCTGGAACGGAGTTATCATCGTCCTGGCCCCGTCCGAATCTTGAGTCCCTTCTCAACCCCAAACAACAATATTACTATCATACCTACTGGTGTGATCTCGCACCGCATTATTTCAACCGACCGTGCCTGGGATGTCCTAGATGTGCCCTGGGATGTGCGCTGAGATGTGTCCCGGCATGTGTGCGCTGGAGTGTTGTCTCCGTCTGCTGGAACGCGTGCTGGGATGTGTGCTGTCTGTGCGCTGCTCTGTTCATGTGTGCCAGGGTGTGTTGATGTGTCGATGGATGCCGCTGCGCTCTGCTGCGGCGAGCTCGTGTCATGACGACGTGCGCGGGACCGATAAGGTTCTGACATCCTGTCGGCCGCTCGGGAGACCTGGAACCAAAGCCATTCCGCTTTCTGCCGCGGGGGGCGACTTCTGCTTCCGGCGGCTTCTCCGCTGGCGGAGCCGCCCGCGGTTTTTCCTTCCGCCGCCTCCCGCCGCCTCCCGCCCGAGAAGAGGCATCACCATCTCGAGTCCGAAGATGAGGCTTATGTTGTTCCCATCGCACTTCAGGACCACATCCCAGAAATGATTTCGAGCGCCCAGGGAAATGTCGAATCAGTGTCTACAAGAGACGAAGGCGGAGTGTCGGACCAACATCGCCTCCCAGGGCCCAACACGTGAAAACCCTCCAGTCTTGGTACTTTCGTGGCGCTCGAAAGTATTCCTGGTAGGCAAAGCTAAAAGTAGGTTGGAACATCATAAGACGAGGCCCTCTCTGGAACGCCTCGCGTGAACCGCTCAGCCTTGAGCAGGCGCGGCTCTGCGAATCATCGCGGCTCTCCGATAGCGTCGCTCGGTCGACATCGGCCGACCCAAGGGCGCTCGACCTTGAAAAGCCCGCGCTCGGGGTCGCCGCCGCGTCGCAACGGCCCCCAAACCTGCCGTCTCCTTCGTGCCCCCCAAACGCACACCACACCAAACGAGCCCGTATCGAACTGCTCAAATCCGCGTCAAACCCGCACCGATCCGCGGGGAACACAAGACAAGAGCATTTTGAGGACAGACGATGCCCCCCGGAGATGCGGGGAAGCACATAACTTGTTGGGCGCCAGGCATCACAGGTCAGCGCATTCCGAAATTGGCCGCGGCGGAAACGACAGGGCCGGTTCTTCAACGTTTCCGAAAAGTGTCTCTTGAACATGAATCCAGTTCAAAAGCGATAAAACGCAGCGACCAGCAACAACAACGGCCCTGGGATTGAACCTTTGTATCGGAACGAACAAGCCGGCGACAGAAATGAGAAAACAACGACGCCAAAACCGACGAAGAAACGGGAAAATGGAAACGGCAAGTAAACGGTCCTGTTGTGTCCCAGGCCAACTGAGGCGCATCCTACCCTTTGCCCTTTCCCTTCGCGGACGGCCTCTTCACGTGAACATTGATAAGGCAGCCATCCGGCAACGTCGTCTCGTTTAGCGCCTCAATGGCCGCTGCGGCATCCGAGGCCACCGCGAACTTCACGTACGCGATGGCGTCCTCGTGGCCGTGGTGCTCCTGCACCACTGCCTTGACACCCTCCAGCGCTCCGAAGGGCGCGAACAGCTTATCCGCCAGCGCACTGAAGGTACAGTCATCGTGCTGCCATGAGGAACGCATAAGGAGGAGCGAAAGGGCTTTTCTGGCCACGGCAGGCTTAGACCACACACATGCTCCACTACATAAACGTACCGGCCCGAATACCCGAGCCCCTCCAAAGCCCAGAAACTTCCTTATTTCAGCGTCTTGACTGTACCCTGAGGCGCGCAAGGAAGCTTGCTGACTGCTGGCTGTCTGGTGTGTCCGAGACCGCTTCCTGGGGCTTCCTCTCTGGTGCTTCTCGTGGTCCCAAGACGGCCCCTTTGGAGCAGCACGCTGCCACCAAAGAACTGCTACATCATAAAGAGCCCACTGTCCACGCAGAAATCCCAAAATATCCTCAAGACGCCCTGGGAGCCAAACGGGTACTGGGGGACTCCAAACATACGTTCTTCGTCGACAGACTCACACTGCCAACACTGTGACATAAGAGGGATGATATAAACATGAGCTGTCGGATGTCCGCGCAGATTCCCTGGCTCGATGCTGCACCCTGGAGCGCTGGGCGCGCCAGGGGTTGCGGCGAAGGTTCCGCCAGGGGGAAGGAGGGGGGCATCGCCGACCCAAGAAATCCGCACAGACCTCCGAGAAGTCGCGCTTCTGTAATGCCTGCAGTCGTTCGAGGTCTGCCGCAGAGGCGGCCCGAGAAAAGAGCAGCTTGCCAGCGTGGCTCGGCAAACGGCCCCCGAGCATCTCCTTCACACCTGCCTCGATGAGGCCCCCCGAAACGCATCCCAAGAGACCGTGGCGGGATGGACCGAAGGCCACTACATCCGCTGGGTGCACGGCGGGCTAGACTGTTGGGGGTATTGTTTCTGTTAGAGCTTCCCAGTGGGGTATCGGCCCAACCCGACGGCCACCTGGAAAGACCGGGGGAGCCGCCCCAAATACGCAGCACCCCGCAGGTGCAGATAAGAGTGAGGGGGCGGCGGGAGCGTCGGCAGTTTGCGAGGCTCTGAAGAAGCCCACTTTTCACCAGCTATACCACTAGCTCGCCGCGGGCGCCGAATTTTCGTTCAAGCAATGTGGGTGGGTCGCGGGGTGGGTCGCGGGTGGGTCGCCAGCCGGGTCGCGGGTGGGTCGCGGGTGGGTCGCGGGCCGGGTCGCGGGGGAGACGACGACAACAAACAACAAACAACACAACCAGCAAGACAAGCAGCAGCAAAAACAACAACAACAACAACAACAACAACAACAACAACAACAACAACAACAACAACAACAACAACAACGACACTAACAACAATACGAATAACAACAACAATAACAATAGCAGAAGGAACAACAACAACAACAACACTAACAACAACAACGACAACGACGACGACAACAACAACAATCATTTAAAGACTGTTCGCTCCGATCTGCTCACGTGCCAATCAATACGTATATCCCAATCCCTCGGTACCCGCCCGCTTCGTCTTCGATGGTATCCCCTTGGGGGTACATATTCCTTACCTGCCACGAGTATTTGGCGCAGCCCCTAAAACAAGGGAAGAGAGGACGGGTGGAAGGGGGAGGGAGGATAATGGAGCACGAGAGAAATCAGCAAGAGGGGGGCAAGGAGCAGAAAACATGTGGGGGAACCAAGGCTAAGCCGGCGATCTAAGCGTCTCAAACAACCGGAGGAAGACGCGAAAAGTGCGGAACATAGAAAAGTGCGAAAAGTTCGAGGAGTAGAGAAGTAGAAGAAGTGCAAAAAGTGCGAAACGTAGGAAGGTGCGAAACGTAGAAAAGTGCGAAAGGTGCGAAAAGTAGAGAAGTAGAAAAGAAGAAAAGTGAGAAAAAGTGCGTTCGAAACGTAGAACAATAGAAAAGAGGACAAGTGCGAAGAAGTGCGAAACAATACGAAAAGTGCGAATCGTAGAAAAAGACGAAAAGTACGAAACGTGCAAAAAGCGCGAAAAGTGCGAGAAGCGCGAAAAGTGCGACAATTAGGAAAAATGCGAAAAGTGTGAAAAGTGCGACAAGTGCGAAAAGGACGACGAGTGTAACATTGCGAAACAAACGCGAAACGTAGAAAAATAGAAAAGCACGATGAGTAAAAAATGCCCGAAACGTTGCGAGAAGTCTGAAAGTATGGCAGTGCGAAAAGCGCGAAACGTAGAGCAAGACACGCGCGGGGAAGGGCGAACCTCTTAACAACGCGAAGCGCGAGAAATAGGAAAAACGGAACACGCCCGAATGTTCAAACAGCTTTTGTTTAAGAAGCGCGTGGGAGCGGCAGGAGGGACAAGATGATGAGGCGGCCGTTTTCCATTCTTCTGCTTTTCCCGCTTCTAATATTGTTGTTGCTTTTCGCGCTTCTCTTCTTCCCCCGCTTTTTAATGATGGTGCGTAATTGTTGTCGTCATCATCATAATCTTCACAATCACAATCATCATCAGCTTCATCACTCATCGCGCCGTGACCAGCATCATCGCTTACCACTGTGCCATGACCATCGCCATCATCACCCTCGTCACCATAATCATCGTCATCGTCAACATCGGATTCAGCATCGCCGCCACGACACACCACACACACACACACCTACTCACCCACTCATTCGCTTACCATTCGCTCACACACACGCACGCATCTTGGGGAGGTCTCGAGCGGAAGCTTCGTCTGTGAGTACATCGCGAGGACGTCTCAAGCGGGAGCTCCTCCCTATGGCGTCCCCGCCTCATGCTTTTAATCAGCGCGGGTCATCCGATCCCTGTAGTTGTCGTCACTTCCGGGCTCCTCGGGCCTGTATCTGGAAGAAGTCTCGAGTGGGAACCTCGTTTGTGAGTGAATCGTGAGGAAGTCTCTGGCGGGAGGTCCCCGCCTCGTGCTGTTTTTTACCCGTGCGGGTCATCCGATCCTTGTAACTGTCGTCAGTGTTGGTTCCTCGGGCCTGAATGCGGGAGCTCCGTCTGTGAGTGCATCGTGACGAAGTCTCTAGCGGGAGCTCCTCCCTATGAGGCCCTCGCCTCTTTTTTTCCCACGCGCAGGTCATCCGACCCCTGCAACCGTTGTCATATCTGGGTTCCTCGGGCTTGAATCGGGAAACCCCTCCTCTTTCCGAACTCCGACCTCCTGTTGGTAGTCTGACCAACGGCTTGCTCTGGCTTCATCGGCGAGCGGCGTCTGAACGGCTTGCTCCGCGCCAAGGAAGAGACGGAAGAAAAAGAGCAGGATGAGGAGGAGGATGATGAGGAGGAGGAGGAGAACGAGGACGAGGACAAGGACGAGGACGACGAGGACGAGGACGAGGCGAGAGGAGGAGGAGAGAGGAGGAGGAGGAGGAGGAGGAGGAGGAGGAGGAGGAGGAGGAAGAGGAGGGCTAAGAGGTGGAAGCGGTGGAGAAGGAAGGAGGAGGAGGAGGAGGAGGAGGAGGAGGAGGAGGAGGAGGAGGAGGAGGGGGACGACGATGAGGAGGGGGATGAGGAGGGGGGCGAGGAGGAGGAGGAGGATGAGGAGGAGGAGGAGAAAGGGGACGAGGAGGAGGAGGAGGAGGGGGACGAGGATGAATAGAAGGGCGAGGAGGATGACAAGGACCAGGAGGACTAGGGGGAGGGCGACGAGGAGGCAGGAGGAGGAGGAGGAGGAGGAGGAGGAAGAGGCAGGAGAGGGAAGGGAGGAGGAGGGAGGGAGGGAGAGACTCTCGTGCTAACAAAGGAGATCACCATGTGGGGCCTACCGTCTTAATCATTCGCATGTTTCACATGGCCCTGATTTTCGCACTAGTTGCCGAGGGCGTCCAAAATCCATGATCCTGGAACCTCGATCTTCCAAGTGGTTTTCGGGCCATGCGTAGCTTGGGCCTCCGGCCAGAGTTCGGGATGGTTCGGGCGCCCCCGAAACCTTTCGATGAGGCGCAGCTGCTGGAAAGCATCCGCCACGGGTTGTGCCAATACTGCCCCGGGTTGTGCCAATATTGCCCCAAATTGAGCCAATAGTGCCCGGGTTGTGGCCCAGAGGCCGCTCATGCCTATACTGGGGGCGAGTTCCGTGAGATGCGCATTTCCGATTTTGATGCGTGTCCAATCTTCGTGTGTTTCGCCCAGCCACTGCGTGCGCCCCTTGTTTTCGTTTTTCCGTGGCTCGTGTTTTTCGAGTTCGCTTGTTGTTTCGTGTGTTTCTGTTGTTCGTTTCTGTCGTAGTGATTTCCGTATTTTGCTTCTCACTTCGGCGAGGACAAAAGATGAGGATAGCGACGACGACGACGACGACGACGACGACGACGACGAGGGGTATTCCGTGACATGCCCTAGGGGGTGCTCCGTGACATGCCCCAAGGGGTATTCCGTGACTTGCTCGACGGGGTGCTCCGTGATATGCCCCCGAGGGTGTGACACTCTTGCGTGACAAGGGGGGGGATCGGAGGAGGAGGACGAGGAGGAAAAGGAAAATGAGAAGGTGGAAGACGAAGGATGAGGACAACGAGGACGGCGACGACGACGACATGGGGTATTCCGTGACATGCCCGAGGGGTATTCCGTGACGTGCCCCGTGGTCTCGCATTTTGCTTTTCACTCCAAGGAAAAACGATGGAGGAGGAAGGAGAACGGAGATTCCGTGACATGTCTACCCTGGCTTTCTTTGTTCCTGGGTTTCTCGCAAGAAGTTACTGTTTCAATTTGTTGGTGGCTGCCGCGCCTCATTTTTATGATTCCCCACATGTTTCGTGGGGTTATGGTGTTCTTCCCTGCCGCGGCGCACCCGCGTCTCCTCACACCTCCCCTCCTCCCTCTTCTTCCTCTCCTCAACCGCGCTCAACACATGCACGGCAAGTACATGACACACGCGTCTACATACAGCCGCACGCATGCACACATTCGCACACAACACGCACACACACACACACCATACAACGCTAGTGCGCGCCTGGCGTGTTCACTGCATCACACATCCACGACGTGTGCGCCACATAGTGGGCACCCACATGAGACACGTCCCGATATGGCCGATATGCACGACGGTCGTCCAGGCATAGCAGGCGTGGCACTTCCTCGACACCAGAGGGGGTGCGCTGGGTGTGGGGGCCCTATGCGTTTCGGGCTGGCAAAGCGTGGCAGGCGTGGCACTTCCTCGACACCAGAGGGGGTGCGCTGGGGGTGGGGCCCTATGCGTTTCGGGCTCGCAAAGCGTGGCAGGCGTGGCACTGCCTCGACACCAGAGAGGGTGCGCTGGGGGTGGGGCCCTATGCGTTTCGGGCTGGCAAAGAGTGGCAGGCGTGGCACTTCCTCGACACCAGAAGGGGTGCGCTGGGGGTGGGGGCCCGATGCGCTTCGGGCTCCCAGGGCGTGGCAGGCGTGGCATTTCCTCGCCGCCACAGGGGGTGCGCTGGGGGTGGGGGGGCCCTATGCGCTCCAGGCTCCCAGGGCGTGGCAGGCGTGGCATTTCCCGACGCCACAGGGGTGCGAACTGGGGTGGGGGCCCTATGCGTTCCAGGCTCCCAGGGCGTGGCAGGCGTGGCATTTCCTCGACGCCACAGGGGGTGCGCTGGGGGTGGGGGCCCTATGCGCTGCAGGCTCCCAGGGCGTGGCAGGCGTGGCATTTCCTCGACGCCACAAGGGGGTGCGCTGGGGGTGGGGGCCCTATGCGTTGCAGGCTCCCAGGGCGTGGCAGGCGTGGCATTTCCTCGACGCCACAGGGGGTGCGCTGGGGGTGGGGGCCCTATGCGTTGCAGGCTCCCAGGGCGTGGCAGGCGTGGCATGTCCTCGACGCCACAGGGGGTGCGCTGGGAGGTAGGAGGAGGAGGTAGAGGAGGAGGAGGAGGAGGAGGAGGAGGAGGAGGAGGAGGACGGGGAGGTGGGGCAGCAGCAGCGGCAGCAGCAGCAGCAGCTGCAGCAGCAGACGCAGCAGCAGCAGACGCAGCAGCAGCAGAAACAGCAGCAGGAGGACACCGAGGAGGAGAAGGAGGAGCAGCAGCAGAAACACCGATGGTAAACATGGGAAATAAAATAGGTATGTGGGGTTCCTCGGTAGCGTAATTTGTTATGTTGTTTTTTAAGCATTTCTCACATGTCGCTTTGCTTTTCGCTCTGTTCGCACGTGTCGCGCTGTTCGCACGTTTCGCGCTGTCGCGCCGTTTCACACTTGTCGCGCTTTTCCACTTGTTGCATTTTTCGCAAATTTTCTACTGTTCGCACTTTCCACTTTTCAGGGCGTTTTCCGCTTATTAAAACCCGGATCTAAGCAGCACAGACCAAACGGTCAGATCGGGTGGGCAGACCCATAGCGGGCAGGTCGGGAAGGCGGGCCCAGGCGACGAGGTCGAGCAGGCGGGTTGCTGAAGCGTGGGTCCTGCATGAATCGCGAGGAAGTCTCGAGCGATAGCGCGATTCCCAAGTAAAACGTGAGAAAAGCCAGCGTGGGCCACGAAGGGCATACAATCCGAGGCCACAGAGGGTAGCGACGGGGCCACTGAGGGCAGCACCAGGGCAACGAAGGGTAGCGAGGGGGCCACAAAGGGCGACAGTGGGGCCACGAAGGGCATGCATTTGGGGCCACGACGGGCGCGAGCGAGCGGGGGCCACGAAAGGCATTCGTATACGGGGCCACGAAGGGCGACAGCGGAGGCAGCGAACGAAGGCGACCGCGGAACCCGTACGGGCAGCGATGGACATCGAAGGCGGGCGAAGGGCAACGAGCGGCGACTGCAGTCATTAAGCGGCTGGTCGGGCGGGCAGGCCCCGACGGGCGGGTCGAGCGGGCGGGTCCTGCTTGCACCGCCAGGCGTTATATACAGCAAGACCACAACTCCTGAATGTCGAAGACCAACATCTGAAAGAATTGAGAGGAAGTGTCCAGCGAAACGGTTCGGTGGTAAGTTGCGAGAAAATCCCAAACGGAAACGCGATCCTGCAATAAATTATCAAGAAGTATCAATCGGGAACCGCGAACCGATGGTAGGTACA
>CAUYUJ010013903.1:401729-416729 GCA_963575745.1 Prorocentrum cordatum | reverse complement strand
TGCTGGACCCAGAGTCCTCGCGTGCCCAGGCGGCGGACCTCCCCGACGCCCTGCCTCAAGGACATCGCGCGAGCTGCTGCAGAATCCGTCTCCAAGGTCCACTCGACACGAAACCCAAACCATGTGAGCAGGTCCTGGAGCATCTTGCCGTCCATGGCCACAGCGCGCAGCGCGTAGAACTCGCTCTCTCCAGAGCTCACTGCAATCAAGTCCTGCCTTCTCACTAGCGTCGCCAACACCACGCCATCAGCATGCAGAACCTCACAGGTCGTGCTCTTGCGCTTCGCCTCCTTGCCTCCGTGGTCGCTGTCGGAGAAACTCCTCAAGTGGACCGCGCCCTTCTTGTAGATCCCCATGTCAACCTTCGGGATGAACACGCCCAGGTCGGATGTCCCAACCAAGTAGCGCCCAAGGCGAAGCAGCCTTGTCCAAGAGAGCCCCGTACGTGCCGCCAGGTCGGATGCCAGCATCCCCACGGCCCGCTGGATGTCAGCGATCTTGCGCCAGGTAGAGGCCACTCACCACACACGAACGATACCTCGCGATCTGCTTGTCGACGAGTGGCGGGGAGTGCTCCAGGACCTCTTCTGGTCCCAAGTCTGGAGTCTTGACTGGATTCGCGCCCTTCAGCCCTAGCTCCGTGATGATGTTGAGGGCGTGCTTCTCGTGAGACTGCACGAAGATGCCCTCGTCCGCTTGAGGTGCTCAAAGCGGCCCTCGGTGACGACGTCGCTGTCCTTCAACTTCAGCTTGGCCCTGATCATCGGAAGGAAACTCTCGACCTCGCTCTTCCGGCCCGTGCAGTAGAAGTCGTCCATTTGCAGCTCCAGGCCCAGCCTCGTCATCGGCTTGCGGTAGAACTGCGGGCAGGCCTCGTTGCGCTCGAAGCCGCGCTCCAGGAGGCGCTCAGCCGCGAAACTGATCCACTCCCTGCTCGCAGCTCTCCTGCCAGGCAGCTGCTTCTCGAGCCCCAGACCACGTCCGTGCTAAGGCCAGCCTTGGCCCTTGCAGCTAGCCACTCAGGTGGCGGGTCGCAGTAGAACTTCTCCTTCTCAGGAACCTGATAGTACGCAATCGAGACGTCGCAAAGCGCAACCTCGAGCCGATCATCTGGATCATCATCGCCCTTCTGGCTGAGGAAGTCAATGATGCGGCTGGTCAGGGACGTCGACCCAGGAGCGAAAATATCATCACGCTCCTCGAGCCAGGCAAACTCCCTGCCCACCAACCTGTACTTAAGAACCCCAGCTCGGTCCTTCTTCTCCCACTTGGTATCAACCTTCTTCTTGCCGCCGGAGGCCGCTCGAGGATGAACTGAGTAGATGCCGAACTAATCGCAGAGCTTCAAGCCCTTGTCGAGCGCCTCAGCCGCCTCCTCCTGGGGGAAGCCGCTGCTGTCCCAGTGCGTGAGCTCCTTGGCCGTCAGGAGGGCCTTGTAGTCCAGCGTCTCGCTGATGTCCTCGATGGCCCCGGCGATCGGGTCCTCGTAGCGCCCCCTCTTGGCCTCGTGCCGCCCCAGGACGGCATCGTTATTCGGTGATCTCGCTCTGGTTGCCGTACCCGAGGAGCTCGTAGCCGCAGGCATCGGGGCGTCTGGCTCACCACTGGCACCAGCCACCTCAGGGCCTCTTGGTCCACCCCCCGGGCTTCCGCCAGCTCCTGCAGAGCTTTCCGCCTCTCCGCCAGGTCTCGGCGGGGCCTCTGGAGCCTGGGCCTCCGGGGCCTGAGGGCGAGGGTCTGGTGGGTGCTCAGCTGAGGCCTGGGGGTCACGAGGGTTCGTCCCCGACTCAGGACCCTCGGGGCCAGGACGGGCTGGGCCCTCCTGGCCCTCTGCCCCAGACGGGGGAGCCCCTGGAGCTGCCCCCTCGGCCTCCGTGCCCACGGCCTCCAGCGGCGTCGGCGCGACCTCGCCCCTGCCGCCGTCCATGACGAGGGGCCAAGGCATGTGCGCGACCTTCTCCCTCCAGGGCTCGCCGCAGACCTTCAGGAAGAGATCCTTGTCGTTGGTCGCCTTGCCGACCCAGACCCCCTTGACCCAGGCAGTGTCCGCCTTGGTCAGCCTGGGAACCAAACCTCCCATCGAACGTCGCTGGCCCGTCTTGCTGACTGGAACCCCTGCCATCACCGTCTCAGCAAAGGGAACCACTGCCCCAGTGTAGCTCACGCCGTAGACCGCGAAGTGAGCCGCGTAGCCGTCCGCACCTCGCGAGTACCAGTTCGTCACGTTTGCAGCGTGGTGGGCGAGGAACGGCCAGAGCGGGGAGTGCGGCGTGAGCTTGATACCGTAGTTCATCCCCACCTGCACCCTATTGGCCTTCAAGCGGCCCCGCCACCAGCGGATCCGCGTCTCGATGAAGCCCATCGACTTGCTGCCCCGCGTGCGACCCTGAGAAACTCTGGTCTCCAGGTTCTCCTCGTTTCTCGCATTCACGATCTTATCCTGGAGGGCCTTCACCGCAGGCTCAGTGTCGCACCTGAGCTCTGGCTTCTGGTACGCGAGCTGCTTCATGAACCTCATGAGCTGCTTCACGGTGTGATCGTCTGCGGCCTTGCTCCCCAGCGCGTTGCCGTAGAGCAGACCAATGCTGCGGTCTGCAGCCACAAGGTGTCCCGAGACCCTTGTCGACCTCGTCGCAGAGATTGTCCGTGTCCTCAGTGCCGTTGAAGGCCCACTCGAAGAAAATCAGCCCTGCTGCCGTACACGGGCTGCTGGACGCGCGGGCCCTCAGGCCCCAGTCCGAACGCGCACGCAGGGCACCACTTCTTGAACACCGCGTGACCAGCAGCCTCGTGTTGCTCCTTCTCAACCTCGTTGGAGCGCAGGGAGCCTCGACGACCTTGGCCTCTGTCACAGGCTGGCCGTCCACTTGCTGTTGGTAACGCTCCTCGGCCGCCTTCTTGAAGTCCAAGTCCTGCTTGTGCTTGAGCTCAGCATGCTTGAGCCTCGTCAACAGCTGCTCCTTCGTGCCGTAGATCGCGGCCCCGAGCTCCTTCAAGCGCTGTCGGAGCAGGTCAACTCGAGAACCTGGCCCGAGCTCTGCTCCCTCAGGGCCCCCCTTAGGGCGGGGGGCCGCCCCTGGCCCTGGCTGGTCCCCACGTGGACTGGCCGCCGCCGGTGGGGCTGAGGTGGGGGCACCACCTCCAGACCCCGACGAAGCCGACCCAGTACCCTCTGCCATAGGCACAGGCGCTGCAGCTTCATCAGCCTGGACGGCCCCCTCGTCCTTCATCACCGCGTCCTCGTTGGCGGCGACGATGCCCGACTGCTGGTCGGGATAGCGGCCTAGCAACCGCTTGGTCTCCTTGACCACATCTCTGGCGTCCTCGAGTTCCTTGCGCACGCTGGCAGGGACCCCGAACGTGTTCTTTCTCCGCGCCATCGGGATCTTGACATACCTCCCGTCAGGCTTGGAGTAACCAGCGTAGCACCCGTCGGTGTGCGAGTAGACCACGTGAAAACCTGCATCATAGACTCTGCCAGTGCTGAGTAGATTCCGAGCGAAGGGCCCGACCTTGAAGTTGGCCTTGCAAACAACTCGACCCCCCATCGTGAAGGGAACCATGGCCTCACCATCAAGAGAGATCTTCTGCTTCTGGGCGGCGATCAGCTTGGTCGATGTAGGCTCCACTGCGATATGTCTCGCAAAGCTTCGTCGTGCGCAGTGCTCGTCAGCGCCGCCATCCAGCATCAGAAAGTTGTCAACGTCGTACTCCTTGAGCTTGGCCCCGTCGCCGATGGCCATGATGATCGCGTCGCCGCAGGCGTGGCGCGCGAACTCGTCCTCCAGCTGGTCTCCGAAGCTCTCGTAGCCGTCGTAGCCCACCTGGTGCCCGTTCGACTCGTGGTCGACGTAAGTCCACCTGGTGCCCGTCTGAGTCGTGGTCGACGATGTCCACCTGGTGCCCGTCCGAGTCGTGGTCGACGTAGTTGCTCTCCAGCGCCATGCAGAAGCCGCACTCGTCAGAGTCTTCGCCGGGCACGACCATCACATTGACTTCGGCGGCCTCCTTCTCGACAATGCTGACAGTGCCCTTCTCTCTGTCCGCCTGGTCTTTCTTGAACTTGAAGCAGTTGGTCTTGATGTGGCCTTTCTTCTTGCAGTAGTGGCATGTCTTATCCTGGTCACTCGACGGCGCGTCGCCACCGCGTCCGCCCTTCGATCCACCCTTGCCGCCATCACCTTTGCCACCCTTGGAGTCGCCCTTGGCGCCACCTTTGCCCTTGAACCAGCACTTGTCGGCACTGAGGCCGAGCTTCTTGCAGAGGTTGCAGCGCGGCTTGTCGAACCCGATCGCGTCGACCTGGCCGACCGCGTCCACCTGCATCGGCGCCTGGCCTCCTCCTCCCGCCACAGGTGGCCTGGGGACGAAAGCCCCGGCGTTTCTCCCCATGCAGTGCTCGCGAATCCTTGTCCGCATCACCGCATAGTTCTCTCTGACCTCCTGGCTGGCTCCGTCGAGCACCTTCCTCATCGGCAGCGGCGCGTAGTCCAATATGGTCGCGCACTTGAGCCTGTCGCTGATGGTGTCGTGGCTCGCCAACTCATACTGAGTGACGAGATGATCCCAGTCGCGCAGCACCTCCGCGAAGCTTCGCCTCGAGTGATCATCACTCGTCCACCACTTCGGCTGCACGATCGTCGTCAGCAGGCTGTGCTCCGAAGTGCCGCCACTCGGGCGGTAGTCAGCATAGATCTGCCGAAGAGCCTCGAACCCATTGCCAGCGCCAGCCAACTTAGTCATCGCCTGCGCTTTCACGCGCATCTTCATCGCCAGGAACGTGCTCAAGTTCCTGCTCAGCTCCAGCGTCTCCGCGTTGTGGATGTCTGCTGCAGTTATCGGACCCGCGTGGCCCACCGCAGCCTCATAGAGTGACTTCCACCCCGACTCAGTCACCTCTGCCTCCAAGGTGAAAAAGAAACTCTCAAACTCATCCTGGCCGCCATTGAAGCTCTCATGGCTTCTGATGTCCTTCAGCGACCAAATCTGATACGTCCCATTCTGCGTAGTCGTACTCGCCATCGCGAGACCTGTCCTGGCGGAGCTGTCCACCCTCAGGCCTTCGTCGTGGTCGATCACCACCGCGGGCCCAGCCCGCGGCCAACGCCTTGCTGCCACAGCAGAGCCGAGCCGTGGACCACTCTCGTGGAGTAGCTCACGGCTCCGCTACCATGTTTTCTCCTCCTCGGGAGCGCGGGCGGGCCTCCGCGCTCGAAACTCTCTGAGCCTGAACACCAGCGGAGCGGCAGCAGCTGGTGGGGCTCCCAGGGACCTCGGGTCTGAAGGAGGCCGCTGAAATATCAAACAATATCTACACATTTCTTGTGTTCGGCCTTTCGACGGCCCGAGACCGCCCAAGCGCTCACATAAATCGCCCCAAGATCGCCCAGGAGGCCTCCAAGATGGCTCCAGAATGGCCCAAGGGGGATCAAAATGGCCCCAAGAGGGCCCTCCAAGACGCCCAACATTGCCTCCAAGACAGCCCAGGAACACCCCAAGAAGACTCCAAGTCCGCCCAGAGAGGCACCCAAAACGGCTCCCGACGGCGTCAGGCGGGCCAGGAACCCACCAATACGGCCGAATATTGCCCTAAGATGGCCCGAGACGGCCCAAAAGGCCTCAAAGAGGGCCCCCAGGAAGGCCCTAAGAGGCCCAAATCACTGATGTGCCATAGGTTTTTGAAGGATGTTGGCATTTGCTTCTTTTCGGCCTACCGCCGCCCCGAGACGGCCGAAGAGCCCTCGAAGATCACACCAAAATCACCCCAGAGGGCCTAGGATTGCCCCAAACGGCCCAAGAGGCCCCCCGAGAGGGGCCCAAGAGGGCCCCACGACGGCCCAAGAAGCCTCGAAGACGCCCAAGATGGCCTCCAAGACGGTCCTGGAGCACCCCAAGACGGCCATGGAACACCCCCAGGGCAGCCCACGGAATGTGCGAGGGGTGCTCCGACATGGGCGCGAGGCGCCCCTATGGAGACCCTCGAGCGGCAGCGAAACGTGCGAGGGGTGCTCCAAAATGGCCCCGAATCATCCGAAATAACTCGCGTTGCTTCAGGTGGGGACACCTCGTGGAGCCACGAAACGCGTGACGGGTGCACCGAAATGAGCCCGAGGCCTCACGAGGGGGGGTTCGGTGCTTCGCCGAAGGCGCCTTCGATAAAGGAACAGCTCGTCCGCGTGGCTCGGCAGCCCCCGCACGTACAGGTTGCTTATGATGGGCCTGTTTTCCACCACCACCACCACCATAAGCTGGAGGGGGAGGGGGTCCTCCTCCTCCTCCTCCTCCTCCTCCTCCTCCTCCTCCCCCTCCTCCTCCCCCTCCTCCCCCCCTCCTCCCTCCCTCCTCCTCCACCTCCTCCTCCTCCTCCTCCACCTCCGCAACCTCCTCCTCCTCCTCCTCCTCCTCTCTCCTCCTCCTCCTCCTCCTCCTCCCCCTCCTCCCCTCCTCCTCCTCCTCCTCCTCCTCCTCCTCCTCCTCCTCCTCCTCCTCCTCCCCCTCCTCCTCCTCCCCCTCCTCCAACTTCTGGTGCTGGTGGTGGACAACGAGGCCCACCAGCTCAGGTCCGCGCCGGGCGCGTGCCGGCCCGGCGCCTCCCGGGCGGGGGCGCCGTAGGGGCCCGGCCGCTCGCCGGCGCCCCGGCGCTCGCCGGGCGGCCTCGCCTGCGGGCGCTCCGCCGGCTGCACGCCCGGGCGACGACGGCACCCCAGGCTCTCTCGAGGGGGCCCCTCGGGCACGCAAATCAATACGCACAGATCCCAGGATACCCCATATTCTGCCATACTTGTCGGCAGGGCTGAAGCTAAACAGTGTTGTCTTCGTTTTCGTTCTGTCTTCGTTTTCCCTCGTTCTGTCTTCAATCCTTTTTACCGCAAAACGAAGTCGAAACGAAAACGGCCTACGAAATCGCCAAAACACCGTTTAGGTCCAGCCCTGCTTTTCGCATCCCCGGGATCCCCACACAGATCCCAGGATCCCCACACAGATCCCAGGATTCCCCAAGGTTCGTCTCCCCCCCCCCACTTCCCACGTTTTCCCAGATATCCGGGGGAATCGACGATGACTTGTGTCTGTGATTGTTCTCCCTACTGACATGCACCGAACCATGTTTGGACTCCCTTCAGGTCCCGCCCTAATGCGGTACAGGGGGGCAGAGTTGTGTCGGCTCTGAGGGCCCACAGCTGATGCACAGCACTATTTGCGGGTCGAGGATCGACGACGCCATGGCCAAACGCGGCACAGTACACACACAGGTCGCCGGCGGGACCCAGGCCTCCGTCGAAATGATTTTGAGAAGGAGCGCCTGGGAGGTTTTGGCTAACAATGATACGAAGCCCGATGAAGGGAACATTAAGTCGGATTGAACCCAATATCAAACTGGACTAGGCGGGATTGAACCCGAGCAAGCCGGGCCCGATTGAGCGGGACTACGCCGGATTCGGCCAGCTTTCAACCGCGGACGTACCAGCGCCGATGCCGAAGCTCACCTCCCAGAAGTCATGTCATCAATGACTGACTCAATCCCGGCGTTTCCCTTTGCTGCTGCCTCAGAGGGCCGAGATCGGGTCCTGGGACAGTCAAACACGTATTTGGGACGCAAGTGCCCCGAGGAAGGGTTCGGGAGCTCTGGGGCCGCGGATTGAAAAAACAGCTCGGAGGATGTGGGCAGCTGCGCTAACCCTCACGTAGCCTCGTGGGGGCCCAGTGACCGAAACTGTTCCCCAGATCTGCCCGAATGTGACCGACACTGGCGCCCGAACGCTTCCGAACGTGCCCGAGTGTGGCTGAGTCGCACCAGCCCAGATGCATCTTCCCCCGTCCCCTCCCCCTACACGCCCCCCTTGGATTTGGCGGGGGCTATGCGCGAGGGGTTGGAGCGTGAAGAACGGCTCCGGCGAGTGAGTTCAATCCCTGACAGAAGGGGTTCAATCCCCAGCAGAAGGCTTCAATCCCCAGGAGCAGGTTCAATCCCCGGCAGAAGGGTTCAATTTCTGGCATCCACCTTAAGCACACGCAAAAACAAGGAGACTCCTGAGTTCAGAACGCCCATGCGAGTGTTTAAGGTAACCACGTGAAGTCTGGGAATACTTCATGCCAGGGTTCTAAATACTGTCATCCTCATAGCAAAAGATTGACATAGCATTCCTGCCTAACGGAATCATGACTCTTCTCTATCGGGTTCCGATTGGGATCCCTTTTAAGGTTTCGTCGAGTCGAACCGCACGCCAACATCGTCTCTGCTTCCGCTCGGCCAGAGAAACCGCATGCCCAATGGTGACCCACGTTTGCGAAAGAGGTCTCTCGGGAGGCCCGAGGAGCCTGTCAAAGGGCCCCAGAGGCTTGCCGGAGGGCCCAGGAAGCTTTTCGAAAGGCCCCAGAAGGCTCTCGGGAAGCCTGGGGGGGCTTGTCGAAAGGCCCAAAGGGCCTCTCGGAAGGCCCAAGAGGCCTTTCGGAGGGCCCAGAAGACCTGTCGAAGGGCACCAAAGGCCTGCCGAAGGACCCAAGACGCCAGTCGAAAGGCCCAAGAGGCTTGTCAAAGGCCCTAGAGGCCTCTCGACAGGCCCCAGAGGCCGCTCGGACGACCCAAAGGGCATTTCGACAAACCCCAGAGGCCTCTCGGAACGCCAAAGAAGCTTCTCGGGAGACCCAAATCGCCCGTCGGAACGCCCAAGAAGCCTCTGGGAAGGCCCAAGAGGCTTGTCGGCGGGCCCAAAATGACTGTCTCGACGAGCGCGTTCCACTACTCGCAAATTGTCTGGATCCCTCGCGGGGGATCTACGATAATTTATATCAAAGCAGACAGGTGTTTTCCGGACGTTTGCGAATTGTGGAACGCGCTCGGCGACTGTCGGAAGGCTGAAGAAACCTCGCAGAGGGCCCAAGAGGCTTCTCGGGCGGCTCAAGAATCCTTTCGGAAGGCCCCAGCAGCCTGTCGAAAGGCCAAAGAGGCTTGTCGAAACGACGAAGAAGCCTCCCGGAAGGCCCAAATGGTTTATCGGAAGGCCCGCGAGGCCTGTCGGAAGCCCCGAGAGACCCGTCGAAAGACCCGAGAGGCCTGCCAGGAGGGCCCAAGAAGGCGCGTCGGAGGGCCCAACAGGCGTGTCGGGATGCCCTAGAGGCTTGTCGGAGGGCCCAAGAGAATTGTCGAAGGGCACGAGGCTTCTCGGGAGGCCCAAGAGGCGTGTCGGAGGGCCCAATGAGGCGTGTCGAAGGGCCCACGAAGATGGTCGAAAGGCCCCAGAGGCCTCTAGGGAGGCCCACGAGGCCTGCTGGGAGGCCCGAGGCGCCTGTCGGAACGCCCAAGATGCCAGTCGAAAGGCCCACGAGGCATGTCGGGGAGCCCAAGAAGCCTGTTGGGAGGCCCGGAAGCTCTCAAGCTGAACATGCTGAAATTGTGATCCAGGGGTTGAACCCGTGTGCCGGGGATTGAACCCTTCTGCCGACATTGAGGAGCTCTTCTCCTTTTGTCCATCACCTCCACGATGGCCCCCGGGGCTCCCAAGAGGGCCCAAAGAGGGCCCGAAGAGGTGCCCAGGATGCCCCAAGAGGCCTCCAAGAGGCCCCCAAGATGCCACCAAGAGGCCCGGAAGAGACCTTCAAGAGGCACCCCACAGGCATCCAAGACGCCCCAAGAGACCTCGGCGAGCAAGCCCAAGCCAATGATTTTTACAATGGTTTTAGCCACAAGTTGGCCTCTGGGGGGGGACTCTAATTAAGGAGCCCCCCTCCTTTGATCAATCTCCCCCAAGATGGCCCCCAAAGGCTCCGAAGGGTGCCCCAAAACAGCACCAAGAGGTGCCCAGCAGGCCCCAGGAGGCCCCCAAGAGGCTCCCAAGAGGCCCCCAGGAGGCATTGAAGGCATCACTGATTGTAAGAAGATTTTGGTCATATTTTGGCCTCCTGGGCGGAGGACCCTAAGGCACTACGACCCCTCCTTTGATCGATGTCCTCCAAGATGCCCCCAACATTGCCCCCGAGGCTCTCAAAGATGCCCCAAGGCGGCCCCAAGAGGTGCCCAGGAGGCCCCAAGAGGCCCAGAAAAGGCCCCCAAGATGCCCCCAAGAGGCTCCCAAGAGACCCGCAAGGGGCCGCAAGAGGCTCCCAAAGGAACGGAAGACGCCCCAAGAGGCCCCTGAATTCCAAGAGAACTCCAAGAATCCGCCGAAGAAATCCGAGGAGACTCCGAGAGGCATCCAAGAGGCGTCTTGCCTTTCTGATCGACCTCGTCTTCATCCTTTCCTTATCCGCATAACTTATAACTCCTCCTCCCTCCTTCCTCCTCCCCCTCCCCATCGTTAGCTTGATCCCCTGCCCCTCCTCCTCCTCCTCCTCCTCCTCCTCCTCCTCCTCCTCCTCCATCCCTTCCCTCTTGGGGTATGACGTCTTGACCAGCCCTGTATTCCGCTGCATGCTTATCCACGTCACTGATCATCGCTTCTGGATAGGCTGTTGGGGTAACGCGAAGCGTCTAGACTTCTTTGCTTCGAAATCCCTGAGATTCGCGAGCGCGATGGCAACGTCGGTTTCACCGCGTGTTCGGCCGCCACTCGGGGCACGTTTTCGGACAATCACTGCATCTTCTTCCGCTGGCCTCTCGGCCGAGAGGGGCTGGGCGCCGTGACGGCCCAGGGCCGCGCCTCTCCGCACACCAAAAACCCGGGGCCCGTGCACACGGCACGCGCTCTCTCCTAGGAGTACGGCATCGTCTGCAGAATTGACTTACCCCAAAACTGGTTCTCTCGTCGAGCCATGCGCAGGATGTTTGTAGATCTACGGAAGTTCTACGCATCTCTCAGGGATCCGACGAGAAAACCAATCTGGGGGTAAACCAATTCTGCAGTCGATCCCCTACTCGGAGACTCCTGGGGCCGCGCGCGCGGGCACCGCGCGCGCGCTGGCCCAAGGGCCCGGCCCTGGCCCACGGCCCCGGGCCCTGGGCCCGGGCGTGGCAGCCGGCGAGGGCCCCCCCGGGGCGCGGCCAGAAGCGCCCTCCGCGACCCCCCCGGCGCGGGCGCCCTGAAATAGGGGGCGGCCACGAGGGGGGTGGCGAAGAGGGGGGGCGCAAAGCTTAAGTCGGGCCTGTGCCCCGACAGGGGGATTTTCGACGAAGAATAAAACAAATACCCCAACCATGCCCCAAAAAGATAAACATACTCATGAAAAAAAGATCCCGCACTATTTTGGGACTTTTTTCTTTTTGTTTTGCATGTTTGGTGTATTTTTTATGTTGCGTCGAAAATCCCCCTGTAGGGGGGGACAGGCCCGACTTAACGCAAAGCATGGCAGGCGGCATGTGCGCGGCCTGAGGGGGGGGGGGGCCAGGGCCGCATCGAGATAAGAAGAGGCGCCATGAGATCTGGGGAAACATCGCGGCCCACGCCATGATGTCCCCCCCTAGTCTCGGGTCGGGCGAAAGGGGGGGATAGCAAAGGGGGGGGTTGAGAATCAGCTCACGTAGCTGATTTTCCCCGCGCCTCCCGGCGCCGGAGGCGGCCATGTATCGAGGAATGGGCCCTTCGGCGAGGCCGAAACCAGCTGCATGCAGCAAATTTCGTAACCCCCCCTTTCCCAATCCCCCCCTTTCGCCCGACCCGAATGATGTCCCCCCCCAGTCACCACCCCTCTCTTTGCCACCCCCGATGCTCTCGGCGGCGAGCGCGGGGGGGAGTGAGAAGGAGCGCGGGCCGTCTCCGACGGCTCGGAAGCCCTCCCGGCCTGCCGAGGAGTCTCTCCTGGGCCTCTGCCCCGAGGGCGCAGAGAAATAGACTGCTCAGGGGAGGCGCGATGGCTTCTGGAGAGTCCCGCCGCCCTCTCGCAAGGCCCCAAGGCCTACTCCTTCTCACTTCTCACTTGCCCCCCTCGCTCGCCGCCGGAACTCCGACGACGGACACCGTTACGGGGGACTGGCTCGGGGGCGAGGGAGCATGAACCTGGGATCGGCGATACATCACCGATAGATCGGCGACAGGGCCCCGATAGCAGATCGGCAGTCCTGAGGAGCGCGGGCTACCTGAGCCGATCACTCTCTAACGTTGCCCCTGATCCGTGGCTGGGGGACCGAGCACAAATCCACCGCCTGCTTGCAATCTGATCTTCCTGGGCCTCGGAGAAGGGACAGAACAAATCGTCATCAGCAGAACATTTCGGAGGCCCGCGCAAAGTTCCTGGATCAGCGCCGGAACCCTCTCCCTGGCGCGCGCGGAGCGCGCCAGGGTCGGCACCGGAGGCGCCGCCAGGGCGGTTCAGCGCCGATCCGAGAAACCCGCGCAGACCTCCAAACGTCTACTCACGCTCGTGCAATATCCTCTTCTTCTTCTTCGAGGGAGGCGGTGGGTACTCGTGGGCGAAACACATCCCCGTGTCCGTGGCCTCGCGGGCCGCGAACCTGGGCCGCGACCCCGCGGACACGGAGCGTGTTTTCGCGGATGCCCCGCGCGCCGAACGCATCCGTGAGACCACGTCACCGCGGGATCGCGCTCATGAATCCCGACCGCCGGGGCGCGGATACGGATATACTCACCGCTCGTGGGGTACTTTGGCGGCGCGCACAAGGGGGCAGGGGGAGGAGGGAAGGCTTCTTAGAAGGAGGCTGCTTCTCAGAAGGCGATGGCCCGACATTTATAACGCCTTCTGAGAAGCAGGGGTGCTTCTAAGAAGCCTCCCCCCCCCCCGTGCTCCCCTCAGCACGTGGCTGAGCACTGATAGAACTGGCGGTCCCTGTGAGGCAAGGGCGCTTCCGACCGACCAGCCCGCCCCGGACTGGCGCCCCGCCGCGCGGCGGGGGCGGCCTTGGCGAACTTGACGGCGATGGGCGCGGAGAGCCCCGCCGGGACGTTCCGGGGGAGCAGGTGAGGGCGGCCAAGAACGACGCTGGCGACCGCATGTGGGCCCCGCCCCCAATAAAGCAGGGCTAGGATCTGGATAAATCGCTCCAGAGCGTTCTGGAGCGCTCTCAGAGCGTTCCGGAACCCTCTGGAGCGGCCGCGGCGCCCAAGACATCCTCCAAAGCCGCCGATTCTCAGAGATTTCGAATGATCCCGATCCGATTTTGTCCCGATCTTCGCGTCGTTTTACCCAGACCCCCGACGTCATGATTTCTTCATGACGTCGACCCCCGAGGGTCTGGAGACCCATTCCCCAGGACCGCTTTCTCATCCCGACGGTCCCGAGGCCCGGCAAGGGCCCCGGCCGAAAACATGGAGATACCTTCCTTGAGGACTGAAACAAGCGACCCTACCCTGGGTTACAAGTGCGTGGTCTGTGAAACCTCCTCGGAACCCCCAGAGCCTAGAGAGCCGCCAGGACGCCGCAGATCACGCAGGGTTTACCCTGTCAGCCCAAAGGTGCTTCAGCGCACAGCGCCTCGAAAACCAGGGCAGGGGCGTTTTGTATGTCCTTGACTTCCGTCGCGCTCGTTTCGCGACTCGAGGGGGTCTGGGGCCCCCCCCCTCCCGGAGACTCCCTGGAGGCGCTGGCGTCTCCAGCGCTGCCACACCGGGCGGCCTCGCCCCGTGGCGGGCCCCTCGGGGGCCCTCGCAGGTCGGCCCGCAGAGGTCCGGCGTCGTGATATTTTCTGTTGTGCGTGCGGGGCCTTCGGTCGCTCGTCGTCCTGGCTCGTTGTCTCACGGTCCCCAGGCCCGGCGAGGGCCCCATCTGCAGGGGCCGAAGAGGGCAAACAGAAACACCTCCGTCGTGGTTGTGCGGCCCACGCGCCGGCTCTCTCTGCGGAGCGGGCTCGAAGCCGTGCCGCAGAACGACGAGGGCTCGGGGCCTCTGGTCGCGCTCGCCTGCGGTGCTGCACGCCTTCGTTGGCACGTCGGGCCTCGAGGGCGCGCGGCGCATCGCTCCGCCGCACGGGGCGCCCTCGCCCCGCGTCGCCTCGAGTGGGCCCCAGGGGGCCCGCACCGCTCCGCCCGGGATGGCCGCGGCGAGGCGCGAGGCAGCCAGCGGGGTCGAGGGTTCGGGCTGTGGCTTTGCCGCGGTGCGGCATGCTCGCTCGTCACGTCGGCAGGTGCTGGAGAGCCTGGAGAGGGCCTGGCCAGAGGAGGCGATGCCCGTGGCGTGGTTGAGAGTCAAGGGGGCTACCAGCACAGTGCGCATGGGTCGGAGCGGAACCTGTGTCGGGCTGGAGCGGGCTTCTTCGAGTACGACGCAGAGGAGGGCTGCGGTCACCTACACGGTCCAGGTGCTGGAGAGCCTGGAGAGGGCCTGGCCAGAGGAGGCGATGCCCGTGGCGTGGTTGAGAGGGCTACCAGCACAGTGCGCATGGGTCGGAGCGGAACCTGCGTCGGGCTGGAGCGGGCTTCTTCGAGTACGACGCAGAGGAGGGCTGCGGTCACCTACACGGTCCAGGTGCTGGAGAGCCTGGAGAGGGCCTGGCCAGAGGAGGCGACGCCCGTGGCGTGGTTGAGAGTCAAGGGGGCTACCAGCACAGTGCGCATGGGTCGGAGCGGAACCTGTGTCGGGCTGGAGCGGGCTTCTTCGAGTACGACGCAGAGGAGGGCTGCGGTCACCTACACGGTCCAGGTGCTGGAGAGCTTGCGAGAGGGCCTGGAGCGGGCAGAGTACGACGCAGAGGAGGGCTGCGGTCACCTACACGGTCCAGGTGCTGGAGAGCGGAGAGGGCCTGGCCAGAGGAAGCGATGCCCGTGGCGTGGTTGAGTGTCAAGGGGGCTACCAGCACAGTGCGCATGGGTCGGAGCGGAACCTGTGTCGGGCTGGAGCGGGCTTCGTCGAGTACGACGCAGAGGAGGGCTGCGGTCACCTACACGGTCCAGGTGCTGGAGAGCTTGGAGAGGGCCTGGCCAGAAGAAGCGATGCCCGTGGCGTGGTTGAGAGTCAAGGGGGCGACCAGCACAGTGCGCATGGGTCGGATCGGAACCTGTGTCGGGCTGGAGCGGGCTTCTTCGAGTACGACGCAGAGGAGGGCTGCGGTCACCTACACGGTCCAGGTGCTGGAGAGCTTGGAGAGGGCCTGGCCAGAAGAAGCGATGCCCGTGGCGT
>CAUYUJ010013903.1:334229-396729 GCA_963575745.1 Prorocentrum cordatum | reverse complement strand
GAATTGGCCGGGACGCGCGCGTGCCGCGGCCGGCGCCGGGCGGCGGGTGCAAGGGTGCTGCTGCCCAGGGAGTCTGAAGGCGAAACCAGCACGCAGGGAGAAGTAATTACGCTGCCAAAATGGCGCGATGCAAGACCCCCACCGTATCAGAGGCCACAGTACTGGTGCTCTCTGAGATACTAACTGAACAATGGAAGTCTCCAACCTCGACGGGAATGGAGTGCGCGGGGACCCAGGGGGTCTGCCATGCACAAGCATCCGAAAGACACACGAGCAGTCGTCAGTCGGGCTGGTGGGGTTACGCGAAGCGTCAATAATAGAGGAGGAGGAAGAGGAGGAGGACTATGAGGAGGAGGAGAAGCAGGAGGGGCGGAGTTTGTTCCCCCCCAAGAGAAGCAGGGGGGGGAACTTCACAACTAAATATATCCCTCGATTACTGATTTGCTCCTCCCTGTCAGCACTCTCGCCCCCTGTCCCCTCCGTTCTTGAGGAAAGCCGCCTGGCTCTTGGCCACCTCCGCCTCCTTTTCTTACCTCCTCCGACAGAGCGGACCTGCGCCGGGAGCCACTCCGGACATACGCCTACCGAGCACCCCCTCGCGCGCGCGCGGGCGAGGTGCCCCGCTCGCGCCCCGCGCAACCCACGCGTCAAGGATTGTGTAGAGCTGGGAAGCGGCTGAAAGGAAGCGGACGCCTTGGGGAAACGGGATCCTTCTCCTCCTCCTTCTCCTCCTCCTCGTCCTCGTCCTCCTCCTCCTCACCCTCCTTTTCCTCCTTCTCCTCCTCCTCCTCCTCCCCCTCCTCCTCCTCCCCCTCTTCCTCCCCCTCCTCCTCCTCCTCCTCCCCCTCCTCCTCCTCCTCCTCTTCCTCCTCCTCCTCCTGGGCAAACGAACGCCCTGGACCTCCCAGGAAGCCCCTCTCGAGGACCCGCAGAGACGCCCAGCATCTCCTCTCGATCCCAGACCCCCGATGTCCAGTGCACCCGGTGGTGGCTTCCCATTGAGAAGGGACCGACCGTCCCGGCATCCCTATAGGCCTACCACGATATGTTTTCAGAACCCACAAATGTTCTAATGACAAAAGCAATGTCCTTAGAACATAAGCCCGATGTGGCAGAACAAGACAGTCCCAGCCAGACATGTTCTAAGAACGCTTCGTGGAGACCACAGCAGGTTCTTAGAACATTGTTTGGTAGGCCTATAGAAAGCTAGGACGCTTCGCCATTGCTTGACCGCAACGTGACGGGTGGGACCGGCTCAGGGGGGGGGGACAAGGTTCTTGAATCGGCGATTACATCGCTGACGGATTGGCGATAGGGCCCTGGTAGCGAATGCTCGCGCTCCTGGGCGGGGTGGGCTGTCGGGCCCATGTCGGCGACGAGTCGGCAATCGGGGGTCGATGCTTCCCCCCCTGGCTGTCGGGCCATAGCTCGGCTCTCTGATGGCCGTTCGGGACGATCCCGGCCCCCTGGAATGCCCTCGGCGAGGCGCAGCCGCTGAAGGCACCCTGAGGCTGGAAAGCCGCCGAGAACCAACGAAAATACCCGAAACCTCAAACCTCGATACATCGCCCCCCCTAAGCGCAGCCCCACCCTGTCGCTGCCCTTGATGCCGGCGCCCCAAGCACGGCCAGGACCGACAGCCCCACAAGGGCACGCACAACCGGCTTGGCCGCAGCGTCGTAGCGCGCACGCGGCCTGGAAGCCGATGGGACGCCACCCTGGCGCCGCCAACACTGCCCCCGAGTGGCGCTGCCCGACTCTCGCACACACGCACACACGCACACACACACACACACGACGCCGCGTCGAGACGGGGCACTGGCGCAGAAAGCCTACGTACGAACTCGCAGAGGCAGAAAAGCAGCTACCGAAACAACGCTTCCGCCATGCAGGGGAAAAGGTGCGCAATCACCAGAAGCCGGCGGAGATCGAGGGGGGAAATGAGACTGAGAAGGCCTTCTCAGAAGGCGTCGACATTTTTCAAAAGCCGTCGCGCCTTCTGATATCCGAGCCGTCTGAGAAGGCCCGCCCCTTCTCACTTCCCTCCCAGGCTCGCCGCAGAAGAAGTCTTTTTACTGGTGACCCAGCCTCTGTAGAGACTTCCCAATGGGCACGGAATGGATAAGGTCGGAGGATCGCGCCGCATCTCTGATGCACCGCCGATGCATCGGCGACGTCGGCGTGAAGAACATCGGGCTCCGCTTCGAGCCGCACCGCCGCTGCGTCGGCGACGCGGCGCCCCCATGTACGGCTGGCGTCGCGAAGATCATGTGCAACACCCTCCTCCTCCTCCTCCTCCTCCTCCTCCTCCTCCTCCTCCTCCTCCTCAAAGCACGCCATCCCCCAAAAGGGAAGCTTCGAACGTGCGCGTGCACGCTGCGCGCGGGAGCCTCCCGTGCACGCTGCCCCCCTGCCGGGGCTTCTCCGCTGCACGCCGTGCCCCAAGGGCGGGGCGCAGGCGTGCCGTCGGCAGGCCGGCGGCGCCACGTCGCGAGAGATGCCTGCGAACGATCGAAACGTTGCCGAAACGTCCGATCGTCCGGCCTCGACCGACTTCGGGGACGGACAGACCTCCCTTTGGCAAAACGTGGCTTAGTGAGAACGACCTGGGGCCCAAACCCGGCGGGCGCGAGCCTGGGAACTAGCGGCCACGGCGCCACCTCGAGAGCCGAACACGGACAATGCACTGATCGACGTGTCACTGGTGGGGGCTCTGTCCACCCCCGACCGATTCTGGGTCGCCGGAGGCGTTCCACGTGGGGGGGTCAGAAAAGGTCCCCTTTCGTGCCCCTTTCGGGCCCCTCCAGAGCCCCAGGGGGCTCGTTTAGGTACCGTTTGGGGTACCTTTTCGGACCACGCTCGCCACCCCCCCCTTTGTGACCCCCCCATTATGCGGCGCCCAACGACCGATTCTGGGTCGCCCGCCGGAGGCATTCCACGTGGAACGCCCGCGGCGGGGCCGCCGTCGGTCGACACGCCGCGAACCTGCCCGCGCTCCGACCACGGCCGGGAGGCCCACGAGCCTGCCTTCTCTTAAGACTCTGGCAAGGTTACTCTTGCACGGACGGGGGGGGGGGGGGCTTGAGCCGGAAGTAAGCCGCCAACGGCTTGCGCGTGCAGAAGCCACGCAAGTCGAAAGGCTCTTGCACGCCAATATATATATATATATATATATATATATTCGTCTGGGGAGGAACGACGGGAGGGTGTGCGAGTTCCATGCGAGGTAACTTACCGGAGTCGAGCAACAACAAGCTCTAGACCCTCGGGCGCCCCTGGCGAAAGGAGGGGGTCCTCCGGGGCGCCCGTCTGGAGGAGCGCGGCGGCATCCGGCGACCCCGCCGCGGCGGGCAGCACCTTCGACCACCGCACGCGGCCTCGGCGGAGGCAGAGGGCAGGACGGAGAGCAGGAGGCCCAGGGGGGGAGGCCCAATGGCCTGCTCCGCCCCCCCTGCTCCTCCCCCTGGTCCCCCTCCTTCCCTTCTCCACTCCTCTCCACCTCCCCCACCTCCCCCCCCCTCCGCCACCGTCTCCTCTCCTCCGCCATCTCCCCTTCCCTCCTCCTCGACCTCCTCCCTTTCCCGTCGTCCATCTCGCCTCCCCCCTCCCCCCCGTCCTCCGGGGAGACGACGACGAGGACGAGGACGAGGACGAGGACGCCGAACCCGAACGACGCCGACGCCGACGCCGACGCCGAAGCCGGCGCCGACGCCGCCGCCGCCACCGACGACGACGACGACCACCACCACCACCACCACCACCACCACCACCACCACCACCACAACGACGATTGGCGGCGCGCACAGGGGGGTGACGCGAGGGGGGTGGTCGCGCCCTCTGAGAAGGCGGGGGGGCTCTGCGAAGGTGGGAGCCTCCTTAGGACCTGGAGGCTTCTGATAAGCTGATAAGGCTTACCAGGAGCTCTCATACGGCTTCCAAGAAGGCCCATGCCTTCTCACTGGGCACCTCCACGCATTCTGAGAAGGCGACCCACTCGCGCCACTTCCTTATGCGCGCCGCCGAAGCGAGGGGTTGAGGGGCCTGGCCAGTCCGACGACTGATGCTGGGCACCAAGGCACGGCGCCGATTGTCCTGTTGTTATCCACCGCGCGCCTCAGAACATCTGCTCCTGGCGTCGGCCTCCGTGGGTCGCTCTCGGGCATCAGCACAATCAAGAATGATCCGAGACAAGAAACCACTGCCAAGGAGGGACGACATGACCAGCGGCCAGGTATGGAAGATTACACGGCGGGGGACTGGAAAAGAAACATGATTCGTTCCATCCCGGCAGGCGTCTATCCAGGATCGCTGCGCTGATCCCTGTTCCATGCAGGCGACTCTTCGCGCCGAGCTCAAGTGCAGGGGGAACGTGCCCATGCAGCTAGAAAAACGGGTGTGGGAAACTCGCAGGGAAGCGGGGCCACTTGGGCTCAAGATCAATCCCAGGCACGCCCCTGACCAGAGGTCGACCTCCGCCTGGTCATGGCCACGAGGGCCCTGGGGTGACCCCAAACATATGCAAAACTGTGATTCATGTCAACACGTTGTTCCTCCTGCACCTCCTCGTCCCCCTCCTCCTCCTGCCCCCCAGTCCTTCCTCTTCCCCTGAGCTGAGTCGAATCTCGAAATCGAATGGGATCGGAAACGGATCGAATTGCCAGCGAACCGTCCCGAACCAAATCGAAATCGTCTAGCCGCGCACGGCTCCCGCTAGCCTCGGCCGATGCCATTGAACCGGACCGGATCAGCTCGTATCGGGATCGCGGCCCCATCCCGTGAATCGAGTCGTGCCGTGTCAGATCGTAGTCGGCCAGCCCTGCCGTTCAAGGAAAAAACTGTGCAACAAGCGTCGAATAACCATTTCGCGTGACCCCCATGCAACCCCTGGCCCTAATATTGAACAGACGTCCCTGGAGAAACGGGGCCTGAAAAAGCTTGAACACTGCGTCTTGTATGTAATACTTGCCTAGCTATAAGACCACCCTTCGGGTGATGAGGATGTGGGTAGGTGAGGGGGAAAGAACCAACTGCTGGCAAATGCGATGGGTGTGATGATGACGATGCTGATGACGCGCCCTCGAGTTAGCGACGACGCGTGATGACGATCTTGCGCTGCGATGTTAAGTCATTAGCGTCCCCGCTTTCGATCTCACTCGATCGGTCCCACAATCGACCTCACAGGATCGATCACACTCGATCGATCTCACTATGGATCTCACTATCGATCTCATCATCTATAGCATCACTACAGATATCGTTTCAATAATATGATCGATCTCACTGCCGATCTTACAATCGATATATCTGCCGAACTATCTATCGATCTCACGGTCGATCTCACGACCAATGTCACAATCAACCTCACTGTCGATCTCACTATCAATCCCACCAGCCCTCTGGGCGTAGGTGGTCTAGAGCAGATCCTCTTCCACCCCTCCCTCTTCCCCCTTGGGGAGGGTTTACCCCTCCCCCTACCCCCTCCCCTGGACCTGGACGGAGGGTTCCGCGAGCGGTCGGACGGCTCTTTTGGCCCCAAGATGGCTCCAAGAGCGCCTCAGCGAGCCCAAGATGAGCCCCAAGATGGCTCAAGATAGCGCAAGATCGCGCGGGATGGCTCCCAAGATGGTTCCAAGAGGCCCAAAGACGGCCCCAAGACGGCTCCAAGTGGCCAAAGAGCTCCCCAAGGAGGCCCCGAAGAGGCCAAAATCGTCCCAAAACCTAAGGAAAAAACATGTGTTTGCTTTCTCGCATTTTCGCTTCCGATGGGCATCCGAGGCCTCAATATGGCTCCAAGATGGCCCAAAAGGGCCCCACGAGAGGCCCAAGAGAGCCCCAAGACGGCCCCAAAAGCGTCCAAGAGCGCTCCAAGAGGGGCCCAAGAGGCGATGTATGGGGCTCCCGAGGGGGGAGGCTAATTGGAGCTCCCCTCTTGTTTGATCGACTCCCTCCAAGATGGCCCCAAGAACGCCCCGAAGGCTCCCTAGAGCGCCTCAAGTCCCAAGAGGCGCCCAAGATGCCTAAAGGCGCCCAAAAAGCCCTCCAAGAGGCTCTCAAAAGACTCCCAATAAGCCTCAAGAGGATTTCCGAAAAGGCATTCAAGACGCTTCTGGCTCTTCGGTTCGCCGTCCTCTTCCTCTTCCTCTTCCTCAACCACCTCTTCCTCTTCCTCCCTCCTCCTCCTCCTCCCCCTCCTCCTCCTTCTCCTCCTTCTCCTCCTTCTCCTCCCTCTGCTCCTTCTCCTCCTTCTTGTCCTCCTCGTCCTCGCCCTACTCCATATCCTCCTCATTCTCCTCCTCCTCCTCCTCTTCCTCCTCCTCATCCGACGACGACGACGATTCCTCTTCCATCCTCCCCCTCTCGGGGTCTGTGACAGCTTCCCCCGCCCTTTGTTATTCTGCATGCTCCCCGATTTCCCTGATCACCTCAACTCCCCTGAGCATCGTTTCTGGATGGGCTGGTGGGGATACGCGAAGCGTCAACAATTCCTTTCTGGTGATCTTATGATCGATCTCACTATCGACGTCACTATCGAAACCAAGGCGGGGCACCCCTGGCCACCGCCCGCCCATCGCCGACGGAACCCCGACGGGACACCAACGGGAATCCAACGGGACACCACCCGACACCACAGAGGAACGCCTGGGGCCACCGCGCGCCCACCGGTGGCGGAGGAGCGGTGCACTGCATCCAAATCGCCCTGGCGACGGCAGGGTCATTCTTCTCCCGCGCCCACGTAGCTTCGACTCGCCCGCAAGCACGAACACGAACACGAAACCGAAACGGATTTCCCGGTGGGGGGCTCACCACCCCAACCTCCGACAATACGGACGGGGGGGGGAAGGGGGGGAATGAGGTTACGTCTATAGAGGGTACACAGTCCACCCCGTTGATGCCCACCACGACGCGCGAGGCCGTTTAGAAAACGAACCCACAGAAGGAATCAATCAGGGCAGGGCTGCTGAGTAAAAGCCCAGAGCCGTTTAGTAAACTCCACTTGTCGGATTCGGTTGTTTTTTCCTCCCTTGATTCTAGCTTGGTCGTTGCTGTGGTCAAGCTTTCCTTCAACACCTCCTCCGTCCAGTGCGGGCGGCTACGGGGCGCGGCAGTACTTGCCGAACCTCTCGGCCAGCAGCTCGTTGGTGATGTCGAGCGGCAGGCCCCCAACCCAGACCTCGGCGGCAGCTCGAGTTGCACGTGAGGGGGGAGTTCGGCCGCGGGTCGGTGTCCTACTGCTCCGCTGCGCACCAAGCAGTGTGCATGATCCGCTGACCCCCTCCTGCTCCTATCCTTGTCTTAGACATGACATGGAGGCGACGCCCTGAAGCGTCAGTCTCCTCCTCCTTCTCCTCCTCCTCCTCCTCCTCCTCCTCCCCGCACTCCCCACGGCGGCTTCGGTGCAGATGCACACGACAGGGGCCGGTACCTCGAAGGATGAAGTTGTTTCGACGAGTTTGCAAGTTTTGGGTCGAGGGCCCTGGAGGCCTCGCAGGACCCACGGGAGGTCGGGGGGAAAGATTTCCTCCGAGCGCCTCGAGGCGTCAAAGTGCCCGTGCATCATGGAAGTGACCTGGCGCTGGGCTTGAGACCAGCTCCTCTGCGTGCTGCTGCTGTTGCTGGCGGTGGTCCGCATCTCATCCCGCCTCCCTCGAGCTCCGCCCCGGCCTCTGCGTCCGCCTCCTCCGGTCTCCCCATCCCCCCGCTCTCCCGCCTCCGTCGCAGTGCAGGTGTCCCTCGACAGCAGCAGCACTACAGTCGACCCGTATAGTAAGGATGCGCGACAAGGCTGAACCGAAACGGTGTTTTTCGTTTTCGCTTTGTTTTCGCTTTTCCCTCGTTTTGTTTTCAGTCCACCTCTACCGCAAAACGAAGTCGAACCGGAAACGGCACACGAAATCGCCAAAACACAATTTAGGTCCAGCCCTGATGCGCGATAAGGATGCAAAGGGCCTTGAAAGGCCATGTCGACACTCTGCGAGCGGGGCGCTGTCAGCGAGAGCGGCCAAGGATGGGGCGGGGAGGCAAGGATGCAAGGGTACCCTCGGGAAGGTTGCCCATCCTTACTGTGCGAGTTGACTGTATGGACATGGATACGGAGAGACGCCAATTATCAGACGGAGGGGGGGAAGCGGGAACTAGTGCAAATAAACCCCGTCAGCCCGTTGCGCGCGTGCGTTTTCGCGCACCCCCTCTTCAACGGCAGCCCCCCTCGTCTCCCCCAAGGGCTCCACAGGCAAATATGATGCGCAATCACGTTCTGCGCCCTGTGCCACACTTGCTGCCAGCGATGCTCATGTTCTGCATTCTTCCCACGTGTCGACAATACTGATGCCATTATCAGAAGCGTGTGTTCGGCAACGTAAGCACCGATTATTGTGTGAACCCGCGTACTTCCTCGTTCTTGAATACCAGTGCAGTAAGGCAAACATCAGCAACATGTACAGTTGGAAGGAGTTTCAGAAACTGTTCACCAACCAGTATAAGGCTTGATTGCGAAGCTTCGCGATGACTGGCACACGTTGCAAATGACACTGCTGGAGCTAACCAATGGAAGTCAATCTTGAACGCGCGACCGATGGCGTGAAATCGAGACATGGTGTTCTCGGTCCTCGCAGTGAATGGCAGCACATGAAGGTCGACACCAACACCGATGCACATGGCCCACCATCTTGATGCTGGAACTGGAAACGAGTAATCCTCATGTTGCCACGTATGATCGCAACATGTGTCATCACCTGTAACGACAAACCTTGCATAGACAGCAGGACGGCGTTCGTACTAACTGCATGCACGCCGAACTGAATCACCAAATCGCCCGCGTGCATGCACAAGAATTTCGAGCACATGTGGCTGACAGGTTGCTACAAACACTTTCTCCGCACCTGACGCTTAAATCGACAACCACATCAGATTTTAGTATACGGCATTGCGTAAACTGCGGGCGAACATAATGAGCAACAGGAAAACACAGCGGAGACTGTAACATACTCACAGCCATGGCTCAGACTCAACATACTGAGCGCTGATCGCGATGCATTCACGCGCAACCGAGAGTCGAATCTGCTACTGTATTTGCACACGGCGCGAAGAGATCATCAATAGATGCCAGACCTGCTCGCACGGGAGGCTCTGCAGCTCGTCACCTCGGCGAGTGTTTCTGCTGCCGACGCCGTCGCTGCCCCCTGCCTCGAGAAAGTGCTGCGTGAAGATGTTGAGGAGGTGATTTTGATCGTGCCGTCGGGGCCCCATACAACCCTTATAGAAGACATAACGGCATAAACCTAAACTTTTGGCGCTCCGCGCGTTTTCTTGGATCCGCGCTGAACCCCCTTCCCTGGTGCGCGCAGAGTGCCAGGGGCGGCGCCGGAGGCGCCGCCAGGGGGTCCCAGCGCAAATCCAAAAAATCTGCGCGGATGTCAGAAAAGTTTGTTCATGTCATGTTTTCCATAAGTCTCCTCCCCCGTCGCCGAGGGCTCCAACTCCTCCTCCTCCTCCTCCTCCTCCTCCTCCTCCTCCTCTCCTCCTCCTCCTCCTCCGCCTCCTCCGCATCCTCCTCCGTCGCCGAGGGCTCTTCCCGCTCCCCCGTCGCCGAGGGCTCCATCTCCTCCTCCTCCTCCTCCCTCCTCCTCCTCCTCCTCCTCCTCCTCCTCCTCCTCCCTCCTCCTCCTCCTCCTCCTCCTCCTCCTCCTCCTCCTCCTCCTCGTCTCCTCGTCCTCCTCTCCTCCTCTCCTCCTCCTCCTCCTCGTCCTCGTCCTCCCTCCTCCTCCTCCTCCTCCTCCTCCTCATCCTCGTCCTCGTCCTCCTCGTCTCCTCCTCCTCTTCCTCCTCCTCCTCTCCTCCTCCTCCTCCTCCTCCTCCGCCTCCTCCTCCTCCTCCTCCTCCTCCTCCTCCTCCTCCTCCTCCTCCTCCTCCTCCTCCTCCTCCTCCTCCTCCTCCCCCTCATCCTCCCCCGTCGCCGGCGCCAAACGTCCTTCAACCCTCACCCGCTCTGTCTGCGAGACCTGCCGACCCCGACGTCGCAACCACGGCCCCCCAGGGCATCTCGACCCCGCTCCCCAGGGCCGGCCTGTCTCGTCCCGAGCCGTTCTCGGTCCTGGGGTCAGGTCGGGCATGTCCTCCTACGCGCGGGTTCTCAAAGAAAAACGACAAGAGTAGAACAATGCTCACACATAGTCAAAAGTACTAGAGCAATCGTCCCCAGACTATCTTAATACTATGTTTGAAGACTCCTCCTGCAGGGGGACATGCCCATCTGAATCCTGGGGCCGAGAAGCGGCCTCCGAGAGGCAGACCACGCCCACGAGCTGGGCCCAGACATCATCTGGTGGCGAGCGGCCCCTGGAAGCGGCGGGGGGGAGGCTCCTTATGCAGTCAACCCGCACAAGAAGGACGCACGATAAGGACGCAAGGGCATTCGTGGAGGGCTACGTCGGCACGTTGCCGAGGGGCGCGGCCAGCGAAAGCGGCCAAGGAGGGACCGAAGGTTCTGTGGCAACTCGTGGGAGCCTCCCGTACCATCGTGTCGGCTCTTGCGAGGCGACGCTGAGTCGACGCTTATCGGCGCTAACCGACGCTAGATCGGCGCTACCTCATCGACTCCCAGACGCTAATCGACACTACAAACGGAATCAAAATGATATACCAGGCTCCCATGATTTGCTACCGAGGAGGGGCGCGGCCAGCGAAAGCGGCCAAGGAGGGACCGAAGGGGCACGATGCAAGGGTAACTTTGGAGACTTGCTCATCCGTACTCTGCTGGTTGACAGCAGGGATGCACAGGGCTTCCCGGAAGCAAGCCTTCTGCACCCCTCGGCCCCTCTGAGAAAAGCCCGAAACCCTGACCCGTGGCGTGAAGAGCCTCTGCCACGGCCCCTTGGAAGGCCGCCCACCCCTCGCGTCACCCCCCCCGTTGCGCGCCCCGAACCACCCTCCTCCTCCTCCTCCTCCTCCTCCTCCTCCTCCTCCTCCTCCTTCTCCTGCTCCAGCCCCCGGAGGGGTGCCTCGGTGAATGGGCGGCTCATCGGGGCCCCGGGGGAACTAAAACCCGCTCAGCCGTCCCTCGGGGCGCCGCTGTGGGTTAGGTCCGGTCGGATCCTGGGGTGTCAGGCTGTCCCGCTTGGCCGCTCGGGCCAGGAGGGGCAGCGTGGCCCTCAAGGCACGGCCTCACCTGCCGCGAAAAAACACCCGCTCGCGGGGGGTGGTGGGTGCGGAGGGACTAAACGGCTGGGGTCCTGTCCGCCCCAGCGCCAGTCTCCGCACTCGGGTCCTCCCGCACCACGAGGTGGTCGGGTGAGGTCCTTGGGCAAGGAGACCTGCGGGGGCGGGCCTGGGCTCCGCTGAGTCTCGCGCCAGGTGACCCGCCTGGCGGTCGAGGGAGTCCGAGAGTCCCGACCTGCAGTGGCAGGCGGAGGCTTGGGGTCAGCGTGAGTGTGCGGCTTGCGCGCGCAGGAGCGGCGGAGGCGCCGCTGGGGCTGCCTCTTTTTTTCCGGAGGAGTGCGCACGCAGGCACGGAGGAACCCGCAGGCGCCCCAGGGCGAACGTTTACATGCCTGACCTCTCTTCCGCCCTTCGCAGGAACTGTCTCGGTGCCAAGGCACTGAGAAGTGAGCGTTCGGGTTTGCTTTCATGTTCATCACTCTTGTGATGGCGGTAATCCTGGGAATCCTCCTCCTCCTCCTCCTCCTCCTCCTCATCCTCCTCCTCCTCCCTCTCTGTCTTCCTCAGGTCCCCGGGTCCGCCCTTCTCGCCCCTCCCCCCCCTCCCCGCCCCCTCTCCGACGATTGCCAGTATTGCTCCGGCCTGAGGCCAGAACGCCCCGTATCCGCGGGGTCACGGCTCATGGGCCTGGTTCGCGAAGCCGCGGGTGCCGTCAAACTGCTGTCACAAGGAGCGCCACGGGAGGAGCGACACCCCTCTCCAGCGCCAAGGGAGCCTGGATGCACTGGGCAGGGCCAGAGGAACACCCACGGCACGACCCAGGGAACCGCGAGTCCCCTCAGAACCCCAACCGGCTCTTGTTTCGGAGCCTGGCCTGTGCGGATCTGTTTTTCGCCCACGAGCCAGAGAACGCCCCGCTCGGGCTCGCGCAGAGGCTCGGCGGCGAGCGAGGGGGGGAAGTGGGAAGCGGCGGGCCTTCTCAGAAGGCTCGGAAGTTCTCCAGCCTGCTGAGAAATTTCGAGCCTTCCCCGAAGATGCAGAAAGCCTCTCAGAAGGAGCGAGGGCTTCTGAGAAGCCCCGCCGCCTTCTGAGAAGGCCTTCTCCTTCTCCCTTCCCCCCCCCTCGCTCGCCGCCGAATGTTAGATAAATCCATGTCGACCAAGTCGACTCCGCCTCGAACCCGCGCCGAACCCGCGCCGAATTCGCGTGACATCCGCCCCGAACCCGCCTCGAGCCTGCGCCAGGGGGGCCACGAGGCTCCATCCTGCCGAGGCCCGCGCCCACTTCGGGAGCCTCCCAGACGGGTCCGAGTAGGTGGACGTTGTCTTCGTCGGCGATTCGACATTGGGCGGAAGGGGGGGGGGGTCTGGCTGCGGGCCTCTTCTTAATGCCAGTGTCTGCAGAAGCGCGTCCTGTGGGGGAGACCCCATCTGCTCGAAACGGGCGCCAAAAACAGCCAGGACCTGCTCCCGCGCCGATCGGCAAAACAGCGAATCAAAACACGATCACTAGATGGGGTCGGGGGATCGCGCCGCATCGCCGACGGGTCGGCGACTTCGGCGATGCATCGGCGCAGTCGGCGTGGAGAAGATCGGGCTCCACATCGCGCGCCAAATCGCAAGTGCACCCGCGAGGCGCCGCGATCTGCCGACCCCTGTCTGCCTCTGGCCCCACGCGGGAGGGGGCCTGGATGCCTGCAAGAAGAGCGCGCGTGCGAGAGGATCCTCCTCCTCCTCCTCCTCCTCCTCCTCCTCCTCCTCCCTCACGCTGAAAAGAGGCGCGTGCAAGAACACGTTGAGAAGGCGGAGGCTCTCAGTGTCAAAATCGTGTTTCGAAGATTCACAGAAAACACCCTTTAGCAAACGCCCATTCAGTGGAAGCTGCCAGTGACACTCCACGTGAGCATGGCACCGTATTCCGAGTGGACCCCAGCGGGGTAGCCCGTCGACTTCCAAATTCGACCGACTGTATCCGGCGAAACGCATGACGATCAGCGAAACCGACTGAGGACTGCACCAGTACACTCGAAGGCCAATGTCGAGTGAACCAGTGTAGATTTCCTCAGTCGACTTGTCTGGGTGGGCGTACTCTCAATGCCCGAATGTCTGGCCCGCGCGCGGGCCTCCCCAGCCGCCGCTCCAGGCATCCTTGCCGCCGGACCAGCCATCCTCGCCAGCACCAAAGAGGAAGAGACTAAGAAACAACAAGAGGGGCAGGGAAGGTGGTAAGGATGCACGTTGGAGGCTGCACGTAGACCTGGGCTGAGAGAGCACGAGGGAGCCCAGCCTGTTCCCTGTCTCTGTCCTCTCGTCTGCTCTCTGCCTCCCATTCCTCGTCGGCCCCGTGCTACACTTCCCTGTCCCACCTGGCAATTTGTTTAACGTCGTATGCCGGCCGCCTCCCCCCTGCGCGTGATCCCTCTCTTCTGCATCTACTCGCACCGCACTCTGTCAGCGCGAGGCAGCCGACGCCTCGCTCTGCTGGAGCACTCCTCACAGTGTCATCTGCTGCCAGCGCGGAAGAAGCTCAGCGAAGCGTGAAGTTGGGAGACGCTGGAAATACAGATCGGGTGCCCGCCCGACCAGTTCACAGGCGCTTCCATAAGACAACGCCGATCATTACAGCGGAAGGGCAGAACACTGGACCGAGAACGCGCCCTTCGAACGAACAGCATGTGGCATGTACTCGCAGAAAGGCGGCAAGCCACAACCTCGAGCAAACCAGAAAGTACCGATGCCGCCCGCTGCTCCTCGGGCCTCTCCCGTGGCGGGTTCTGACCACAACGTGGAGGCGAATCCAGCGGTGGCCGACGAGGGCCTCCGAGGAGGGAGGAGGAGGAGGAGGAGAAGGAGGAGGAGGAGGAGGCGAACACGAGGGATGGGTATGGATATGGGTTTCTTTTCCTCCTCCGAGTGTACTCCCAGAAGGGCGGCAAGCCACGACCTGCTCGTCGCCGTTGCGACTCCTCTCCAGGAGACCCCTTGCTTGCCATCGTTCGGACGGCCATTCCCCGTGCAGTGTTCGGCGTCGTACGTTTAGCTGTTCGCCAGGCGGTCCAAGATGCTGCTCGAGCGATGCCGAGCTCTCTGAAGCCGCCACCGTCGTCCCACCTCTCGACTGACTACCTACCGAACCACCCCAACCCAACCCGAAGATCCGAATGTCGTTTCGGGTTGGGGGTGGTACGGGTTCCATGTATGTGTTCAATGTTCCCCAACACCCCCCACTGGAAAAGGAGGGCAAATTGAAGCCTTCTGGTTGGGTTGGGGTGGTTTGGTGGGCGGTGATCGACGAGCCGTCCGCTCCAGACGGGCGCCTGGGCCCCCGAGCCCTACCTACATAGATACAGTTGGACGTACACTGTACAGTACATGTATATGTACTACATAGACTACACCTACTACGTATACAATTGGCACATACATGTGTGTGTTATGAACACATGTATGGCATATACGTATCTAATCATTAACACGTAGATGAGTCTTTAACCGGAGATATAACACTCCACGCGGCAGTGCCCGATCATAGCTCGCCTGGTGCGCTGCGGTCGGATCGCGACGAGGAGCCAGCAATAATGCTAGCCAGTCCTCTGATCCTCAAGACGCCACACGGGAAGCCGTGGGCGTCTCGGAAGCAGCGCTGAAAGGACCAAGCTGAATGCGCAAGATCTACATCTGTCTGATTAGCTGAAAACAAAGTACCATGCTAATGGTGGTGGGTGCAGCGGTGCAAGCCCATGCAGGCAACACGGGCCCATGCAGGAGAAGTCCTGGCGGGTCTCAGGACGAAAAACAGCTCCCCCCTCTTGCCCGCCGCCGCGTCAAATTGGGCGAGCTGTCGCTTGACCCGAGCTGGCACTGTCCGACCCGAGGCGGCCATGGATCTTCGTTGCCTCATGAGCGAGTCGGTTCTCGGGCGCAGGTATGCCTGCGTCCCGATACCCAAAACTCTCTCCTCCTCCTCCTCCTCCTCCTCCTCCTCCTCCTCCTCCTCCTCGTACTCATCATCCTCCCTCTTCCTTCGAATGCCGCCTCCTTCTCCCCCTCCCTGCCCTACGTCGTCCCCCACCTCCCTGCTGCTCCTGCTCCTGCTCCTGCTCCTGCGCCTCCTCCTTTTCTGCCCCCTCCTCCTCTTCCGTCCACTCAGTTACCCCTCACCTCTACAGCACTCCTCACTGCTCCCCCGCCTCGTCATTCCTCCCCTATAACGCACTCTTTCTCCCCCTCGTCCCCCATCCAACTCGCTCCCCCGCCAACTCCCCCCTCCACAATTACACACAATGAATACTACTCTTCTCTCTACCCTGATGGCTTCCGGAAGATATCCGGCCCCCTCCGCGTTCTGTTTTTCTACACGCAGGATTCCCAGGAAGTGGGTTCTCGCTCGGGTGTGTATTCAAAATGTTGCTCTCGCTGAACCGCCGACCCCATTTTTGCATTCCAAATCGTGCTCCCGCTTCAGTGAGGCGTTTTCGGCCCTTCAAGTTCGGGCTCATAGAAAATGCCCCCCCCGGAAAAATCATCGGAAGTGATTACAGATTCGGTGCCGATTCGCTTCATTGTTTTGGGTCGCAGAAGCCCCCCACTTTGGGGCGTCGTCGCTACCAGGAAGTATCAAGCGGGAGCCCCTTTTCTGCTTTGAGAAGGAGATGTTGGAAGCAGAGTCAGCGGGTGCTCTCCTGCAGCCCCGCCTTGTGTGAAACTTTCGGGAAGCCCAAGGAGCTAGACATGGAGCCACGACTCCAGACCGGCCTGGATCGCTCGAAGACGATCCACTTACCCTCCAAGGAACCCGGCGCCAAGCCATGACATGCTGTGCGGTGCTGCGTTCTGCGTCGCTGTGCGATGCCATGCTTTGCGTTGCAATGCTTTGTGATGCAATGCTTCACTGCGCAATGCCACGCCGCGCTATGGCATGCTACGCTCTGCCGTACTCTTCTACGCCATGCCATGCCGTGCTCTACAATGCATCGCGTACCCTCTCGCGATCACTGCCCTGCTCGACATCCGACTGTGCGAATAGACAGGATATCTACGCCACGGTAAGGGATGGAAGGGAGGGGTAGGACGTCAGATATGACCCGAGCGCATCTAGCTTGCCTCCCTCCCCTCCCCTCCTCCCCCGCCCTCCCTCAAGGCCCGGGACGGGGGAGGGAAGAGAGAGAGAGAGAGAGAGGGAGAGACAAGGAGCAGGGGATGGTGGGGGAGAGGGACGGGGGGAGGAGCGGAGGACGCCCCCTCCGGCCCATTGGCCGCCCGAAGTGGGAACGGAACAAAATGGGCACGACGCCCGACAGCAGATGCTGTCCCGAACCGACAACGGCCGCTCTGGGGCAGGCGGCCTCCTGTCTCAAATGGACCACGTCCGCGGCGACACCGACTACGGTTCCTGCTCAAGATGGACAGGAACAGCTGTCGGTCTTCGTACCCACTCTCTCCGTACCCCTTTCTCGCCGAGCGCGCTCCACTGCTCGCAAAGTGCCTGCTCGCAAACGTCCGAAAACACACATGTCTGCTTTGATGTAATGTCTCGTAGATCCCCCCCGGCGGATCCAGGTCATTTATGAGTACGTAATCCAGATTTCGTAATAAAAGGGAGGGGGTCTGGACCCTCCAAGACAAGCCATTTCAAACCCCCCCCGTGGGAGAACCCTCCAAAACATCGTCCCCAGACCCCCCCAGGCCCTCCAAGATAGCCTGGAAGAGACCCCCCCCGAAATGAGACCCCCCTTCCTTTATTACGAAATCTGGAGTAGTCACTTTGCGAGTAGTGGAACGCGCTCGTCGACTTTCGATCGTCCCGAGTCCCTGCCCCACAGACGACGCCGCCCGCCGATCGCTGGCAGCGGCCCCGACGACGCGGGCGGCGACGACGGTGGGGCCCGGCGGCGGCGGCGCCGAGGCCGCGCGCCTTGCCGCGGCCGCCAGCGGCCTCCCGCCACCGAGCGTCGACGTCGTCGCCATCGTCGTCGCCCGTCGCCGAGGCCGCCGCCGCAGTCGCCATGACCGGCGTCGGCGTCGTCGAGCTGCTCAGAACTTGCACTGCAGGCTCTCCCCCGTGCTCGACCTCATCCTCCTGCTCCTGCTCCACCCGGGCACGCGCCTGTTGCCTCCTCCGTCGCCTCCTCCTCCCTCTCCACCTCCGCATCCTCGTCCTGCTGCTGCTGTTGCTAGTGCTGCTGCTGCTCTTCCTTCTCGTCTGGCGCTGCTTTGGCCAGGCTGCGCCTACGGCGCCTGCATGATGCACCGTGCCTGATCGACATCTTCAGGGATAGGTGCCTTGTCATTCGTCCAGCGACGGGCTAGCGATTACGTATTAATATATATATATATATGTATGACACAGTTCCTTCGATGGCACGACATCCCCGATGTCGAGCTGCTGCAGTTGCCCCTCCCCTCGTAGGGCAGCAGACGGCAGAACGCCAGAGATGTGGTGAGGACTGTGCGGTGAGCGTTGGCCCGCAGGAGGGCTGCCCCTGGAGCGCGCGCCCCTCGCAGGATCCCGACGGGCTCCTCCCGCGGCGATCGCTGCCGAGAGCCCCAACTACAAGGGCGAGGGCTGCCCTCCCCTTGGCTGCAGTTCGGGCCTCTGCGGGTGAGCTGCTGCCTCCCACGCCGACGGCCGTCACTGGCGGCTCACGGGAGCCTCCCATACCATCTTGTCGGCTCTTGCGACTCGACGCTGATCGATGCCAATCGACGCTGATCGACTCTAAATCGACGCTAGTCGACGCTGACTCGGCGCTACCTCATTGACTCCCAGACGCTCATCGACGTAGTCGACGCTAGAGGTGGAATTCAGAGGGTACAACAGGCTCCCATGATTTGCTACAGAATGAGCTGCTGCCTCCAACGCCGACAGCCTGCGCAGCCAGGACCAAGGGGGGGGTTCGACCCGAGCGGCCGTGGTGATGGGAGTCGGGTGTCGGCTGGGCGGGGAGCGGTCGCCAGTGCCTGAATGTCTGGTGGCAACGGGAGCCTCCCACACCATCTTGTCGGCTCTTGCGAATCGACACTGATCGACGCTAGTCGACGCTAATCGACGCTAACTCAATGCTACATCGACGCTACAAGCTTCCATGATTTGCTACCGAATGCGTGAACATCGTTTGACCGATCCCCATCTTCATTGCCGCTGCCTAGGCCCCCCTGCCCGATCTCCCCCCCTGAATGGGGATACAGGCTGTTCTCTCCAGGCTTCGAGGGATGTTTCCCCGACTGGGGTGGTGGGATGGTGGGGCTCGAGATGGGCATGGGGATATGGATCGGTTACACGATACTGACTGGGAGCTGGGCCCCGAATGCCGGATGCGTGCCGACCCGGTCTGGCCCAGGCCACTCCCGCGGGGCGCAGCGGGGCAGGCGCAGTCTGTTCCCGTGCGGTTCGTAGGGAGCCGAACTCGGAGACCACCTGTGATGAGGGCTGCATCGGCGGGAGGCCAGACGGCAGTTTCTCCGCAGGAGTCCATTGCGTGCTCTCTTCGGTTCTGTTCCTCCTGCTCTCCCTCTCCCTCTCGGTTTCTGTTCCTCACGCCTGCGCCGCCCATCGTCGTCCTCGCCGACGAGATCCTCCGCATCCTCCATATCCTCATCATCGCGAGTAGGCATTCCCCTCAAACTCGCCGTCGTCGTCTCCCGCACGTCCTCGTTGTGTGTCAAATTATTATTCCTCCTCATCCTACACTTCCTCAGACTTCTCACCATTCACCCCACCATTGGATCCATTTGATACCGAACCCGAAATGTCATCCGCCTGTCTACGGCTCTTTTCTCAGAAGCGCTGCTTTTGTTACCAGATGTGGCATGCACTTGCCAATTCGAGGCGCGCAGCTGGTGCACGGATGCAGCACATATGAGTCGGCTGGGGGCTACCAACTGGCAGCCGAATGCAAGGACGCATCCCCGTCCCAGCGGGCAGGGCGCGCGTCAGATCATTCGGCCAAGCGTCGGGCATCAACAGCCAGCGTGCGCAGGGCCTCCCACCCCCGTGGGGGGGGTCTCGGCGAAAGTCGCGCAGAGGGAAGCCCCAGGACGATCCCAGATCGGATCCAGGATCGACTGGGAGGATCGAGGGCCAGGATCGAGGGCCAGGACCGAGGGCCATGATCGAGGGCCAGGATGGGGGGGCGAGCTCCCTCGACGAAGGGACCTGCGTCCTGGCAGGGGTGCAGCACACGATGCAGCACGACCGCCGCTGGACCCCTCATCAGGTCCGTGCGCTCTCTCTCTCTCTCTCTCTCTCGGCGGCGCGTCTGGGGCACGCTAGGCAGCGCCGCTCGGAACGGCAGCCTGTGAAGGGGGGGAGGGCGCAGCAGGAGGGGGAAGAGGGGGGGGAGAGAGGGGGAGAGAGGGGGGAGGGAGCAGCAGGAGGGGGGAGAGAGGGGGAGAGAGGGGGGAGGGAGCAGCAGGAGCAGCAGGCGGGGGGAGGAACGGGGCCCGATTCCTCACACATCGTTTCGGGTAGGCGCTGGACCGCCCCGGCGGCGTCCCTGGCGCCAGGGAGGGTCTGGCGCCGATCCGAGAAATCCGTGGTCCCCTCTGGGAGTTGATGCCCGTGCCTGCTTGTTCCTTCCCGATGAGGTTTTGCCTCCAGGACTCGTACTTGCTTATGGACACCAGTGGGTGCGAGGCCCTTTGCCAGGGGCAGCCCACGGCGTTGCTTCGGGTTCCTCGGCGTTGCTCGGGGCTCCTTGGCACAGAGCCGGGCAGTGCCAAACACGGTCAATCCGCACCAGTAAAGACTAAGCAACTGTTCCAAGCATGGACAAGCAATGCAAAACCAATGCGAAGCAACCACAAGCAATGCCAGGAACAGCCAATCAACACCACGCCATCCCAAGCAATGCCAAGCAATCGCGTGCAAAGCCAAGCAAGGCCACGAAATGTGCTGCGTTGGACTGCTCAGAACTGCTTTGTATAATCTTGGGCGAACGGAAGCCCGAATTGGAATCGCGCCAAGTTCTTTCGATCATCCGCCACCCCCCTTCGTGTTCACCTCCTTTGCCATTCCTCCTGCTATCCCTTCCCCTCACCCTTCGGCCATGGCAACTGCCGCTGTTGCCGTCACCCGAGCGAGTTGCCCTGAAGAGACGGTAGCGGCGGCAGTGGCAGCGCCGAAACGCGACCAGGGTCCAGAAAGGCATGAAGGTGCAACCACGACTTGTCTGGCTGATACTTGTGCAGGCTGCATCACCGCTCAACGATGTGCTGTCAACCATACCTGCAAGGTGGACCCTTTCAATTCTCCTGTGGTCTCAAACTTTGGCTTCGGCTTCAACTGAGGGTGCACCGTGAACCACCTTCGGGCTAGCTCACCCGAGTCGGTTTCTTCCGATCACATGGTTGTCACCCCCCCCACTCTCCTCCTCTTTCGACATTGCCCCCACAACATGCCCCCGGCGCGTCTCGAACTGGAACTTCGAGGCGAGTCCGGCCGTGGCGACGAGGGCCGAGCCAGAGGGCCCCCACAAGCGAAACCGACTCCGAAATCCATCCTCTGGCATCTGGCATCTGTCACTTGGTGGCCCGAAACTTCGTTAGAACGTAGCCTCCCCCTCCTCCTCCTCCTCTTCCTCCTGCCCCAGGCGGGAGTCTGGCACCTCTTCTGTTTCTCACGGTGTCACTGCAACGCTCGCCACTACTCACCCAGTGCCAGCACCGCCCCTGGATGCGCGTGCTCGTCGGCTGCGAACCCATGCTGAACCTGCTTCCCATGGGCATGTGGCTGAATGAAAACCGTCAGCAAGCGAACCATGACAGCGCAGCCCCCGAAGTGTTGGGTGAACCATGGCTGTAGGGGACCGTCGGCTGGGCAGCGAGTCGCCTGCTCCTAGCCCTCCTCCTCCTCCTCCTCCTCCAGCTCCTCCAGCTCCTCCAGCTCCTCCAGCTCCTCCTCCTCCTCCTCCTCCTCCTCCTCCTCCTCCCCCTCCTCCTCCTCCTCCCCCTCATCCTACATTCCTGTCCCTTATACATAACTTGTCCCTGTCACAGCCTGAGGCCAGCTTTTTGGGCGGGCCGGGCGTTTCGCCTGAGACTTCCTCACCATCTATGGCCCTGAAGCTTAAACATTGGCAAGCGCTTCACAAATGGAGGGCGGGTGTTTCAAAATGTGGCTCTCGCTTTAGCGCCGTGAACACTTGTTTAACACAGTTGCACAGTTGCAACCAGTTCACGGGTTGAGGGCGGATGGTTTTCAGAATGTGGCTCTCACCTTCGCGCCGCGCACACTCATGTCCAACAACTGAACGAGCATCATGTATTGAGGACGGAAGCTTTTTAAACATGTGGCTCTCGCTCTAGCGCCGCCACGGATTCCCAAGATCAGCGTACCAGAAATGGTATTTTGGATGGATTCAGGATTATGGGGATGCACCCGCTACGTTGGTTCGAGCTGATGAAGTCACAAGAGTGGCGTTCTGGCGCGTTTCTGGATCGCCGATATGCAACAGTCAGGTTGATCCGTGCCATTGGAAGCCAGAAAACAATGTGTTAGCATGCGTCAGGGTCGTCACACGGTTGCGTTCCAACGAGGCAGCTCCTTCTGTGGAAATGAACCGTTTTACGGGCCTATGACGAGGGAGCTCGGGTGGAGGGTAGATTCCCACGTCGTTGACGACTCTTGGGCTTACACTGGTCCTCCTCCTCCTCGTCCTCCTCCTCCTCCTCCCGTTCCTCCTGCTCCTATTGCTCCTCCTGCTCATCCTGCTCCTCTTCCTCCTCCTGTCACTCCTCCTTCTCCTCCTCAGCCTCCTCCTCCTCCTCCTCCTCCTTCTCCTCCTCCTCCTCCTCCTCCTCCACTCCTCCCCCCATCCTCCCCTTGATCTCTTCCGTCTCCTCCTCCTTCCTCTTTCCCCCCTCCTCCTCCCTCCCTCCTCCTCCTCCTCCTCCTCCTCCTCCTCCTCCTCCTCCAACTGCTCCCCCCGTTTACCCCTCCTCTTTCGTCCCCCTCCTCCTCCTCCTCCTCCTCCTCCTCCTCCTCAGGACGCAACAATAATTCTGATTCGCGGTGTTGAAGACTCAGGAATAGTATTGCGTCATGGTTTCGGGCTGCCAGGACGCAACAGGCACGTTGAGTCGTGCCTCTGGACTTTTCGGTGGCGCGGTTAGAGGTTCTCAAGGAAAGGTCTTTCCATGGGCCGCTTCCCGCAATAAACATAAAGTACGTCGGTACAGCTGATGATGGAACTTAGAGGGAGGGTTTATTGTAACATGTTGATGATTCTTGGCTTTGCACTGATCCTGCTCCTCCCCCCTCCTCCTCCTCCGCCTCCTCCCTCCTCCTCCTCCTCCTCCTCCTCCTCCTCCTCCTCCTCCTCCTCCTCCTCCTCTCCCTCCTCCCCCTCATCCCTTCCCCTCCCCCTCCTCCTCCTCCTCCTCCTCCTCCTCCTCCTCCTCCTCCTCCTCCTCCTCCTCGCCCTCCCTCCTCCGGTCCCCTCCCCCCCTCCCTTCCCCCTCTCCTCCTCCTCCTGTCCCCCCTGCTCCCCCCCTTTCCCTGCCTCCTCCCCCGGCTCCCCCCCCCCCCCTCCACGCCGCCCACCCCCCTGAGAGCGCAGGCGCCCCGCACGCGGGCCGTCCCCGCCCAACCCCCCGGGGCCGTCCTTGCCGGAGCCCCCGTCGCCCTTGGCGTGGCCTGCCGGGGCTGCATATTTTTTTCGGGAGCGGCCAAGGGGGGGGGGGGCGTCCAAGAGGGGGGAGCGCAAACCATGGCCGGCGGCACGTGCGCGGCCCAGGGAGGGGGGGGGGCCAGGGACGTCACAAAAGAAGAAGAGGCGCCATGACATCTGGGGAAACATCATGGCCCACGCCATGATATCCACCCCCCTCTAGTCATCAACCCCCCTCTTTGCCGCCCCCGATTTTTTTCGGGCGGGGGGCGCGGCCACTGGTCCAAGGCACCGTCGAGCAGCGGCTCGGAAGGCAGCCGGGACCCAAGGGAAGGGTCGGGGCGCGACTCCCCTGAGATCCCGGCGCCTCAGCGTTCTTGCGCCGAGCACTTTCGCGCGACCTTGGGGTCCAGGGGTCCGGTCTTGTTTTGTTTGCGATGTTGCAGCTGTTTTGCAACGTTGGATCTCAGGGTATGAAGGGTGTGGTTTTAGAGGTCTCCTAAACAGGGTCCGAGTACGTAGATGGGGTCGGAGGATCTCGCCGCATCGCCGACACATCGTCGATGCATCGGCGATGCATCGGCGACGCATCGGCGCGGAGAAAATCGTGCCCCGCATAGAGCCGCATCGCCGATGCACCGGCGATGCGCCGCGGTCCTCCGACCCCATCTACTCGGACCCCATCTAGGCCTACCCATCCGTCGGAAGAAGCAGGCCGAAACAGGAAGTAGGAAGGCGATGACAAAAGACTGGGTGTCCGCCCGCCCCCCAAGGGGATGGCAAAGGTGAAGCCCCTCGACCACTGAAGCAGGAAGGCGCTCAAAGTAGATTGGAATCTGGGGATCCAGACTTATACTTCCCACGACCGCTGGGTAGAGGTCTGCAAAGGGCGTGGCTCGCAGCTGACACTCCGAGGGGGGCCCCCCCACGGAGGATGCGGGCCGGGGCCTCGGCGGAGCTCTCTCTCCTCCGCGCCCCGAGGAGGGGCCCGGCGGGGACGGTGGTCGGGCTCCCCGGGCCCCAGCGGTGCCGCTCGCAAACCGCACCCCAGCGTGCAGTCGGCCCGCATAAGAAGGATGCGCGCTGAGGATGCCGGGGCCCTGGACGACCATTTCGAAGCTCGTCGATGTGACCCACATGTGGGGTGAAGAAGGGGGCCCTGAGGGGCCCTCTAAACAGGAGGGCCCAGAAAGGGTCCCCAAAGGGCCCCGTCTGGGCCCTCTTCTTCCCCCCCTATCAGGTCCCCCTCCCCCATCACAGTCAACCCGTATCATAAGGATGCGCGAGAAGGATGCGATGGCCTTGGACGCCCATCTCGAAGCTCTTCGAGCGGGGCGCGGCCAGCGAGTGTCCAAGGATGGACCCAGCAGGCAAGGATGCAAGGGTACCCTTGGAAAGGTTGCCCATCCTTATTATGCGGGTTGACTGTAACCATGTCCTTTGCTGTAGTCGCCGAAAAAGGTCGTGCCTTCTGGCGACGGTGAAACCGTACTGAACCTATCGGAGTTCCCCACGTGAGGAGTTCGAGCGGCTCGCTGGCACAGCGAGGCACAACACCAGCAGAGCATTGAAAGCCGAGAACACAGAGATACACGCACGTGGGGGGAGACGAAGGGAAGGGGAGAGAACCAGCAGAGAGGAAGAGGATGGCCGTTCACTACACACTCCCCTCCCATGTTCGAGTTTTGCCGTCTGCCAGCCTTCCTTAACAACCCCCCGGTCCTCCTCGGTCCTCAAAGCTTGCTCCGCATCCACCTGCGCATAGCCCGCGCGGTCCGACGCGACATTGTTGGAGGGGGAAACGGGGCGCTGGTGGTGGGGAGGGGAGCAAAAACCTTGACGTGTTTTTTGCATGGTGCACGCATGGCCCGCGCTGTCCGACGCGGCATCCCTGGAGGGGCGGGGGAACGGGGCGCTGGTGGGGCTGGTAGAGTGGGATGGGCACAGGCCCTGATAGATAACATGGTACACGCATCGCCCACGCGATCCGACGCGACCTCCGCGGAGGGGGGGGTGGAACGGGGCGCTTGTGGGGCTACTGGAGTGAGATGCGCACGAACGCTGGCAGATATAAAACAGTGCGCGCATCAGCCCGCGCGGCCCGACGCGACCTCCCTGGAGAGGGAAACGAGGCGCTGGTGGGGCTGGTGGAGCACGGGGAGCACGCACCCTGACACAGGATGATACGCGCACACCTGTGGCGTCCAAAGGGGGGGCCGCGAATCATGGCCCGGTACGTGTGAGCGGACCAGGGGGGGGCCAGGGAACGTTTTGAAATGAGAAGAGGGACCACGAAATCTAGTCATCACCCTGCTCTTGGACGCCCCAAGGTATGACCCGCGCGGTCGGACGCGGCCTCCCTGGAGGGGGGAACCGTGCGCTGGTGGGGGCTTCACGAACCCCGATTCATGGCAGGATGCGCGCATAGCCCGCGCGACCTGGCGCGGGCGCCCCTGGAGGGGGAAAACGTGGCGCCGGTGGAGCTGGTGGAGTTACAGACCTCGTGCTAGCAGAAGGAACACTGAATCAGGAACGAAGGAGCTATTCTGGCCACCAGCCGCCAGGGGGGCCCAAGCGCGGATGCAAGAAATCCGAGCGGAGCGCCACAAATTTATGTTCAGTTCATGTCGTTTTGCCTTCTCCGGGATATATTTACATCGAGGCAAACCACTATGTTTCGGACGCTCGCTTGCGAGCAGGCGCCTTGCGAGCAGCGGAACGTGCTCGGTGCTCTTCGGGAGGACGCCCTCTTGAGCAGGGACCGACCGCCCCGGCATTCCTATATTAAGGGGTCCTGGGACACACAAATAAATACACACAAATAACAGGATTCCCCATATGTTTCCCATATGTTCTGGGGGATCGACGATTAATTGTGTCTGTGTGTTTTCCCACCTAACTATAGTCCTACCACGTTATGTTCTTAGAACCCAAACATGTTCTAAGAGCAAACACAAAGGTTCTTAGAACATAAACCCGATGTGTTAAAATAAAACAAGCTCAAGCAGAAATGTTCTGAGAACATTTCGTGGAAACCACAGGAAAGGTTCTTAGAACATTGTTTGGTAGGGCTACAGGCGAGCCAGGACGCTTCGCCACTGCTTGAGCCTCCGAGGCCGCTCGCGAGGCTGCCGCGCCGCTTCGGCGGGAGAGAGGGGCTGGCGCAGGGCACGCGAAACGGGGCGGGCCCGACCACAGAGCGTGCCGGCGCCGGCAGCACTCGTTGGGAGGCGGCGGACGGGCGAGCGCGGGCCGGCCAAGCCGGAGGCACAGCACAGTACCGTCCCGCTGAGGTGAGCTGCGTGTATGAAGGGGCCCTGGGAAACACAAATAAATGCACGCGAATAAAAGCATTCCCCATATTTTCCCATATTTCCTGCGTTTTCGTCTTCCCCCCCCACTTCCCATATTTTTCCGAAATTTCCTTGGGAATCGACGAGTAATTGTGTCTGTGTTTTTCTTTTCCCCCTGAGTGTAGATTGGGAAGTCGTGCCTGCTTCGGAAAGAAAAAAAACTGCTCTCAGTAACGCAGGGGCGACTGCCCAGCACGCGCAGCTCGTCCCTCCCGCCGACGACCGAGACGCCGACCACCGACTCCCAAGGCCACCCCGCGCCGTGGAAACAGCAAAAACCGCGACACAGCCGGTGCTTACAACCCTCGGCCTCCGAGGCCGTCACAAAGAGCAGAACGGGAAGAGAAGCTGGTCCCGTGGGGATGGGTCGAGACAACATGGGGTCCCCAGTCGTGAAAACATCAGAGGGTCGCGGGTTTGGGTGCGCATCCACACCACGCACATCCTAGCGAGGCCAATCCTGCGGAGGCCTGGGGATGACCAGAAACCCGCGTTAATGCGCGAGAGTCTCACCTGGCGCGGGTAGGACGCGCGCAATTAAAGGGGCTTCCCCCCTCTCAGGAGCTGGGAGGGGGAGGAGGAGTAGACAGAGAACGAGGAGAACCCGGGCAAACCCCAAACGCCCTGAACAGAGTCAAGTGTGCCGCCATCTTCAGCTCCCCACCCCAAAGATGGCCACACAACCCTCCATCATGCCTCCAAGAACCACCCGAGAGGCAGCAGACGTTCCCCAGGTAAAACGACGCCAGGGCAGGGACAACCTCAGACGGGGATACATCGGGAATCTTTGAGATCCAGCAGTTCTGGAGGACGTATTGGGCGCCGCGGCCTTCTCAGAGCGTTCTGGACCACTCTAAGGGCGCTTTGGAACGCTCTGGAACGATTTCATCCCTGTCCTAATGCGCCCCGTCCGATGTGAAATCTTGATCATGTCCCAGTCGCGCTCCGCTTTCAGCCGCTGCGACGAATCACCCCCGAAGCGAAACATCCAACACCCCGAGGGGCTGGCGATGCAGCGAACGCCAACGAATCAAGTGCTTCGCCATCTTCGGCGTCTGGAGGCCATCTTCGGGCTCCAAGACAATCAAAACTTATCGAAGATCCGACTCAAGATCGGCGAATGTACCTGTGTCCGCGCCCTCGCACAGGGAACCGGGAAAACCACGAAAACTCCAGGGCCCGTCTACCTCGGGACCCGCTTCCTTCCTGGGACGCACAGGGATATACTAATACTATATGTCCTCCTTGGACGCGAGCGTCCGACCCGAACATGTAGTATATCCATCTTGTAGTACATCCTTTCCCATGCGGTGTGGCCAGGTAGCGCCCGCCACGACGCATGTACTACAAGATTTCTTGGTGTGCGCGTCGCCCCTCGGGGGGCGACGCACACTTAGTAGAAGTATGTTGGGGTGACGCCGACTTCACGGCGAAGCGCGAGGTCAGTCGAGGTTGACGCAGGCAAGGCTGGCGGCCAGGAGTCTTTTGCCCTGGGCCTCGTGACGCGCCGGGATCCCTGGAGAGGGCCCGCCGGGCGCGCGAGGCGCGAGGGGCGTTCGGACCCGCACGGGGTCTCCATGGGACTGGCGCGAGGGGCGCGGGACCCCCGACGTCGTGTGACTGTCATAACGTCGACCCCCAGAGCCCCAAAGGCCTCGACCCGTTTCCCGTTTTTTCATCACCATCATCATCATCATCATCATCATCATCATCATCATCATCAGCATCATCATCAGCATCATCATCAGCATCATCATCAGCATCATCATCATCAACATCATCATCAGCATCATCATCCATGTCATCATCATCAGCATCATCATCATCAACAACATCATCATCACCACCACCATCAGCATCCTCATCAGCATCATCACCATCAGCATCATCACCATCATCGTCATCATCAGCATCATCATCATCGTCGCCAGCATCATCATCAGCACCATCAGTATCATCAACAGCATCAGCATCATAATCATCAGCATCATCATCGTCATCATCACCATCATCGTCATCATCATCAGCATCATCATATTCAGCATCAGCAGCATCAGCATCAGCATCATCAGCACCATCATCAGCATCATCAGCATCGTCATCATAAGCATCGTCATCATCATCATCATCATCATCATCATCATCATCATCATCATCATCGTCATCATCATCACCATCATACTCATCATCGTCATCATCATCAGCATCATCAGTGTCATCTGCAGCATCATCATCAACATCACCATCATCATCACCATCATCGGCATCATCAGCAGCACCATCATCAGCATCAGCATCTTCAGCATCATCTTCAGCATCATCAGCAGCATCATCAGCATCATCATCAGCATCATCATCAGCATCATCATTTTGTGGACGGCCTAGAGGTTCGGCAAGGGCCCCCACGAAGGCCCGAAGATCAGGAAAACGCCCTCTCTCGTGTTGCTTTTGTGTTTGGCTCGAGGGCGTCTGGGTCTTGGGCGCAGCAGGCGCCCGAAAGGGCCGGAAGGATCGGCGGCGAGCGAGGGGGGGAAACGAGAAGGGGCGGCAGAAGGCTCGGAACCCGGCCTTCTGGGGAGTTCTCTGAGCCCTCCCCGACGACAAATCGCACTCCTCAAAGGCGCGAGGGCTTCTGAGGAGCCCTGACGCCTTCTGTGCAGGCCTTCTCCTTCTCACTTCCCCCCCCCCTCGCTTGCCGCCGAAAGGAGCGCCAGCCGGGCGTTGGCAGAAGTGGGTTTAAAGGGACCTGGTTTGGTGATGTGTACCGGGGGGCGCCCCCCCCGTCCCATTCCACTAACCGGAACTGCCGTAACCCGAAGAGCATCAGCCACGGCAGACCTGGTTTAGCGATTCCAATCCATCTTTTGGGCCTCGGGGACCAATCACTGACCGGCTCCCCTTGCCTGGCTATACCCGAGCCAGGCGGGAGACGCACCGCGAGAGAGGGACGGGCAGAACAGCGGCTGCGCTGCGGCCGGAGCGGCGGGCGGCGCGGCGGGCTCTCTCCCGGCCTTTCGTGCCGTCGTGGGCCGCGAGCTTGACGGTCAGCGTGGAGCCCTCCGGGACGTGGCGGGGCATGCCGGCTCGGCGGCGAGCCCATGGGGGGGAGGTGGGGAGGGGGGCGGGCCTTCTGGGAAGGCTGGGAGGGGCCTTCTCGGAAGGCTGGGAAGGGCCTCCTCAGGAGGCCGGGCCTGAGGGGTCTTCTCGGAAGGCCAGGGGGCTCCCGAAAGGCCCCGCCGCCGCCTCTGAAGGCCTTCTCCTTCTCGCTTTCCCCCCCCCCCCGGGCTCGCCGCCGAGCGATGTGCTGATTCGGGGATGGACAGAACCCCCTATAGCAAAACGTGGTTTAGTGAAAACGACCTCGGGCGCAGGCCTGGAAAATGACGGCCGCACCCCCCCGTCAAGAGCCGAAAACGGACAGTTCACTAATCGCCCTGTCAGAGTGGGGCTTTTTGTCCACCCCCGAACGAGGTGCTGATGATGGAGGCGCGCGTCCGGCACGGACAGGCAGTACACACAAATCTTGGACGCACATCGCTTCCCGAGCGGTATGGCCCGAGAGCGCCCGCCGCGAGGCTTACGCTAGAATCTATTTCCTGGCGTGCGCGTCGCCCCCGCGAGGCCGACGCACACACACAGCATCAGCATGCGTGGGGGCTGACCCTCTGCCCGACCTGCATCCCGTGCGCACCCCTCTGACTTCTGTGCCGTACACGTCCCGCTCGGATGCGAGCTCTGCCCCTCCCAGCCCCCACCAGCACGGTCGCGCGGTTGACGACCTCGATGGCCCTCTGCGCCTCTTCCATGCTCGACATCTTGACAAAGCCAAACCTGACGGCGGGCGAGGCTTTGCCCCGCTGGGAGCGAAGGAGGAAGAGTGTGTCCCCCACGCGACAACAGAGCCTGCGAATGCCTCGCGACGACTTGCGTGCCTGGGCGACCCGGCCTAAAAATCAGCGACAGCACTGCTGGGACTACAAGGCACGGAGGCAAGCGTGCGATCTGGTCTGGACGGGAGAGCCTGAGGAAGACGATGATGAGGAGGAGGAGGAGGAATATGACTGGCGGAGCGCTTCCGAGCGGCACCTGGTAGCCTGATTTCGGAGCGAGAGCTGCTCCGCGCGCAGGGTCTGGGCCTTGCTCAGTCCCTGCAACTCCCAAGCCTCCTGGGCTCCACCCTCGGGATGGGGACCAGCTCCTGCGTCCTTCCCCCCACCACCTTCCGCATCCTCCACCCGAGGAGGAGGATGAGGGGGCTGGTGAGGGTCAGAAGGGCGCGCAGGCAGCCCGATGGATTCGTAGAAATCCAGCACCTGGTTTCGAGTGACGGTGGAGACATCTCCCTCCAGAACTGTGGGCAAACACGGATGGCGGCACTTTTTGACAATCGATTCCGGCGAGTCTTGGCATGAAATTATGACCCGAGGTTCTCCTGGACAACCACGCAAAACGACTGGCAAGCATCCCGCATCGGCGGCAGAAGGTGTTGGGACGAAGCAGGAGGAGGAGGAGGAAGGAGGAGGAAAGGGAGGCGGAGGAGGGGGAGGAGGAGGAGGAGAAAAGGAGGAGGAGGGGTGGGAGGAGGAGGTGGACGAGGAGGAGGAGGAAGCTCGGCTCGCGGTTCGGTTCGGGCCCTGCGGGTGTCTTTGCAGCAAGGATGCTGCACTCGACACGTGGGGGTCATGCGAGAGAAGATCTGAGATAGGCAAGAGGATAGAATAATAATCAAAACAAAAAACACTCGACTAACAAAACTGCATACACATAAACTTCTGGCGCTCCGCGAAGATTCCTTGGATCTGCACCGGACCCCCCTCCCTGGCGCGCTCCGCGCGCCGGAGGCACCGCCAGGGGGCCCCAGCGCGGATCCAAGAAATCCGCGCGGAACGCCATCCCGTTGTTTCTACTTCGGGAGGACGAGGAGGAGGAGGAGGAGGAGGAGGAGGAGGAGGAGGAGGAGGAGGAGGGCGGCCAGAGACAACCCAAGATGTGCCAACGATGCTGCAGTGCGGACGCGGCCGCAAGAAACCCTCGCAAGAAACCCAGACATGAAAACCCGCGCGCGATATGCACACGGGGGGAATCCAGAGCACCCTGAACGCAGCCGCTTCTTCAACGGCCGCGGGAAATCACCGCGCAGCGCGCGGAGCGAAGAAACCCAGGGTACCCTAACGAATAGCTGATGGTGTCTTGATGCGCGTCCCCGTACCCGCGTCGCAACATCATCCAAACAAAGGGCCCAACCAGATATGCAAGTGAGAGTATCGCAAGGCAGGTGGGGCAAAATAACGGATTTCCTTATAGAACCACGAAACGTGTGAGGAATGTGCCGAAGTGGGCTGGGGGGCGCTACATGGCAGGTTTTACCACATGGGACTTTAAAACATATAGGATTTTAATACATGATGAATGTATGAATCAATTTATGCATGAACTCATCGTTGTTGTTAACACTAAATCCCTGCATGTTTAATACATGATCCGCACGCGGAGCATGTATAAAAACGGCACTGTATGTGAACCGATTTCCATTGGGAGCCTCTTCCCCGCTGCAGACCCTCCAGCCCCCGAGCCCCCTCCACCGAGGAGCCCTCCTCACTGTGCGCACCGCGCCCCTTGAGAAAGGCGAGGCGCCCCGGGGGCCAGCCGTGCGGGCGGCGGATCCGTCCTGAGAGAAGCTGCCCTCTGGAGGACGTGGCCGTTGCCGTGACACCCGACGGAGGGCAGACACTTGTCCATTGGCGGCGAGCGACGGGGGGGGAGAGTGAGAAGGAGAAGGCCTTCTCAGAAGGCGGCGGGACTTCTCAGAAGCCCTCGCGCCTTCTGAGGTGTTTGCTTCTGTCTTTGGGGAAGGCTCAGAAGGCTTCTCAGAAGGCCGGGGGACTTCCGAGCCTTCTGAGAAGGCCTTTTCCTTCTCCCCCCCCCCTCGCTCGCCGCCGAGTCAAGGGCCTCCACCCGGAGTGTTGTCAAGAGGCTGGATGCGTGGGCCGTGATTCGCTCGAGGTGCTGGACTACAGGGTGAAAAAACTGCATAAACACAAGCTGCCCCCCGAGGGCAGATACGTGTCAAGGGCCTCCGCCTGGAGTGTGGTCAGGAGGCTGGATGCGTGGGCCTTGATTCGCTCGAGATGCTGGACTGCACGGAGAAAAAACCGCATAAACAGGAACTGTCGACGGTCTGCGCGGATCTCTTGGGTCTGCGCTGGACCCCGATCCCTGGCGCGCGAAGCGCGCCAGGGGCGGCGCCAGAGGCGCTGCCAGGGGGGTACAGCGGGGAAAGACGATCCTAGATTCTGGTGTCGGTGGTAATCTTTCGGGCCCCCAGGAAGCCCGACTATTACCACCATCATCGAGAGTGGGAGCATCTCCCCTCGGTGGAGGCACACCGCCAATATTGGTGCTGGTGTCCACCTCTGGGCATGCGGTGGCGGCCTCGAAGGGAGCTCCAAAGCGTCGACGTCATCGCCGTCCGCTGGGCCAAACGGACCAGGGGACCGCAGATCCATGCGGGCAACACGTATATCCATATCCACTGCGTCTTGGACATTCTGGGGATGGGCGCCAAAAGGCCGAGGCGCAGTGGACACGGATAAACATCTAGCCTCTTCGGAGGGAAGGGAAGAATGCACAGTCGCCGATTCTGGCCAGGCCCATCCTGAGCCTGGGATCGGTGCATGCGCCCTCCTGCCTTGGCCAGGAAAGCATGTGCACAGAACGTGGGCCCAGGATGGGCCTGGACAGGACCGGCGAATGTGCATAACGTAGTTCTCTTCGCCCGACTCTCGGGGTCGGATTCTTAGGCATGTCCACTGCGCCTCTGATTTCTGGGGAAGAGAACCCGACACTCCAAGACGCGGTGGCTCAGGACACAAATCTCTGGCACGCCGCCCAGACCCTCAGATCCAGGCGACGCAGCAACACGAAACGCGACGGGCGGCAGAGACGGGCACGAAAGCACCGTCTCGCCGTCGGGGACGCCTGCCCCCTGGGCGGCTGCGAAGTTTACCCCCCTACGGATAGGTCGGGCATGTCCTCCTACAGGCGGACGTGAGAAGAAAAATAGAAGATAGCCAAAACATTTGAAAAGTGAATGATCGTCCCCAGACTATTGCTTGAATACTCTTGAATGTTCCTCCTGTAGAGGGACATGCCCGACTCAATCTTAGGCAACAGATAATGATATAAAACTAACTTTGCCGACGTCGGGGGCGCTTGTCTCCCCGAGCGGCTGCAAAATTTATACCCCTTCTCCTGCCGCACGGGGGGGGCAGGTGACCCCGACGGCGGCCAAATTTATGCCATACCGTTCTGTTCGCTCTCCACGGAGTCGCATCGCTGCCACGTCGGGCGGCGCATGCTTGCCGATGCATAGTCGCAGGATCTGCTGCAGCCAGGTGCAAACGCAAGCGCAGCGTCCTGGGGAGTCGCATCGCTGCCACATCGTGCAGCTCATGCTTATGCGAAGGCGTGGTCGCAGGACCTGCTGCCGTCAAGGTGCGTACGCACAAGCGCGTATCTGCTGCGCGCTCCAGGAGCCACCGAGGCCCGACTACGTGCCGCAAAAGAGCGGCGGCGGCGGCGACCTGGACCCGAGTCGTTTCTTGAGACGGCCCCGAGGCCCGCTGAAGGGAGGCAGAACATACAGGCGGACTCGATTGGACAGGACACGCGAGAGGATACAAGACCCTTCCGAGGGCCACATTGCCACAGGAATGTAGGAAGCATGGGTCGCGAGACACAGGACACAAGGGTACCCTTGATTCGGCAGGGCCGACCTACGAAATCTGGGCCGACTGTAGCGAAGGCCCCTCCGCCGTGATCTCTTCTCTCGTGACCCGAGAAGGGTCTGCGGGCATCGCAGGACCACTTCCCCGGGACCGGCTGTTCGTCCCGAGCTTTTTTTGGGGGGGGGACGGCCCCGAGGCCCGCTGAGGGGAGGCAGCACACAGCGAAATCAGACTTTCTGTCGTGACTCTTCCCACGGCCCTATAGGGAGCGCCACCGAAGGCGATGATTCTCAAAGGGAGCGCCACCCAGAACTGCATCTGGTTGGGCCTTTCGCCAGGATATCGGCGGTGAGCGAGGGGGGGAAGTGAGAAGGAGGAGATCGTCTCAGGAGGCGGCGGGACTTCTCAGAAGCCCGCGCGCCTTCTGAGAAATCTTCTGTGCCTTCGGGGAAGGCTCAGGAAACTTCTCGGAAGGCCGCGGGACTTCTGGGCCTTCCGAGAAGGCCTTCTCCTTCTCGCTCCCCCCCCGGCGCTCGCCGCCGGAAACGATCTCATGACCCGAAGAGGGGGCCTGCGGGCACCGCAGGGCCCGGCCAGGACAGCCCCCGCGCAGCGGGCGGCACATGCAACGCCCCCGGCCGCACGCCGCGCTGGAGGCCCAGGCCGCCCACTCACATCCCAAAGCCGCGGCATGTGTTTGACGCTGGCCAGACATGAATTCACTCGAGGCTGCTGCGTCCCTCAGCCACTGAATCTCTTGCAGGGACATGCCCAAAGAACATCCCCAGAGGAAGAGTGCAAGAGGAAGGAGAAGAGCGTGAAGTGCGGCAGTAGTGCGAACGCGGAGCAGGCGGGAGAGGCGGAATAATCAAGTTGAGCAACGATCCAGACCGCCTCTGCATGCTCCTGGCCCCTCCTGGGCCTACCCTCTCTCTCTCTCTCTCTCTCTGGGGCGCCCCCGTCGCCACGTGAAACCGACTATGGCAAATTCGTGTCGTGCCGACCTCGGCGTTGGCTCCTGACACCGCCGGGATCACTCCACCGTGAGCGATGGGCCGTTTCAGAAACGTCCGATCGCTCAACACGGGGCGATTCGGGGTCGCCGGCAGCGTTCACCGTTTGAACGCCGGCAGCGGGGTCGCCGCCAGTCGACGCGACGTGAACCTACCGCACGGCCAGAAAGCACTCCAGGGCAGGCCGGGGGGGGGGGATTCCCCCCGCCGCCCAGGACCCATCCCCATCTGGAAGGCCTGGACGAACGTGGCCCCACTCGGGCTGAGTCGCTACTCGACTCGGCAGAGTGGCGGTTTCAACCGGATCAAGCTTTGCAGCCCTCTCGCACCCCGAGAGGCCCGCCGAGGCATCCCCGCGGTGACCTCCGGAGGCCTCTGGGGACATCCAGGGGCTTCCCCTGGAAGCTTCCCGCTGCTGCTTCTGCCTCTCCTCTCCTCGCCGTCCATCTCGTCCTGTCCGCGTTCCGTCTCTTCTCCCATGGTCGTTCTCTTTATGCGCCTTCTCCTTCCCCTCCTGGTCCTCCTCCTGCTCCTCCTCCTGCACTTCCGCCTCCTCCTCCTCCTCCTTTTCCTCCTCGTCCCCCTCCTGGTCCTGTTCTCATCCGCAGCTGTTCCTTCTAGTCCTGCTCTCCCGTTACTGCTTGAATCTTATCCCCCCCCTCCTGGCACTCCTCCTCCTGGCACTCCTCCTCCTGGCACGTCTGCTCCTCCTCCTCCTCCTCCTCCTCCTTCTCCTTCTCCTCCTCCCTCTCTCTCCTTACCCTCCTCCTACTTACACTCCTTCTCTTCCTCCTTCCTCCTCCTCCTCCTACTCCTGCATTCCTTTTTCCTTAAAAGTAATTTCTCCCTGTCGCACCCCGAGGCCAGTTTTAAGGGCGGGCCGGGTGTTTCGCCTGAGACTTCCTCACGATTTATGACCCTGAAACTTGAATATTGACAACAGCTTCACAGATGGAGGGCGGGTCGTTTTCAAAATGTTGCTCTCGCCTTAGCGCGGCGCACATTCGTGTAAAACATGTTCAAGAGTTTCACTGATTGCGGGCGCGTGGCTTTCAAGATGCGGCTCTCGCCTTAGCGCGGCGCACATCCATTTCGAAAAACTGCAAGAGCTTCACGGATTGAGGGCGGCTCCTTTTCAAAACGTGGCTCGCGCCTTGGCGCCGCGAGCATTCATCTCAAGCATCTGCAGGAGCTTCACGGACTGAGGGTGCCTCCATATATAACCATACATCTTCGGAGCTCCGCGCGGACTCCTCGGATCGGCGGTGGACCCTCCCCGCGTGGCGCGCGGAGCGCGCCAAGCGCGGCGCCGGGCACGCCGCCAGGACGGTCCATGTTTGATGGCCCCGGGACCTGACGACGGGCACCGGAAGCAGAAATCTGGGGTTGGCTCGGGCATGGCCCCCCACAGGCGGCTTTTGAACGAGAAATCAAGAATACTGTCAACATACCCCAAACATAGTCTATAGTCAAAAGATCGTCCCCAGACTAGTTTTGTTGACTATTTTTGAATTTTCCTCCTGTAGGGGGACACGCCCGACTGAAATCTAGGAAGCGCCCCAGGACCGGAAAAACAGACCGCCGACTTCCCTCGGGCCCTCTCGCCCTCGTGGCGAGTGATCGTGTCGTCGCCATCCTCCTGGGGAAGGAGTAAGCAGCACGCAGCGCGGGGGAGCCCCCGGTCCGCGAAGAGCTTGGTCGAGACGATGCTCCCGCAGCCCTCGAAGAGGCTGCGGAAGAGGGCTTCTGGGCCGGCCCCCACGCCCGGAGGGAGGCGAGGAGACCGATGATCGGGCCAGGCAGGAGTGGGAGAACAGCCGGCCCGTATCAGAAGGATGCGCGATGAGGATGCAAGGGCCGTGGAACGCCATTTCAAGGCTGCTCGAGCGGGGCGCGGCCAGCCAAAGTGGCCCAAGGATGGGCCGAAGGGGCGAGGACGCAAGGGTACCCTTGGGAAGGTGGACTGTAAAAGGGAGGGTGAGCGAAGCAGCTCGCGTCGCTCGCTGGCCCCGCGGAGCCTCCCCAGCGCTAAAGGGAGACCAGGAAGGGCGCCCGGCGGTGGTGCCGGGACCAGCTGCATGCAGTGCAGCAGATCTCGTAGCCCCCTCCCATTCGCCCATCCCCCATGCGTCCGACCCGAGAGGCAAGGGACGGGGATCCTGAGATACCCATCGGTCTGAAGAAGTAGGCAGAAACATGAAGTAGGAAGGCGTGGGAAGCAGATCGGGTTTCCGCCCGCCCCTCACAGATGAACAGGAAATGGGGAAAACGCTCGCTGATTGAAGTAGCAAGGCGCCTAAAGTAGATGAGAATCTGGGAATCCCCAAACACCTACTTTCAACGACCGATGAGTACTTGCGCCGCATGGTGTCGCAACGGGCGATCTTGGCCTGCTCAGGCCCTGGACCCCGGGCTGCAGTCGACGATCCTCGGAACGTGTGCTGGCAGCGCCAGCGTGTGCTTGTCCGGCACAGCCCTTCAGTACGATTCAGGCGATGTAATGAAGGCCGACACGAGCTGCGTGCTATCGGCGGAGCTGCACGGGGAAAACGCAAAAAGCGGGCCAGCACACTGACTGGTGATCATCGTGACAGACTGCGTGGCAGAACCCCTTACCACAATACTCCAAAGGTATGCACTGATCGACGGGCCTCGTCCCGTCGCATCCGCCTTGATAACTGTGATGCTTGCCCTGACGAGTACTTGCAAGATTCTCGCGGCAAGAAGGGAGGGAGGCACAGGTCAGGATCTGTCAATGGTGCAGACGACACGCTGGGATACAATCCTGCGTCAACGGATGTGAACGAGGAAGGCAAGAGAAACACCCGAAACACGAGCACCCCAATGACAGAGGCCCTGAGGAAAACACGCCCGAAGAAGCTATCGAACGGGACAAGGCAAGTTAGCGTGTAGCGAACTCACGGGGCTCTTGAGCAACTAAACGCCACTTATCTGGGTGGGGGTGGTTCTTCTCCCTTGTAGCCTGGCAGAAAGAATGAAAATAGGATGGGCAATCCGAAGTGAAAGCCCGCGCGATGCTGTATCCCCGGTTCCTTCAGATAGAGGGGGAAGGAGGCGAGAAGAGCCCTTCCCTTAGCTCCTGCTGGATCCGCTGACGCCAGGCGTGCGCTGCTTAGGGAGCGAAAAGGAGTCATACACATAAGCAGATTCTGGATTAGGGCTGGGCACATGCCCCTTCACGGGGCATCGCACGCATGCAACTGCGCTGGGCGCGCAGACAAAGACAAACTCACGACCAACGCTACGCTGCATCAAGGGGTCAAAGCATGGTCGTGATTTGGGGAAACCTAGTACAGGAGGCATGCGGAATTCTCATGGAATTCTCAGACAAGCTATTTCAACTAATTCTGTCATTCGAACAATTCGACTGGTTGCGCGCTTTCTGCCTGTATGTCACTGCCGGGAACATCGTAATTCATTCCGCGCCAATCCGTATGCCCCTCCCCCCAGCACACCAAAGCACACAAAGAAGATCCAAGACGACTTGCCGAACCAGACTGAATAGAAAGTGCTTCAACGACTTCAGAACCGCAGGCTCTCTCTTGAGTCTATCAGGGCCAAGCCGCAGGGTCCTTGAACAAGTCGACAGCCACCCCATGTCACTTTGCTAATGCATGGTTTTTGCTGCACAGTGATACGATAAACGTGCCGACTGGGCGCGCCAACCAGCGCGGCAACGCACTAAGTCGGAAACGCGTGCGTGCGCATAGAGAGAGAGAATGGCGTGCGCACTGAAACGCAACCAGTAACTCCTACGGTTCGCGCGCATGCGCGGGGATGGATCAAACTGCCACGTTGACCAAATCGGAAACGTGAACGACACATTTGGACGATCGCCGCACCTGTTCGCAGAATTGCTCAAGCACACGTCGCACTCACGAATGTGTGCAGCTTGTGTGCACCTCATTGTCGTCTGCGGCCAGGTGTCGAGTCCTCCTCACCATGCGGGGCACAGCGTCCTCAGGCACCGTTTAGGGGGCGACCGTTGCGGGATCGAATTTATCGGACGTTCGTCTTGCGAGACGCCCATCATCTTTTGCTTCACTAGAAAGAAAAAACGCCATGAACATAAACCCTCGGCGCGCCGCGCGGATCCAAGACACCCGCGCGGAGCGCTCACAATTTGTGATTGTTGTATTATTTCTTCTTCGAATTGTGGGCCCGAATTTAATCGGACGCGCAATTTGCGATCGGGGATCTTCTGACCCGGGTCAACCCTGACCCGGGTCAGTCAAGCCTCACAGAATCCTGCAAAATCCTGCACCCAAACCTGGGTCAATGCGAAGGATCCTGCAAGATCCTGCACCCAAACCAAGGTCATGGCGACCCTGACCCTGCAGATCCTGCAAGATCCGGCGCTCTGGCTGACCCCCGTGTGCATTGACCCCCGTCTCTTAGGCCCCGATGCGAGACGCCCAGCATCTTCCCGGGGCGGGGAGCAGCGAAAACACCGCGCCGTCGCAGAGATTTCGCGAGGCGCAGCGCTCCGGGGCCCTCGGCCCCCGGAGGCGCCGCCCAGGGGCTGCACGGCGCCGCCCCGAGAGAAGCGCAGCGCGGAGCTCCCGAAGGCCATGGGCATATCAGAGCCAGGGGGCCGAACGGTCGTTCGCTGTCCCTGGGCGCGTGGCTCAAGTGAGGTTCTGCGGTGCGGACTGTCGTTGTTGTTGTTGTTGAACACTATTACTTCTAAAGAATAATTATTGTTGGACCCCCTGGTGCACGCCCCCCGCCCAAAACCTAGGCCGCAGCTACATTTTCATCATTTTTCTGCGAAAGCTTCAGAAAAGTGGATTACCCCCGGATCCGGTTTTTTGTTGACGCTCGTTTTCCCTTGCAAAAAACAATAGAAAATGAAAATTCTTGTTCTTAGTTGATCAAATTTCAAGAATCCCTTGCAAAAAATAAGGTAAAGTGGACATTCGCGCTCGCAAGACGAAATCCTTCCAAAACCTTAGGTTTCGTAACGATTTTAACATAAAAACATCAAAAACCCAATGGTTTTTTAAGAAAAAATTGTCAAAATGTCCTTCCGCGCGCTCTTGCGGATTCATAGGAAACACACCACTTTTTAAACATTTCTGTCAAAAGGGTCTTTGCGTGCTACTTCTTCAGGTGCTTTGAACTTCTCCAACAACGGTTGCGCGCCTGCGAGGGCCACCATCCCTTGCAAAAAACGAGACGAAGTGCACTCATTGGGCAATCGGGACCGCACGGGTATCAGCCAGGCCCGCACGTGTATCAGCCAGGCAGCCGGGCACCCACGCGCCCGCTCCGCGCCATCGCAGACGACGATGCGTCGCGCCTTTAGTATGCTTCTGGATGCGAAGACCATTCGGTTGAGTATACCCCTACGTGTGACTGGACCTGTTTGCGAAAGCAGGAGAAAGTATGGCACCCCTTTGTGTCCAGAGCCGCGCCGTCTGCGTTCTTCCTTTCTCGCTTCTCTCCTTTCCTCCTTGTCCTGCTCCTCCTCCCCCTCTTCCGCCTTGGAGCCGTATTGGAACTGTCGATGGCCATCTCCCTTTCTCCCTCGCATGTCTGCTTGTACATACGTATAATTTCAGAACTTACCGTGCATGCGATCGTTTACAACATGGTGGACCGTGCGTATGTCACGAACCTTGTATACATGTGTTTCTCTCCCTCCGTCTGGCTGTGCACGCGCGCGTTGGGCACTGAGAGTTAGGATCATAGCGCCATGAGTCTATGAGCAATGCATGCGTCATCCTTGGGACTGTATAACATCAGTGTAACACATGTACTTCTGTAATCGCATCCCCACGAATTTGCCCCAAAAATGTGACCAACTATCTTGGCACTGCGTACCATCTCACGTGTACCGTGTACCACATCATATGTAACAGATGTGATCAACCTCTGTGGGTGTGTACCCCACGCCAGTGTAGTAGCCAGGGTCGTCCGCACGCCACGAAGTGAAGTGTCCCAACGTCATAGGGCGGGAAGCTGGGTGTGGGTGGTCTCGAAGAGTCGTTTGGATATTTGGTAGAGCTTGAACGGCCCCCCCACGAAGTGGGGGTATTGGCTGGTGTCGCAAGAAAACCCTGGCACTGGGGAGAACACTGAGCGTTCGGGTAAAATGATTGTTGTTGTTGTTGTTGTTGTTGTGTTGTTATTGTTGTTGTTGTGTTTGTTGTTGTTGGTGGTGTTGGTGTTGGTGTTGGTATTGGTGTCATTGTTGTCGTTGTTGTTGTTATGTTTGTTGTTGTTGTTGTTGGTGGTGTTGTTGTTTTTGTTGTGCTGCTTGTTGTTGTTGTGGTAGTTGTTGTCGTGGTCGTGGTTGTGGTTGTGGTTGCGGCTGTGGCTATTGTTGCTGTCGTTGGTGTTGCTGCTGCTGCTGTTGTTGTGGTGGCTGCTGATTTCCTCGATCGAAGACCCCCCCCGCCTTCGCGCCAGGCCGCCCCCCCCCTCGCGACCCCTCCTCGTGTGCACGCCGCTGGCCCCCGCTGCGTTTCGCGCGCGCGGCCTACGATTAGGTCGGGCACGTCCTCCTGCAGGCGGATGTTGGTAGGAATCATACATTCCAAAACTACGCCCCAAAAAAATAGGCCCAGAAAGAGATTTAATCGCTTCGCTCATTCCGCCGGCCCATAATGTCGCACCGTGGTCGCCTGTCCGAGTGGTCGTTTGCAGTGTGGAGCTGCGGCGTCGGGAGCTGTGAAGTGTTGGGGGCGTTCTTGGGGCCCTTTTGTGCCATCCTGGAGGCCTCTGGGGCCGTCTTGGAGCCGTCTTGGGCCGTCTTGGGGCCCTCATGGGGGCCTCTTGGGCCCTCTTGGGGCGATCTTGGAGGCCTCTTGAGCCGTTTAGGGGCGTCGGGGAACCGAAAAGGTTAAAACGCCCAAATCTGTCCAACACCAAAGGAAAAGCACAGGTTTTTGCCTCTTGGGGCCCTCTTGGGAGTTCTCTTGGAGGCCTCTTGGGGCATCTTGGAGGCTTCTTGGGCCATCTTGGAGACGTCTTGGGCCGTCCGGAGGCCATCTTGGGCGTCGTGGAGCGATCTTCGGGCGTCTCGGACCTCTCTTGGACCGTGTTGGGGGCGTTCTTGGGGCCCTCTTGGGCCGTCTTGGAGGCCTCTGGGGCCGTCTTGGAGCCGTCTTGGGCCGTCTTGGGGCCCTTTTGAGGGCCTCTTGGGCCCTCTTGGGGCGATCTTGGAGGCCTCTTGAGCCGTTTAGGGGCGTCGGGGAACCGAAAAGGTTGAAACGCCCAAATCTGTCCAAAACCTAAGAAAAAACATTGATTTTTGCCTCTTGGGGCCCTCTTGGGAGTGCTCCTGGAGGTCTCTTGGGGCATCTTGGAGGCTTGTTGGGTCATCTTGGAGACGTCTTGGGCCGTCTGGAGGCCATCTTGGGCGCCGTGGAGCGATCTTCGGGCGTCTCGGACCTCTCTTGGATTGTGTTGGGGGCCTCTTGGGGCCCTCTTGGGGCGATCCTGGAGGATCTGGGGGAGTGTCCCGGGCTCCGCCCGGGCTCCGCCCAGGCTCCGCCCGGGGTACTTTTGATCCAGGGACCCCCAGGGGCCGCCCCGCGCGCGCGAACTAGAAATACTGTTTACCAGTTACCGGAGATCTTAGCACGCCTCTGGCCCGTTGGGCCGGCGAATTCCACAACATACGCCCAACATATCCCAAACGTACGCCAAACTATTCAAAACAGCATTGGCAGGATGCCCAAACATGATCGTCGTCCCCAGACTATGTTTACTATGTTTGAAGATTCCTCCAATAGACAAGCGTGCCCGATTCAAGCTTGCTGGGGGGGGGAGGGGCGATGAGTGGGGGGGGCGAAGAGGTGTGCACCGCTGGGGCGATGAGACTCGGGGGGCCGAAGACGCGTGAACCGTCCGTGCCCGTGTTGGACCACGTTAGGGCCCCCGAAGTGCTGCACCTCGTGGACCCCTAATGTGGCCCAAATTCGTAGCCAATTCCAGGGAGTGCACCTCGGGGACCCCTAATGTGGCCCAAATTCGTAGCCAATACGCAGCTAATTCGGGGACCCCTAGTGTGGCCCTAATGTGGGAGGTGCATCTTTCTGCACCCCCCCGCTTCCAATTCCAGTCGGCTCGTATCAGAAGGACGCGAGAGAAGGATGCAAGGGCATTGGAAATGCCCATTTCGAAGCTCTCTCGAGCGGGGCGCGGCCAACTGAAGTGGTCCATCATGGACCGAGGAAGCACGGATGCAAGGGTACCCCTGGGAAGGTTGCCCATCCTTACTATGCGGGTCGACTGTATCGCCCCTCCATTCTAGGGAGACGGAAGACTCGGGTTCGGGGGACTCGGGTTGGCCTGGCGGGGCCATCAGAAAAATGGTGAGACCCAATATTAAACTTGAAGCGAGCTCCCGCCGCAAACATCCCACGAAAACTGGACCGCCAAAATCTGGGACTGGCCCCGTCAGAAAACGCCTGCAAACCCGAGATCCGGCGAACGCAAGTCCTACGCTTCCCCCAGTGTCACTCCCCGTTACGCAACCCAGGCTCCGACGTTGCAACAAAAAATGTAACATCGCAAAAAAACACGACCCGACCCCCAAAACCCATCTTTGCGCCTTAATTTTCGAGCTGGATCGATCTGTGAGGGTCCCAGAGCCCGAAATGGAGCGAAAACCCCAGGCTCGAAAAAGCTCAGTCGCCAGGATCTCCGGGTCTCCAGGGGTGCGTTCTGACCAGGATTTCGAATTCGAATCGAATCCAGCGGTGGCGACGAGGGCGCCCCAGGAGGCCCCAAAATAGCGAAAACGAGGCAAGGAGGAGGAGGAGGAGGAGGAGGAGGAGGAGGAGGAGGAGGAGGAGGAGGAGGAGGAGGGAGGGTGTAGAGCAGGAGGAAGTGGAGGAGAGAGGAGGAGGCAGGAGGCAGGAGGCAGGAGGCAGGAGGAGGAGGAGGAGGAGGAGGAGGAGGAGGAGGAGGAGAAAGGGGAGGAGGAGGAGGAGGAGGAGGAGGCAGGAGGATGTAGAGCAGGAGGAAGAGGAGGAGGGAGGAGGCAGGAGGCAGGAGGAGGGAGGAGGAGGAGGAGGTGGAGGAGGAGGAGGAGGAGGAGGAGGAGGAGGAGGAAGAGGAGGCAGGAGGAGGAGACGCCCGAACACTCGTGGCGCCCATCCCCCCGGGGCCATCGATGCCGTCCGGCAGGCTGCCGACGTGCAGGTTCGCGTGGCTGGCCATGCCGGCATGGCCGAGGGGGGGGGGGGGTGCGGCCGCGGTGCGCGGGGGGGGGGCCACCTCAGGCGGCCAGTGGCTGCAGGCCAGGCATGGGCCAGGCGCCGATGTTCGCCCCGCGGAGGGGGTGCGGCCCCTTGGAGTCCCGAAGCGGTGCGGTGACAGACCGTGGTGCGACCTCGAAATCCCCAAAGACCTCACCGCACGGTCCGTCAGCGCACGGTTTTGTGACCTCGGGTGCCCCAGTCGCCCGGGACGTCCTCGGAGAACGACCCGAGTCCCAAAACCGTGCGGTGACCCCGAATCCCCACCGACGCACCACACGGTGGTCACCACCCCGTTAGGGGACCCCAGAGGCCCTCTCAGAGCTCGGCGGGGGCGCCCGAGCGCCGAAACTCAGACGTCGTATTACAATCGGTTGCTTCAGAGTCCAGAATGCGCATCACTGACTCCATGGGAGCAATCCTGCCCATCAATTTGATGTATGGGGCGTTACGCAAAGAAGGGGCACATTTGCCTCACATGCGTTTGGGGCTGCAGGAGCGTCCTCCTGCAGGAGGTTCCGAGGAGGAGGCACGAGTCTGGGCCTTGCCATCGCTGCGACGTGCACAGTTCGGTTTCGCGAGCATTCTCTTGGCCCTCTGCACGCCTGCTCACCTCCTCCATTCCTGTTCCATATAGAAAAATTCTCCCTGTCGCACCCCGAAGCCAGTTTTTAGGGCGGGCCGGGCGCTTCGCCTGAGAATCCCTCATGGTTTATGACTATGGCGCTTAAAAATGACCACAGCTTCACAGATGGAGGGCGGGTGGTTTTCAAAATATGGCTCTCGCCTTAGCGCCGCGCACATTCGCCTTGCACAAATTGCACGATTTTCACGGACTGAGGGCGGGACCTTTTCAAAATGTGGCTCTCGTCTTAGCCCCGCGCACATTCGCTTCAAAAACTTGCAAGAGCTTCGAGGATTGAGGGCGGGACCTTTTCAAAATGTGGCTCTCGCCTTAGCATCACGCACATTCGTTTCAAACAGTTGCAAAATATTCACAGACGGAGGGCGGGTGGTTTTCAACATGTGGCTCTCGCCTTAGCGCCGCGCACACTCGTTCGTAAAACATTGAAAGTGTTTCACGGATTGAGGGCGGTTCTTTTCCAAAATGTGGCTCTCGCCTTATTGCCGCGCACATCAGTTTTAGAAATTTGCAAGAGCTTCACGGATTGAGGGCGGGTCCGTTTCCAAATGTGGCTCTCGCCTGAGCGCCGCGCATATTCGTTTTAGAAATTCGCAAGAGTTTCACGGATTGAAAGCGGCTCCTTTTCAAAATGTGGCTCTCGCCTTAGCGCCGCGCACATTCATGTCAACAAGTTGCAAGTGTTTCACATATTCCCATGCTCAGCGTACCAGCAGTGGTGTTTTGGAAAGATTCACAACTATGCGGATGCAACAATTATATTGGTTCGCGGTGTTGAAATCCCCTAAACGGTTCCAGATCGTCAGGACGCAGCAGTCAGGTTGATCCGTGGCGTGGAAATCCCGAGAACCATGTCTTGGCATGCTTCAAGGTCTTCAAACGGTTGTCTTCCAACGAGACAGTTCCCTCAATGGAAATGAACCATTGTAGGGGCCTATGAACAGGGAGCTTAGAGGGAGGGTTACTTCCAACATCGTTGATGACTCTTGGGTTTACACTGGTCCTCCTCCTCCTCCTCCTCCTCCTCCTCCGTCTCCTCCTCCTTCTCCTCCTCCTTCTCCTCCTCCTCCTCCTCCTCCCACTGGGCTGTTCAGTCCAAGCACTTGTACCGCCGATGGTATGCTCGGGACTGCTGATGACGACTCTGTCGCAGCGATTGATGGCAAGAGCCACGAGTGCTCCTGCCGACCAGTCCACGCGTCCCTTAGGATGCTTGGCGCTTGCTTGGTCCAAGATGCTCCAGATTGTCTCGTGCTAGCCTCGCCGAGAAAAACGTACATGTCCGAGCGATGCCAAGGGACGACTCCCCTGAGATCCTGGCGTCGCAAGTGTTTCACAGAAGGGGCGAGTTTGCCCTGGGTCCCGGGACCCACACCGGCCGATTTGGCTCGAAAACTGCCGCTGCAACATGGGGCACAGGGTGCTCTTGTCGCAATTTTTCTCCAGATTGAGACTCGTTCGCAATGCCGGTTCTTAGGGTCTCACCAGCCTGGCGACGCAACGCCCCTCCGCCAAAAGTCCTCCCCAAAATCCTGCGCTTCCTCCTACTCTTCCTCTTCTTCCTCCTCCTCCTCCTCCTTCTCCTCCTCCTCCTCCTCTGTTCTCCTGCTCGCCCTCCTCCACCATCCCCTCCTGTGTTTCTCCTCAACCGGATCTTCCCCTCCCTCTCCTCTTCCTCCTCCTCCGCCTCCTCCTCCTCCTCCTCTTTCGCTCGCCTCCTCCTATATCCCGCCTTTCATCCTCGCCATGTTAGCTGCCAAGCTGATGCCCAACAATCTGAAGGCGGGGCACCTACCTCACGGAAGCACAACTCGTGGGCGGCCAAGAGGGGGGCGTCCAAGGGGAGGGGGTGCAAATCATGACTGGCGGCATGTGCGCGGCCCAGGGGGGGGCTGGGGACGTAATAAAACAAGAAGAGGCGCCATGAAATCTGAGGAAATATCACGGCCAACGCCATGATATCTACACTCCCCTAGTCATCACCCCCTCTTTGCTGACCCCGAACCAAAGGCTAGTTGCCGCATTACCGTCCTACAGTCGGACTTGATTGGACAGGACGCGCGAGAGGACACAAGACCCTTCCGAGGGCCACGTTGCCACAGAAATGCAGGAGGCATGGGTCGCAAGACACAGGACACGAGGGCACCCCTGACCTGGCAGGGTCGACCTACTAATCAGGGGCCGCCTTTACAGAGCCGCAGGAAGCTGCACGAGGAGACCGAGAACGCCCATCGGCTACACGCAATTGACCCTGTGCAAGAGCGATCGTAAAACATTTTAGGGGCGTTTTGTATGTCCTTGAGGTGCGCGGCTTCAGGGGGGTCAGGCAAACTCAAGCGCGCGAGCTGCTACCGTCGTGCCGCATTCAACGGCCGGGGGACCCCAGAGGGCCCGCACCAAAGGTCACGTCCTGGCGAAGGCTCACTCTCGCGTGTACCCGAGCCCCGCAAACTGGCCGTCACGATGTTTCGTCGCCCCGATGTGAGGGGATGGGCAAGACCCTGACAACCTCGCGCCGTGAAAAAACACGACGGGACATATCCGGCAATTTTCGGTCTCTGGGGGCCCTCGCAAGGCCCTGGGACTGTCAACAAAAATTGCCCAGGTTTGAAAACCAGTGCAAGGGATGAGGTCCATACTGCTGGTTGCAAAATATACGCACGTGTCGCGTATAAGAGCGAAGACACCGAAACGCACTCCCTCGCCCCCGGATTTCAATGTTGATGGGGAATCGATGGGCCCATCGCGTTTGCTTCGCAGCACTCCGCACTCCCTTCCGGCGCAGTATTTAGCCAAACTTTAGGATTAGTTAGGGGTTGTTGGGGGCGCCGTTTCGGTGCTTTCAGGCTCTGATTAAAGGGAACAAACATGAAATAAATATGAAAAATTGGAGATCCGCGCGGATTTCTCGGATAGGCGCTGGACCCCCTCGCCAGCCTGGCCCGCGGAGCGCGCCAGGGGGCCCCAAGGGAACCTAGTACTTCTGGGGAACAACGTTGCGAAAAAACCACAACGTCAGCTGTCTGAGGCGGAAGACTCTTTTGCGCCCTAGTCGTCCAGCAACACCGCTGCGACGCCGGCGCCCGCCCCCGCAGCTGCGCTGGGCGCGGGGCTCTTGGCCTGCTGCCGCCTCACGGAGCCGCCGTCGCCGTCGACCTCATCACCGTCCTCTCGTGATTTTCGTTGGCCTGGAATCCTTCCTGGAGGACAGGGGCACTGGGGCTCGAACATTGGTGACGAAACGGGCAGCACGGTGGTGGGTGAGCAGCTGGATGGCTGTGTCAAATCGTCGACACTCTCGAAGTTGTCGAACGTGTCGAGCCGATCTACTGAATCTCAGCCGAACTCTCATCCCCCATGATCCTACTTTCGGTGCTGCTTTCGTCTAAGTTCTGGACTACGGTCCCAAGCATCCAACGGTCCGAAAAAGTCAATCGAGCGCTTGCTCGCCGCCGGTGAATAACGCCTCGACGATGAAGAACGGACCCTGAGGAAAGTGTCGCGACTTCTGGGGACCTCGCACCGACAAAAAATTGCTTGGGCGAAGGACCCAACCATATGCGGGTGCGAGTGCCACAAGGCAGGTGGGACGAAGGAGGGGCAGGTCCCTGTGGGGCCACGGAACTTGAGGAGTGTGCGGACCCTGCCGCTGAGGTCGTCTGCGGAGCCCCCTGTCGGGCCACGGAACGTGAGGAGTGTGCCCACATGGGTGCGGGCCCGCCATTCGGACCCTGCCGCTGAGGTCTTCGGTAGAGCCCCCTGTGCGGCCACGAGACGTGTGAGAGGTGTGCCGGAAGCCGCTGAGGCCTTCGGTGAAGCCCCACGAAACGTCTGAGTGTGCCGAAATATATCTAGATGCGGGGCCGCAATGCGGACCTTGCCGATGGGGCCACGAAACGCGTGAGTGGCGTGCCGAAGTGGGCGCGGGGCCGCCATGCGGACCCTGCCACTGCCGCTGGGGCCTCCGATGGAGCTCCCTGTCGGGTGGCGAAACGTGTGAGAGGCGTGCCGACCTGGGCTCGGCGCAGCCATGCGGACCCTGCCGCCGGGGCCTGTTGGGTGGAGCTCCACATCGGGCCGCGAAACGTGTAAGAGGCGTATCGGGATGGGCACGGGGCCGCCGTGCAGGCCGTGCCGCTGGGGCCTTCGGTGGAACCCCCTACGCGGCGGACCCTGCCGCTGGGACCTTTGGTGAAGCTCCCTGTGGGACCACGAAGGCGTGTGAGGGGTGTGCCGAAGTGGGCGCGGAGCCGCCATGCGGACCTTGCCACTGACTGGGAACTTCGGCGGGGCTGGCTAACGATGGGGCCACGAAACGTGTGAGGTGTGATTGTGTGTGCCGAAATGGGCAGGCGGCGGGAAAAGGTAGGGATGGGGGATGCGAGGAGGCAAGAGGGGGAGGAAGAGAGCAGAGGAGAGGAGAGGAGAGGAGAGGAGAGGACAGGAAAGGAGGAGTAGAGGCAAGAGGAGAAGAGAGGAGAGGAAAGATGAGGAGAGAGGCAAGAAGAGAGGAGACGAGAGGAGAGAGGAGAGGAGAAGAGAGGCAAGAGGAGAGAAGAGGAGAGGCGAAGAGACGCAGGACACTGCCTCTTCAGAACGAGGACCCGGCACCACAAGATGGACGGGAAACGTCGGGTCGCTGGGGTGGCCTCGGGCGTGAAAGCGCGGACGGGCCCCTGCTCAGCGTAAACTCGACTCGGCAAATTTAGAACCACATGCGCTGAATAGTCAACACAAACGTTATGCACAGCCTGTCTGTAAATAGTCTACATAAACGTCTTCCGAAACTAATCATGCAATGCCGCACCCGATATCGGTGAGGCGACAATGGCTTCCCGTAACCTCCCGTGGCCCGTCGTACCAGCACGGGGTTCTTATTAGTACTCGTAGTAGCAATAGCGTTTGCAGTCATGTCCTTGAATCGTCATGTCAGTTTGTGTAGTGGCATGAGTCGTCGTATTAATACGCCACCGTACCCCCTGGCACGGTGAGGCGTGTAAGAATGCCATGGTCTGTATTGTACGACATGTGGATGCAATTACGGAACAACCCCTCCCTGTACCCGCACACCGCGGCATGCATCACCCCGTCCGTTACGAGCCACGTCCTTCGTGCCCGCCCGAGGACGGTGCAGTTCCAGCATGGCAGCTAATGCCTGACCCTCCCCCCCCCGCTCCACGCGTGCCCGTTGAGGATGGTGCACTTCCCCCATGGCAGCTACGCCATGGCAGCTAATGCCTAAATCCCTCTTCCACGCGTGCCCGCTCAAGGATGGTGCACGTCCTGCGTTGCAGCAAATACTATATCCCCCTCCACGCGTGCCCGCTCGAGGACGGTGCACTTCCCGCACGGCAGCTAATACCTAAATCCCCCTTCCACGCGTGCCCAATTGAGGATGGTGCACTTCCCGCATGACAGCTAATGCTTGAACCCGCATTCCATGCGCTCCCGCTCGAGGATTGTGCACTCCCCGCATGACTGCTAACTCCTAGACCCCTCATCGCATGCGCACCATTTCAAGGATCGTGCACGTCCCGCATTCCCAGGCTGCCATGATCCCTAGTTAAAAAGGGTGGATGTGCTCCCCGAACTTACAAGACGGCCCGTGCAGGCAACCAAAAACACCAAGACGGCCCAAGATGTCTCGAAGACAGCCCAAGATGGCCCCAAGACGGCCGAAAATGGATTCAAGACGGCCCGAGGTGCCTCCAAAATAAGCCAACATTGTTGATGTCTCTTGGGTTCGTGAGACATGTTCGTATTCTCGTCATTTCGGGCTGCCGTCAGCTCAAGACGGCCTAAAAAGACTCCACGATGGCCCAAGAGGCATCCAAGACGGCACCAAGACGGCTCAAGAGGACCACAAGTGTGACCCAAGATGGCCTTAGAACGCCCTTCGACGGCCCAAGACGGCGCCAAGTCGGCCCCCAGGCACCCACATTCTGCCCCACGGGAAACCAGACTGTCACACAGGAGGCCGAAATGGCCCCAAGACGGCCCAGGCTCGTGTCATCATCGTCCTCCTCCTCCTCCTCCTCCTCCTCCTCCTCCTCCTCCACCCACCACCACCTCCACCCACCACCACCACCACCACCACCACCATCATCCATCATCATCACTATTAGCATCACCATCAGCAGCAACATTATCAGCATCTGCATCATCACCACCACCATCACCACCACCACCACCGCCACAGTCACCATCACCATCACCATAACCATCACCATCATCAGCATCAGCAGCATCAGCATAAGCACCATCACCATCACCATCACCAACACCACCAACATCATCATCAGTGTCGTCATCATCAGCAGCAGCATCAGCATCGTCATCGTCATGATCAGCAGTAACAACGTCATCAGCATCATCAACACCAATGTCATGAGCATCACCTTCATCATCGTCGGCAGCATCAGCATCGTCAACACCACCAGCATCAACATCAACATCGGCATCAACACCAACATCATCATCAACATCGTCATCATCATCATCATCATCATCATCATCAACTTTCTCGTCATCATCATTACCATCATCATCATTATCGGAGACACAGCCACCAGCATCATTAGCTGCGACAGCATAAGCACCAACATCAGCATCAGCATCAGCGTCGTCATTATAATCATCATCATCAGCAGCATCACCATCATCATCATCATCAGCAGCAGCATCAGCATCATCAACATCAACATCATCGCCATCAGCAACAATATAATCGCCGTAGTCAACCGCTTAGACATCGTAGTCGTAATCGCCGTCGTCGTCATCGTCAACATCATCATCATCATAATCACCACTGCTAACATCACCATCATCATCATCATCATCATCATCATCATCACCGGCATCATCACAATCAGCACCATCCTCATCATCATCTTTTCCAGCATCGTCATCATCATCACAATCATCATCATCATCATCATCATCATCGCCACCACCACCACAATCCATACCATCACCAGCAGCAGCAATATCACCATCGCCACCATCATCATCAACAACATCATCATCATCGCCGATTTGGCATTCGTCGTGTCGTGTACTATCGATACGAGCAGCAATCGCAACATCACTGGTTCAACGACATCCGCATTCATAATCAGAATCCTTTTCGTGACAGTTGTCATAGTCATACGCATGTCAGTGTTAAGATGAGTACTCATTACCCGTAGCGGTACAAATAGTGCGAATAATAACATTCGCAGATTTAGTCATGATACACATGTTCTTAGCCGTGAGAGTAGTGCAGGAGGAGGAGAATGGTAATTCGCAAACCAAGGTTACTTACTATCACCCGGGCGAAGGACCAAACCACTTCCGGATGCGAGCGCCGCAAGGCAGGTGGGACCACGGAGGGGCAGGTCCACATGAGGCCCCGGATCGTGTGAGGGGTCGGGGCCACCATGCGGACTCTGCCGCTGGGGCCTTCGGTGGAGCTCCCTATGGAGCGATGTGGCGTGTGCCGGGTGTGCCGAAAGTTGCGCGGGGCCGCCACGCGGACCCTACCGCTGGGGCTTTCGGCGGAGCTCCCCAGAGGGCCACGGATCGAGTGAGGGGCGTGCCGAAATTGGCGCGGGGGCCGCCCTGCGGACCCTGCCGCTGCGGCCTTCGGTGAAGCTCCCGGTGGGGCCGCGAATCGTGCGGAGGGCAGAGGGCAGAGGAGGGGGGGAAAGCACGAGGAGGAGAGGAGAGGAGCCGCGTGGTACTGTGTACTCGAAACGAAGACGAACACCCCAGGACGGCTGAGAACTTCCCTGCAGGCCAGGAGGTGGCCCCTGTGGAAGGCTGTTTCGAGACTTCCGCCGCAGGGGTGTCATCTGGAGAGCTCTCCAAAGCCCGGCTCACCCAACATGTACGGCTTCCTCCAGGGCCGCGGGAGGCCCCCAAACCTGGCTCGGCCCAGATCCAGCTTTGCAAGGTCCTGGTCTGGGAGCTCTGGCTGAGCCCCTTTGGCGCTGAACCCCGTTGGGGGCCCAAAGAATATACACCACCACCACGTCGATTCCTCCGCTCTCTTCTGTCCAGCGAGAGGGAGGGGGTGAGGGAGGTGGTGGTGGTATACTTTCTGGCCCCCCACCCGTTACGTGCCGACTGAGGGCCGCTATCGGGCCTCAGCCGGGCAATCGGCATGCCAGCTCCGCGCACGTAGAGGCCACGCAGGGGGGAGCAGCGGGGCCGGCGCCAGAGCGCCCGCGAGACGGGGCTCGGTCCAGCGTTTCTCGGGGCCGGGGGGCCATCACAACACTGCCGCCTACCAAATTGCGGCCCCGAGGGGGTTGAAACGTACGGCGTCGGAGGCCTCCCCAGACCTCCGTACTAACCATAGTAAACTTTTGGGCGCTCTGCACGGATTTCTTGGACCTGCGCTGGACCCCCACCCTGGCGCGCGGAGCGCGCCAGGGGCGGCACCGGAGGCGCTGCTAGGGGGCCCAGCGCGGATCCAAGAAATCCGCGCAGAGCGCCAACAAATTATCTTTATGACGTTTGTGTATTATGATTATGTTATGGTTATGATTTGTTGGTGCTTATTTATGCTCATGGTGTTTGAGTTTATTTTTATGTTTATGTTGTTTGTTTTTCTTCGACGCCGATGGCACGACAACTTCCTTCCTGGCGTGCTTCCTGGATATGTCGGCCTCCGGTGCCCATCTCCCCGGGCCGGGAGACTGACAAATGGTAATCTGGGACGCACGGTACTACTCCTGGGGAAGGGGTCAGGAGATTTTGAACCACGGATTGAACAGACACATTCGGAGGCCACATACGAACCCGATCCTGGTGGATGCCATGACAATGGACACCCTAACAGTCCTACCATTGAGTTGAGACATGTGTCTAAACTGTCGTATACAGTTCTAAAAATGTTTAAGACATGTGTTACACATGTCCGAGACATGTTCAAACATGTTTTAAACATGTGGAAATGATTTGGCAACATGCTTTGACTCCGTGTACCTTCGTCCACAACCCTATCCCACCTCCCCCCGTAGAACTCGTGGGGTGGTGGGGTAGGGTTCGCATGTGGCCGCCCACACATCTCGGAGGATGTGTGGCAACCATACGGCGTCGGAGGCCTCGGCAGGATGGGCGAGAGCGGGTGGAAGACAGATGTGAGAGGGACGACGCGGCCTCCCAAAGGCGGCCCACGACATGATCCTCAACCTTCCGCCTCACCCCCCCCCCGCCGCTTCACACTCCGCCTCTTGGCCCCCTGCCTCCTCTGCCCGCCCACTGGTCTTCCGCCCCTCCCTCGGGTGTCTGGCGTGCCCTCCCTCGACCTCTCCTGCCCGTCCGTCTCCTCGCCCCCCAATCGTCCCCTGCGGGGGGGCAGAGGGGCCCATGGAGACGTTGCTTCGCTGGGCACCTGCTGGACAGAAGCAGGAGAGCCCAACATCGAATCGACCAGTCGCATCGGCGATCGACATGGATCGGGTCGACGGAGATCGGAAACCGAGTCGGGCAAAGTCGAATCGGCAAACTTCGGCAGGCTTGTAGGCCTCCACTGAGAAATCGGATCCCACATCGAAATCCGAAATCGAATAGAATAGGAATCGGAAGCCATCGAAATCGAATCGAATCGAATCGGAGGAATCGAGACGAACCCTGCAGAAGGGCTCTGAAAAGGTGGGGGACGGGGTGAGAGCCGGGGGGCGTTGCGCGCGCGACGTCGGCGCGTGCGCTGCTCTGGACGCCGTCTGCCCCGCTGGGCGACCCGGTCACCCCAACGTAGCTTCGCGCTTCGCAGGTCACGAGGAGCGGTTATCTCCGCACCGTGGCGCCATCACCTGGAGGACACCGCAAGCTCGTGTCGTGCCGACTTCGGCGTTGGTGTCTGACACCGCGGGGATCGTTCAACCGTGAACGCTCAGCCATTCCCGGAACGCCCCATCGTTCAACATCGACCGATTCGGGGTCGCCGGCGACGTTCACCCTTGAACGCCGGCTGCGGGGTCGCCGCTGGTCGACACGACGCGAACCTACCGTAATTGCTCTCCGCCTCGGCCGCGAAGCGCCAAGCGCTGCTCGCGCCGCTGCCGGGGTGGCCAGGCTCGCTGGCGACCGCCTGCAGACCTCGGTTGAAAGAATAGGTGACGTCGCACAGCGCGGCGGGGCCTCGGCAACAGGCGGAGATCCAGGGCCGGGACTCGAGCCGAGCTGCAAAGGGTGCGCGAATTCCAGAAATCAGACCGCTCGGGCCAAGTTGCAGCAAAACTCTCGAGTCAAGCATGCCAGCCAACACGCCCCACCTGGTCACACGATCAGGCTGGCGGCCGATGCGCCCTGTCCGTTCAGCCAGGCCGTGGCTTAACAGTCCGAACGAATATTCATTCGCCTTCTGCCTGCCTACCCTGAAAACGATTACAAGGCGTGCCCAACAGATGCTGGCACGAAGCGTCGATCCGAGAAGATGGCGTAAGCCATAGGCGTCCAGGGCGACAGCAAAACAGACAGCGAAACCTGAATCAACCAAAACCGACGGACCGACAGCAGCATGAAGGCCGCAGCGGCACAGCAACCGACTGAGCCAAAACCGAGCGAGTGCAGCCGACAGCGAGGCAGCCGAACCGACTGAACTTTTTTTCGTCATCGGTCCCCAAGGGGCGTGAACACTGCTAACAGGCGACGGAGCGGATCGCCTGAGCGAACCTTGGTCGAGAGCGACCTGGGGTGTTGCGCAGGAGGCTCAGAAAACAAATCACGCAGAGCACCGAGCACACGGCGCCAGAACAGTCTTGCAGAAACATAGTCAGACCACTGGTGACACGCGCCCGCACTCTGCACGCATTAAACACGGCCAAAGAGGGACGCCTCCTCCTCGGCTGTCCCAAAAGGAGCCTCGTCCTCGTCATGTGCGAGGCGCGCGGCTGTCACGCGCACAGGTTGACCAGGAGACACACGTGGCTCCTGTCCATCGGTAGAAGATTCGAGCAAAAATATCGATGCCTCTTCGTCGGCACCAAAATCGTCTGCAGGCTCCTCTTCGCGCGCAGGCGCGCTGGAGGGCCTCTGAGACGAAGCCGACAAGAGGTGACGAGAGGGTGTGACAGCTCTAGCAATCGATCTGGCGGCCGCCTCCTTTGCCTGGATCCGCGCCTGCAGCGCGATCATACCAGGAGTTTGAACGATGCCAGAAGAAAGAGCTCCTGAGACGACAACCTCCTGCGGCGGCGGCTGAGACGCGGAGAAACACAAAAACGAGCTGCCCCTTCTCGTGCTGCTCGTGAGCCTCGAGGTGTCACGATAATGCGGGTAAAGGCCATTGTATATGCGGCGGAGCGTCGTCGGAGCTCCGCTCAACCGACGTTGGGGACACTCCTGTCCGAGCTTATGGCAGCGGCTAGAGGTGTACGCTCCGCACACGATGCAAAATAACAGCGTTTTCTCGGCCTCGCCTCTTAAGACACGACAGTGGGCAAGGGTATGACCAAGACTGACGTCTAATGTTTTACGCCACGTGCTACTCATGCCTTTGCACCCAAGCATGGGTCTGGAAAGCGAATCGATCCATAAAGCAAGACAATGCAAGCATCGCGACCTGCCTTGTTCGAGGTCCTGCCACGCATGCCAGCCCCCTGATTTTAAAAACTTGGACCTAGGGCCAAAGCTGATACGATCGAATTTCTCATGAGGGAAGGCCGAAAGGACCTTTCCACAAACACGTGCAACGATACGCAGTAGTTTACATTTCCCGTCCACCTCCTCTCTTTCATTCAGGGAGGGTTGGGGATGAGAGAGGAGAGCTGTTCTGGCCTGAGCATCTGCATGCCAGTTTCCCAAGCCGATACGACGTTCATCCCCTGGCAAAGCGCCAATCGTAGCCAACTGTCGGTGTGCTGGCGTGTGAGAGACAACGGGTGCATGGCCAGCGGCTTCATACAGCAGCGATCCACGGCGCAGACCAGCGCAACGATGCTTCCTAGAAACTTGATGCATGGGGTCCGCACGGCATAACTTGACGACGGTGAGGCTGTCCCCGTACCTGTTTCCCCCGAGCTGCTGGAACATGGGAAGCAAAGCCATCGCCTGATGTTCCGCGGCCTGGGATGTTTGAGGGAAGGTGCCCAGGACGGTGCCACGAGCAGCAGCAACAATTTCATTGGGTCGGGGCCCCAAAAAGATCCAGGAGTAGGAGGCCCGCGAAAACTCACGGATACAATGTCTGCTGGCCGAACCGTCCACGCACACATCAAGCCCCTTCAGGTCGATCGCGTCCCAAGGCACAGCAGCACCCGAGGAATCATACAGTTGTGGGTTAGGTTCGGGGGAAGGGGGAGGGTGCGAGGCTTCGGGATGAGGCCATTTCACCTCATCAAAGAAAAGACGGTCCTCGCTCTCAAGGGCCTCCGCATGCCATTCGACGGGCACTCCGTCAAGCGCTTCGGCTCGTGCCGCGGCCGCCGTCGGGTGCATGCGCTGCCAAAGTCGGCGCCTCACGCTGTCGGTCTGCCCGCAAAGAGGGCACAAGCCGTCAGCCTGGTACCCGCAGGCGCGAGCCCGCGCACGAGTCCACACTCCCTTACAAAACCAGGTGAGAGCCAGGTATTTTTCCCGAGGGCTAAGGCCTTTCCCTTGGGGCCCCAGAATTTTCTTGAGGGGCTCAACACAAACGCGACCACCACCGAAGCCAGGCGCGTGCTCGGCCAGGGCCCTCTCGCGGGCCCTCTGGGAAGCGAGATCCAGGAGGTGCGCGAGCAGAGAAGGGGAGGTGTAACCTAAGTGTATTTCTCTCCCCTTATCATCCCGAAGGGTCAAAGCCGACGTAGAAACCCACCCCAGTCTATGAAGGCTGAGATGCATGCGCTGCACAGGTCCCCTAGAGGACCGCCAGGTGACATCGTCATCAAAAGGTATCGTGCGCCAGATAAGGCACAAATCCTTAACCGTGTACTGGGATATTTGCGGACACGTGATCGCCGTCCACACGACTCCTGCCCAGTGAAGCACAGGGGCAACCGCGGCGCGCCACACAGGATCGCCTAGGATGGCGAGCTTGGCGTGCAGGGAGCAACCTTGGTGACGAGGGGGCTTGCAGGCTAAGAGGACCCGTCGAGCCTGCTGGAGTTCTTGGTTGCTCATACATATCACCCCCGATCCAAAACTGGCCGCAGGCAAAACTCCAGCGACATATATTTTCCCGATACGACCTTTCTGTCGAGGGAGGGCATGACGATATCGCTGGAGAACGCGGTGCCTCCGTCGCATATCACGAAGGCGGGTCCGTCGCCCCCGCAGTGCTCTATGTGCCGAACGACGCTGGCCAGGAGCAAGATCGGTACCAAGTGAAACCACACTGTTAGATACTTGGCCTGACATGTGCCCCAGATGTCGTGCAATGCTCTTGGCCAGCGTGAGCGAACTACCAAACGTGCAAACTTTGTCAGGATGCACAGCCACACGAAGCTCATCTCTAAAGATGATGAACAAAGCTGCTGCCGCTCGGATAGCGTTGCTAATCACCTCATCCTCCGTCCCCTCCGTCGTCACACTATCGTCGTCAACGTAAGAGGATAACCACACATCTCTATGGCTGTCAACGAACTTATCAAAGGCCTCGATGCTATAGACGCGAACGAAGACATCGTTAAAGATATCTCCAGCAGGTAAGCCCGGAGAGGCGAAGTAGGGCACAGTAGCATATTGGGCTCCAAGCCGCAACAGACGCGGGCCTCGCCAATAATTATACGTCGCCTTCACTGTCGTAGCATCGATGCCATAATCTAATGCTCGCTGTCTCAGCACGGAGAGATCGAAGGACTCGTAATACTTAGTCCCATCCCATATGAATCCCCCCGTAACCTTATCATCATGGTGCGCGACCTCGGCCCGAACGGCCTGATGCCACACAGCATCCTCAGCACTCCTACCTGGTCCGAAGGCCCAATACTTGCGAGGATACCTGTCGTTGAAATATACAATGGCGGGGCGCCGCAATCTCTCCCAAACACGAACGGGTCCCGCGCATAACAAAATGGGCCCCAGGCCCCCTTTCGGTTTTTCAAGAAAGGGAAAGAGGAGCCAAAACAGTTGTTAGAGGGATGCATCGCCTTACTAAGTTAAAAGCCAAGTGGGATCCCACCGTGGTCCAGACCTCTCCTGGAGTTGTCAGCAGTAACCCCCAGCTCCTCCTCCGACGTGAAGGTGAGGAACTGGCTAAGTTTTGGCACGCGTCCCATGTGCCTCCCGAAGCTTGCGTGCCCGACCGTGCCCACATGCCTCGGCCGACGGCTGCTGAGCTTAGGAATGCGTCGAGCAGTTTCAGTCATCGCACGTCCCAATCCCTTGATGGATTTCACCCCCGTCACTTCAGCCTCGGGTCGGACGCGGCTCTTGAAACTTTCGCGGCGTTGGTTCAAGCGATTGAGCCCCTTGGACTCTTCCCTAAGGTTGCCCTCCCCAGGGAGGGATGGGGACGAAAGCATTTTCCATCCCAGGGCCCCCGCAGAGCTAGCTTTTTCACCCTCTCGCTCCTGGAGGAAGCCCACCTCCTGCGCCAGTAGTATGCTAGCCGACGATCTCCTCAGACGATCCCGTAACGTAGACCAGCAGTTGCCATTGTACGTTTCGAAGCAGATACCCAGGCCATCGAGCTCTGACTGCGGAGTCGAAGGAATGGAGGGGGGCGGAGGTGGAGCAGGAACTCCGAATTTAGAAAGCCTAAGACCGCAGCAAAGAGGCTGGCTCTGGTTAAACACGCGGCTTGACTCGGCGTAGCTGACCGCCAAACCGCTCAGAAAAGGTACTCTTGTCAAAACCCTCCTCTCTAGCAGCGGTGAGGATGCTGTCGGTGGTAGTGTCGTCGAGGTCGTCAAGCTCCATGTCATCGGGGACGCGAACTCCAACTCCACCTGCATCTGCATCGGATCTGTCACGACCATCACCTGACCCGCTAGCACCAGCATCGCTGCCATGAGCCTGACTCGCACCACCCGCTGAGGCAGTGAACGGCGAGGCAGCTGTCGCTGGCTTGGGAGGCTCACGGGCCTTGATGCTCTCGCCCAGGACCTCAGCGAAGAGCTTGAACGTTTCTGACTCCATGGACGTCTTGAGAACTGCTGCTTGAAGATGCTGTGCCAAGACGTTCGGATCGACCTCCAGATTGACCTTGGGCGCCAATGGTAACGTGTCGACCAGTTCACGATTAAGCAACAGTGTCTCCTCTTGTGCTGCCTTGATCTGCGCACGAAAGGTATATGTGCGTTCCCCGGCTGCTCGTATGATCTCCAGCTGCTCGGAAACCTGCTGCTCAAGCTTGCTCTTGCGTGTCGTCGCACGAGAAAGCCGATGTCCGACGTTAGTATGCTGAGTGAGCTCAGGCTTCGTCGCCGCCAAAAGTTTGCGGGCGTCCACCAACTGCTTCTCCAAAGACTCACACGCTTCCTTACCGACTTCATCAGGCAGCGACTTGCACGCGGACAGCGAGCTCTCCAGCTGCTTGATCTTCTCCTTGAGCTTGTCTGCGGGGGACTGCTCCTTGGTAGTCGTGGAAGAGGCGGCCGCAGGCGGGGTAACCCCATTGCTCTTGGCCACCAGAGCATCGTACTTCTTCTGAAGTGCGTCGATCTTTTGCTGGAGAGGGTCGGCTCCTGCTGGTGCGCGGCGCCGAGGAGGCCCACGCTCAGAAGCACCGCCAGCACGCTCACGAGCACGGCGAACCACATCTGCTGGTGCGCGCTCACCACATATACATGCGATGCGGCACGCCCAATTCGCGTTCCTCCCGCAAGCGCCGCATGCCCAAGTGGGAGAGCGGGGGCCAGCCAGAACTTCTCCAGCTCCGCCTCCGCCATTTGCCATGGAAACCCAGGGACTGGGCGAGTATACTGGGGCCTGCGCAAGGCCTGAAGCCTGTAGCCACAAAGGACGATGACTCGCAGCAGCGACTGCCGCTCTGAATCCTGCTGCTGCAAGCCCAGCACCTGAAACAGGTCTGAGCCAGAACGGCTGAACCGACTGAACTGCGGAAACCCTAGAGATGGGAGAAGAAAAAAAAGGGAGGCCGTTAAAACAAGGACAGCAAACACTAAACGATCGGAGGTCCACGCGGCGGCGCAGGAGGTGCCCCTGGAGGGCCAGCGCCGATGTATATGCATGTCTTTTTGTTGCCTCACGAGCAAAGCACTCTCTTGGGAACGAGGGACCTTCGACTTTGGCCAGCCTGCAGCATGGCTCTATCCCTAAAACGCTGACGTCGCCGAACTCCGTGCCGATCCTTAGAAACGATCCGCACAGTTTCATCGCCTTGGGCCTGTCGATCTCACGGACAGGGATGAGCTCGAGGGTGGTCGAACTCCCCTCTTTCTTGGCGGCGTGCGCAGGGGCGTGACGCGAGGGGGGAAGCCTTCTATGATGGGCAGATGTTCCACCACCACTACCATAGGCAGGAGAGGGAGGAGGAGGAGGAGGCGGAGGAGGAGGATAAGGAGGAGGAGGACGACCTCCCCATCATCCCTCCTCCCCCTTCCTACCTATGGTGGTGGTGGCGGTGGAAGATTGGCCTATCGTTTTAAGATTGAGTCGGGCGTATCTCCCTGCAAGGACCTTTTCGACAAAACAGTAAAAATACGCAACAAACATCCAAAGTGCTAAGAAGCCGCCATCCTCCTCCTCCTCCTCCTCCTCCTCCTCCTCTTCATCCACCTCCTCTTCCTCCTCCTGCTCCTCCGCCCTCCTCCTACTCCTCCTCCTCCTCCTCCGCCCTCCTCCTCCTCCGCCTCCTCCTCCTCATCCTCCTGAGAGGCTTTCGGTGGCTTCGGGGAAGGCTCAGGAAGCTTCTCCGAAGGCCGGGGGACTTCCAAGCCCTCCGAGAAAGCAGACCCCTTCTCGTTCCCACCCTCCCAGGCGCGCCGCCCACCCTAAGCGGTCATCGCCCCCCTCTTGTGAAGGAGCAGGGAGAGCGGCGTAAACAGAACCATTCGGCGCTCCGCGCTGACTTCCTGGATCGGCTCGGTCCGCGCGCCAGGGGCGGCGCACGAGGCGCCGCCAGGCGGGGGGGCGGCGCCGATCCAAGCGATCCGCGCGGACCTCCGAAAGCCCATGTTTATGCAGCCTTTCGAGATGTAGACAAAGAAAACGAGTAATAAGAATAATAATATTAAGAAGAAGAAGAAGAAAAAACATAAGCATAAGCATAACAATAATAATAATATTAATATTAACGATGCTAATACTAATACTAATAATACTAATAACACTAACAATAACAATAAGAAGAAACATAAAGGGCATACACCAAACAAAACCTGTTGGTGCTCCGCGCAGACTTCGCAAATCCAAGACATCCGCGCGGAGCGCCGCACATTTGTATGTGTATGGCGTTTTTAATTCTTCGAATATTGGCCGCCCCCGATCCCGCGACCGCGAGACCGACCGTCCAGGCATTCCTTTTTGCTCGCAGAACCCAGCAGTCTTCTAAGAACAAAAACAATGTCCTTGAAAACTAACCCCGATGCATTAACACAAGACCTTCTCGGTCAGAACTGCTCTAGGAACCCTTCGTGCAGACCACAAAAATCATTAGAGCAATATTTGGTGGGACTCTAAGCGAGCCAGGACGCTTTCCCACTGCATGAATTTTGACAGTAAGCGCACCTCTGAAAGTGTATGCTAAAGCAGTCCTACAATATTTAGAAACAGGAAACAGCCACAGCCATAAACTCTTGGCGCTGCGCGCGGATTTCTTGCGTCAAAGCAATCCGCGAGGAGCGCCAACAAATTATATGTTTATTGTTTTGTTCTTCGAATATTGGCCGCCCC
>CAUYUJ010013903.1:249229-329229 GCA_963575745.1 Prorocentrum cordatum | reverse complement strand
GAAGCGGCCCCCCCGGAGGCCGCCACGAAGGGAACGCGCCGCGCCGGGGAATCGCCTGGGACTCTGCTATGGGCCTGTTCTGTTCTTCAGGCTCCGGCAAGCTTACTTGCATGGACGGGGGGGGGGGGGGCTCGATCCTGAGGTAGGCTGCACAAACGACTGGCACGAGCAGAAACCGCGCAAGTCGGAAAGCGAAAAGCACTTGCACGCCGGTATTTGTCTGAAGAGGGCCGAGGGGGGTGACTAGGGGGAGGGGAGGGGGCGAATGGCATGAAAGTAAGCAATGAACTTGCTCGATTTGCTCTTCTATATATCTATATATATATATGTATATATATACTGGAGACATCGCGTGCGCTTCGCGCGCGCTCAAGTTCTAGCTAGGATAATCGTCATGGTCATCATCGCCATCCTCATCACCATCATATCCGGCGTCATCGTCAGCGGCATCGTCATTATCACCATGACCATCACCGTCATCACAATCGTCACCATCACCACCATCAGCAGCAACATCGTCATCACCATCGTCATCATCGCCATCGTCGTCATCATCGTCAGTATCGTCACCTGAATTATCAATCTAATCATCCTCATCATCACCATCGTCATCAATATCGTCGTCGTCGTGATCGTCGTCATCGATACCGTCATCATCATCGTCATCATCTTCATCATCCGCCCACTCCTGCATCACAAGCACCATAAACAGCATCGTCACCATTACTATCAGCATCGGCGTTATCATCCTGACCACCACCAGCATCATCATAATGATCATCAGCATCACCATCCTCAACGGCATCACCGTCATCGTCATCATGATCGTCAGCATCACCACCATCATCATCTTCATCATCACCATCACTCACATCACGATCACCATCACCATCATCATCATCAGCAGCATCATCATCATCATTCCCACTGTCAACATTATCATCATCAGCATCAGCATCATCATCATCATCATCATCATCATCATCATCATCCTCGTCTTCCTCATCATCATCATCATAATCATCATCCTCATCATCATCATCATCATCATAATCATCATCATCATCATCATCATCATCATCATCATCATCGTCGTCGTCGTCGTCGTCGTCGTCGTCGTCGTCGTCGTCAACTTCATAATAGTCGTCATCATCGTCATCACCTTCGTCACCGTCGTCTCCGAAGCTCTCCCGCCGAACTCGAGGATATCTCCGCAGCGTCTTGCATGCCGCGTGAGCAGTGTTGGGGATTTAGGTTGTGGGCCTGAGGCCGCCCTGCATAATCATCATGGCCATTATCACCAGCGTCTGGAAGCCTTGCGGGGCCCTTTCGGCGCCTTTTGGAGGCCTCTTGGAGCTTCCTGGGGGCCTCTCGAGGCCTCTTGCGGACTTCTGGGGGCCTCTTGGGAGCTTCTGGTGGGCGAGGGCTCGAAATGTCAGTTCGTGTTCCCCATCTGGGGTTCCTCTTGGAATGTTCTGGGAGCTCTTTGGGCCGTCTTGGAAGCTTCCTGGGCCGTCTTGGTGCCCTCTCGGGCTGTCTCGGTGGTCTCTTGGGGGCCTCTTGGCTCGTCTTGTGGCGATCTTTCGGGCCTCTTGGGCCGTCTTGGAGTGTCTGGAAGCCGAACTGGGGAGAACGCCAAAACCCTTCAAAAACCCTCTAAAAATCAATGACAAATCCCTCTTGGGCCCCTCCTGGGACTGCTGTCGGAGACCTGCTGGGACGCTTTGGCAGCTTTTTGACCGTCTTGGAGTGCTCCCGGGCCGCTTCGGACCTCTCTTGGGCTGTCCTGAGGGCGTCCTGGAGCCATTTTCGAGGGACCTGGGAGCGTCCTGGCGTCTCCGGCGGGGGGGTGACCACAGCCACTACATACATACATACATACATACATACATACATATATACATACATATATACATGTATATCTTTATATATACACATATATATATATACATATATACAAGACTGCATTGGCGCTGCGCGGCATGCACCTTGGTCCTTTGAGTTCTGCACGCAAGCGGAATGCGTACGTGCGTGCATGCGCGCATGCATGTATATACGCGCACGTGCATGCACGTTCCGTATAAATGTCTAGGTGTATACAATCGACTTATATTGTTGTCTGTGTACATACAGCGTACATATGTACATATAAATGTATGTGTGTAAGGGTATGCACATGCATATGCAACTCGTACGGGCATTGTCGGGCATCTTCGCTGCATGTCACGAGACCCTCAACGACTGGGTCACAATGTGAAACGTCATCGGGGCAAAGTCAATGAATGTTGGCATTCGGAAACATCGTGGGGGTGTTTTCAGGGCCCTCGTGGGCCGTTTTGGCGCCCGCCTTCATGGGCCGTCCTGGGCCTTCTTGGACCGTCTTGGGGAGCTTGGGCCGCTGGGGCCCCCTTTGGACCCATCTTGGACACTTCCGGGGACCTCCCATGGCCCTTTTGGGTCTGTGCTGGGAGCCCTTGGGGGGCCTCTTGGTTCCATTATGGGCTGTCTTGGGGCTCTCGTGGGCGATCGTGGGGCCCGGCTCGGCCGTCTTGAAGCTTTCTAGGGGGCCTTTTGGGGCGTCTTGAGGCGATCTCGAGGGCTTTGAAACCGTCTTGAAAGCTGATAAAATCCGAAAGGGAAATATGCTAAAATGTAAGTTTTACGAAAGGAATGGGGCGATTTTTGTGCTTTGAATGCTCCTCGGAAATCTCGTTGGGGTGCCTTGGGGGTCTTTGTGTTGGCATTCGGAAACATCGTGGGGATGTTTTCGGGGCCCTCGTGGGCCGTTTTGGCGCCTTCATGGCCGTCCTGGGGCCTTCTTGGGCCGTCTTGGGGAGCTTGGGCCCGCTGGAGCCCCCGTTGGACCCATCTTGGGCACTTCCGGGGACCTCCCATGGCCCTTTGGGTCTGTGCTGGGAGCCCAGTTACATTATGGGCTGTCTTGGGGCTCTCGTGGGCGATCGTGGGGCCCGGTTCGGCCGTCTTGAAGCTTTCTAGGGGGTCTTTTGGGGCGTCTGGAGGCGATCTCGGGGGCTTTGAAACCGTCTTGAAAGCTGAAGAAATCCGAAAGGCGAATATGCTAATATTGTATGTTTTACGAAAGAAATGAAACGATTTTTGTGCTTTGAAGGCCCCTTGGGAAGCTTTTCGGGCTGCCTTGGGGGTCTGTTGGGCCGTCCTGACGCAATTGGAGTCCCTCTTGGAGCGCTATTGTGCTGCCTGGGGCCTCCCTTGAGCCTTTCTGATGACCCCTCGGATCGCTCTGGTTCTGCTGGCAAGGCGTTTGTGGAGACCCGGAAAGCCGGGTGACCTTTCCCAAGGACGTCCAAGGGAGCCCGAGAACCCCAGATCCCGGGGGTCCAGTCTTGGGGTGGGGGGGGATGGTTTCCCCCCCCCCTGGGCTTGTAAAAATATAGGAATATATATATATATATATATATATATATATATATATATATATATGTAGATGTATTGCATACTTCCCCAATCAATGCTTGCACTGAAGGGGTCCTAGCGGAGGTTGAAAGATTTGGCGAAAGTTTCCCGCCGACATTGGTGCCAGGCTGGGTTCTCGGGTTCCCCGTTCCGGGTTCCCGGGTTCGCGGCTATTGGTTCCAGGCCGATTTTTCGGTGGGTTCTGGGTTCCAGGGCTCCCGGGTTCCTGGTCGACCTCCTCAGCGAAAACCATCCACTGATTGGGGTTTCTCTGGTGCAGGATATTACAAGAAATCCTATTCGTCAGTATTCGTCTGAAGAGGGCCGAGGGGGGGTGACTGGGGGAAGGGGGGGGCGAATGGCATGAAAGTAAACAGTAAACTTGCTCGATTTGCTTTTCTTTATACATATATATATATGTATATTATATATATGTATTATATATATATGCATGGAGCGGCCGCTCGGGACGATCCGGGCACCACTGGTTAACGCTCTGGGAGAGAAGCGCAGAGCTGCTAGAAGGAGAGCACGCCGAGGCGGGAAGACGGCCGGGGACCCGGGAGTGATCCCCTGCGGCCTCGACGACAGCGCCTTGACGGGACTGCACTTCGGTCGGGCGTGTCCTCGCGCGTCGCGCGCCCTGGGAGGCCCAGCGCCGGATACCCAGCAAGATCAGACTTCAGGAGAATCACTCTTACTTTGAAGCCTATTGGGGAATCTGCTTTCATGTTCATGCGCATGTCAGTCACCCCGTCGGAAGCGTCGCCTGTCGCGGCGAACGCTTGGATGCGCCCCCACCGCCAAGGCATACACCAAACACGCTGAAAAATACTCAGAAAGTCGTCCCCCGACTATTTTTTGACCATGGTTGAATCTTCCTCCTGTAGAGGGACAGGCCCGACTTAAGACTACACTTGCAGCGAGGGACCTGCAGGAATGGAAAGAGCTTGAACGGATCCACCGCCAGGCCGAAACTCGTGAAGCAAAATCGACTACAACACCACCCAGAGCCGTCAACGAAGACCGAACGGGGATGAAGCCACACACAGCATCCAAGAAGTGATACCAGGTATCAGGAAGCCCTACCTTGTAGAAGGAAGAATCCCACAGCATCAGAAGAAGCCATAACTTGCAGAATGAAGCTCTCGAATAGAGAAAAAAAAAAGAAAGAAAAACGCCACAAACATAAAATGTTTGCGCTCCGCGCGGATTTCTTGGATCTGCGCTGGACCCCCTCCCTGGCGCGCGAAAAGCGCCAGGGGCGGCGCCGGATGCGCTGCCAGGAGGGCCCAGGCGCCGAACCAAGAAACCCGCGCGGAGCGCCAAAAGTTTAAGTTTATGGCGTTTTGTGTCCTTCGCTCGAGAGCCTCCATCCTCGGACCTTTTCAGGCGATCGCAAACATGGATCAAGGGGGCGTGGATTAGCGACGGGTCCCGTTTCAATGGCAAACCACAGATTTTCCGCCGCCGAACGAGGCGGCACCGGCCGCATTTTGGGGAGGGCACCTCCCCGGATCCATGGATTTAGCGACCGAGCGCCAAGTCCATGGATCGCTAATCCATAGTTGCGCGTCCCCGACCTTTGAAACAGGTGACAAGCACGTCGCGTCGCCTTCGCTCTGCGCCGCGGTGGGCGGCGCCCGCCGCGACCAACAGCGGGCGAGGGGCGCGCGGCGCGGCCCCGTCCCCCCCCGGAGTCCTCCACGGCCGCGGCCGCCTCCTCCCGCTCCCTCTTGAGCCTGCGACCGGGCAGGCAGAGGAACGACTGAACGGATCCCTCGGCCTCCCTCCCCTCCTCCTCCCTCCCTCCTCCTCCTCCCTCTCCTCATCCTATCCTCCTCCTCCTCTCCCTCCCTTTCCTCCTCCTCCTTCCTCCTCCTCCCTCTTTTTCCTTGTTCTCCTCCTTCTCCTCCTCCCTCCTCCTCCTCCTCCTCCTCCTCCCTCCTCCCCCTCCCCCTCCCCCTCCCTCCTCCCTCCTCCTCCTCCTCTCCCTTTCCTCCTCCTCCTCCTCCTCCTCCTCCCTCCTCCTCCTCCTCCTCCCTCCTCCTCCTCCTCCTCCTCCTCCTACTCCTCCTCCTCCTCCCCCCTCTCCTCCTCTCCTCCTCCTCCTCCTCCTCCTCCTCCTCCTCTCCTCTCTCCTCCTCCCCCTCCTCCTCCTCCTCCTCCTCCCTCCTCCTCCTCCCTCCTCCTCCTCCTCCTCCTCCTCCTCCTCCTCTCCTCCTCCTCCTCCTCCACCCCCTCCCCCTCCCCGTTCTCCTCCTCCTCCTCCTCCTCCTCCTCCTCCTCCTCCTCCTCCTCCTCCTCCTCCTCCTCCTCCTCCTCCTCCTCCTCCCTCCTCCTCCTCCTCCCTCCTCCTCCCTCCTCCTCCTCCTCCTCCTCCTCCTCCTCCTCCTCCTCCTCCTCCTCCTCCTCCTCCTCCTCCTCCTCCCTCCTCCTCCTCCTCCTCCTCCTCCTCCTCCTCCTCCCTCCTCCTCCTCCTCCTCCTCCTCCTCCTCCTCCTCCTCCTCCCCTCCTCCTCCTCCTCCTCCTCCTCCTCCTCCTCCTCTCCCTCATGGTCCAATGTGCATCTCTAGAGGCCTCCTGGATGGGGTCCGAGTACAATCAGCTTGTATAGTGTGAAGATGCGCGATGGAAGGATGCAAGGGCCTTGGACGCCCATTTCGAGGCTTTTCGAGCGGGGAGCGGTCAACAAAAAGTGGCCAAGGATGGAGCGAGGAGGCAAGGATGCAAAGGTACCAAGGGAAGGCTGCCCATCCTTACTATGCGGGTCGACTGTAGATGGGGTCGAAAGATCGCGCCGCGTCGCCAATGCATCGCCAACATCGGCGATGCTTCGGCGAGGAGAAGATCGGGCTCCACATCGAGCCGCGGTCGCCTCATCGAAGATGAGGCGCGATCCTCCGACCCCATCTTGGAGGCCTAGAGAGGAATTCATGAATGAATGCTCTCCATGGTCTAATGTGTGTCTATACTAGCTTGCAGTGCACTTTGTACATACGGTGAAACCAAGGGCGGGCGAAGAAGTTGTACACATCGGCTGGAGTTCGGCCTAAAAGAAGAGATACATATCTATATATATATACGTATATATAATGCCGTCGAGCCAACCGACCCAAGACTCCAGACCTCCCGTCGGAGGCAGGGGAAGGATAAGGAGGAGGACAGCACTCCCTGACATCCTTGCGTCGCGACAGAAGACATCACGGCGGAAGGCTTTCGGAAGTTTCGGGGCTCCTGGGGCCCTCAGTAGGCCCAAAGGCCGCCACCAAACGAATCGGGATGCGAAGCCGATCCCTGAGAAGAGGCCAAACCTCTCTTTGGGGAGTCACGTTACCGGACAAAAATATAAACACTCGGAGGTCCGCGCGGATTTCTCGGATCTACGCTGGACCCCTCTGGCGGCGCCTCCGGCGCCGCCCCTGGCGCGCTCCACGCGCCAGGGAGGGGGGTCCAGCGCGGATCCGAGAAATCCGCGCGGACCTCAGAGTTTTTATGTTTATACCATGTTTCGCTCCCCTGATACAAGATCAGACAAAAGATGAAAGCGACCACACGCTCGAGATCAGTCGTCGGGCCGTGCTGCGAGGAGGGGATCAGCTGACCCTTGGCGCGCCCGACGGGCCAGTCCTCGGCACGCACCCCACGCTCCGAACCGCGCTGCGCATTGGGATGTGGGCCAGCCGCCCGGGGGTCATGAGCTGCCTGGGAGGTCGGGCAACAATGCAGGGGCCCAAAGGCACACAAACAAATAGAAACCAAATAACAGGATTCCCCATATTTTCCCATATGTTCTGGGTGTTTGTCTTCCCCCCCTGTTCCCGTATTTCCCCATGTTTTCAATCGACGAAAGATTGTGCCTGTGTGTAGTTTCCCCTCCTGAAGCAACGACCTCACGCTCCAAACTCAGGGACCCACCCCGCTTGCGATGCGAGGGCAGGCCCGAGCCAGGACGACAGTGAACGGCGGCGCGGATCCGAACGGTTCGGATGCAGACCCCTGCGCGCGCGGGGGCAACCCTGTACTTCCCAGACGTCCTCCGTCGCGACGTCTTCACCGCGTGGCTCCCCAGAAGTCAGCACCCTCCCCGGGACCGGCTTCTTTCGGGAGCGTCGACAAGGAGGGCGTCCACGAGGGGGGGCGCAAATCATGGCCGGCGGCATGTGCGCGGCCCAGGGGGGGCCATGGACGCACTGAAATAAGATAAGGCGCCATGAAATCTGGGGAGATATCATGGCCTCCGCCATGATATCCAACCCCCCCTGGTCATCACCCCCCTCTTGGCCGCCGCCGAGTCTTTCCCATCCTGAATAATTTTGTTGACGGTCTCGCTGCCCGTGCCCGGGCCCCTGGAGGCAGAAAAACGACGACCACTCCCAGGTCAGCGGCGAGGGCGGGCGCCAGCGCGCGTTCGATCCGCCTGCGGGCCGCGGCAGGCAGAGGCACACCAGACAAGTGAAGAAGAATCAGAAGAAAAAGAGGAAGAAGAGGAAGAAGAAGAAGAAGAAGAAGAAGAAGAGGAAAAAGAAGAGGAAGAGGGCGGCCGCCGCAGAGGGGGGGAACGCAAGGGGAGGCCTCGGGCGTAGAGAACCTCCGCCACGAGGAGTGCGCAGGCGACCTCGGGCACCGAGGACAACCCCGTGCGCAGGAGTGCGAGCGGCCCGTTGGAGCTGCCAAAGGAGGAGGGCAGCGCAGCTCCCACCAGAGAGGCAGGCCATCACTGAAGGGGCCCTGGGACACACAAATAAATACACACAAATAAAAGGATTCCCCATATTTTCTCATATTTTCTGGGTTTTTGTCTTCCCGCCCAATTCCCATATTTTCCCCTATTTTCCTGGGACTCGACGATTAATTGTGTCTGTGTGTTTTTTCCCTCCTGAATCACCCAGCTGGGCGGAAGCGCGAAGTGCCCGTGCTGGGCCAGGGCCGTCGGCAGCCGTCGGCGAGGAGCCCGGCGCCGCGGAGGCGAGGCCGCGCAGTGCTCCGGGGCGCTGCCGCGCGCGGGGCGCCAGGTCAGGCGCCGGGGCCCTGCCGAGAAGCACCCCGACGAAAACCGGCACGGGCGCTCCGCGGTGTTTTTGTCGAGGACGGGTGGGTGTCAGACTTGGTCTCAGGCGGGGCCTCGTGCGTCGCTCGTACAATTTTTTTTTTTTCCCCCGATACACCCCTGGGTGGCCTGGACACGCTAAAACACGTGGTCCTTGCTCGGGGCAACTATGTTAGATATCCCTCTGGGTGGCCCGCAGGCGGGGCCTCGTACGTGCGCACGAGGTCTGCAGTCGGACCCACAGTAGGGGCCCGACCACAAGAAGCCTTCCACGAGAGACCTAACCCCGAGACACCAGGTCGTCCATGGATTCTTGGTGTGGGGACCAGAACCATCGAATCCCAAGAAACACAGGGCACCCTGGAGGCAAGCAGGGTTGGCGTGGGGCTCCACTGTACGCCAGAAGAACATCCTTCAAGAACATGAGACCCTCCGCCGGCCAAAACACACAGAGCATCCAAGGGCACCCTCCCCAGGACGCACAAAAACAATGCGAAGAACACTAGGGCACCATCCCCGAACCGACCTCGATCTTATACCTCGGTCCAACGGTAAAATGTTTGGGAAACAGGCGCCCTCTTCAAGCCCTGGCGAACAGAAAGGCTGCAATGTTGGTCAAGATCCTCCCATCAGGGGGTCCGCGGTGTGGGAACCAGAACAGTCGCCTCAAGCAACCGATGACAGAGCTGCTGCCACGGGCGGTCAAGGTGGGTAAGACGCCCGATCTGAGGACCTTCCTGGCGCTACTCGTTCCGCTTGCGTCGATGGATCACTGAAGGCCCGTCGACCGTCGACTTGAGCCGAGCTTGAGTCGAACTCGAGGCGAACTAAAGCCCAACTTGAGTCACAGTAGAGTGACCCTCAGTGGTCTGGACTTTCTCTCCAGGACCAGCTCTTCATCCCGAGCCCAGCTTTGGAACCAGGGCCTTGGATCTGATAAAGGGCCACCAGAGACCGAACATGATACAGCAACCGCCCGCCCCGACCTCCTCACGACGCAAGAAAAGGTGGGAGGCTCAGAGGTTGGCACCAGCACTAAGATCGGCGCTTGCCTCTACCGCGGAGAGACGATTCCGATCTCGGTGATGGTGGAGCTCAAGCTCTTTGTAACCACACAGCGCGCATTCAGTGGCTGGGTGGGTGGGTTCGCTGGCACATAACATAATACGTTGCGCGAGCACTACGAACAGCAGACCTGTGCGCCAAACAACCTGCGCTGCTGCAACGGGGGTGGGTGAAGCGGAGGACGTTATGCTATCTACTGGGTGGGTGGGTGGGTTTGAGGTCACAACGCGCGTTAGGTCTTCGAGAAAAAATGCAGCTCGTGGTTAGACCCTGGCTGTTCAGGTGACCGGCAGGAGTACCACCAACTAGGGAAACCAAAAGGTACCGATACTGGCTATCGCTCGGACGGCCATTCCCTTTGCTTTTTTCGGTTTCGTGCGTGTTTTTTTCGCCAACTGATCAAGGATGCTCCTCGATGGTCCTCGCCGAAGGAAAAATTCACACGTCCGAGCGATGCCAAGGATACCAAAACTCCCCGGACCTCTCCCGGGGTGCGTTCTGACCAGGATCTCGAGGCGAATCCAGCGGTGGCGACGAGGGCCTTCCAGGAGGCCCAAAAAGGGGAACATGGGCGGGGGGTAGAGGTATGGGTACCTATTCCTCCCAAGGTCCAGGACCATCCCAAGAGCGACGAGGCGGCAACCATGACCGCTGGGCTGCGGCAGCCGCTGCTGGCGCCCCTTCCCGAGGCCGACCCCGATCGACCCGCAGCGGGGAATCCCTGCGCGCGGCGCTCGAGGCCGGGCTCCGCGCGCGGGGCGTCACCGCTGGTGGGGGGGGGGGCGGGCGAGCCTGGGGAGGGGGGCAGGGGCGCCTACCCCAGCCCAGCGAAGGCGGCCACCTTTAAGTCGGGCATGTCCCCCTACAGGCGGCTCTTGGACGAAACATTGAAACTACCCCAAAATGATCGAAAACGGTTTAAAAATCGTCCCAGACTATTTTTTTGACTATGATTGAATCTTCCTCCTGCGCGTCCTCCCGACCGTGGCCGCTCCGGCCTGCTCCTCGCGGAACCCTTCCGCGTCCGAGCGCTTCCCTCCCCCCCTCCCTCCCCCGCGCGCCGCCGCCTTCGTCTTCTTCCCTCCCTCCTGCACGCCAGACGATTCGCCTTCCGGCGGCCTCGACGAGCCTCACGCCGGAGCGGACTGTCTCTGCCTCGCCGCCGCCGAGAAAAACTGTTCGCCCCGACCGCGATCATCTCTCCTCGGTGGGAGACGCCTTGGAGACACCTCGGTGGGGCCCGAGCTGGACAAGCCCAGCGAATAGCGGTTCAGAAGGCAGCGGAAAGCCGAATCCGTTCCAACTCGGTACCCTGGACCCTTGCCGGGGTCCAAACGCACGAATTTCATGAGCCGCGTCCTGCCTGCCATGGCGACAAAAAAGCAACCAGGAGGTTTAAAACATGAGAGAAAACCTCTTCCCCCCTCTTCTGGGACGCATAGAGACATACTAATACTATATGTCCTCCTTGGAGGCGCGCATCCGACCCGAACATGTAGTACACCCATCTTGTAGTACACCGTTTTCTGAGCGGTGTGGCCAGGAAGCGCCCGCCACGACGCATGTACTATAAGATTTCTCGGTGCGCGCGTCGCCCATGGGGGGGGGGGGGGGGCGACGCACACATAGTACTAGTATGTTGGGGTGACGCCGACATTCTGCTGGCCGGAACCAAGGCTGAGCCACCTCAGCCTCGCAGCGGGCTCCAAGACGACACCCCTTCACTCTGCTGTAGGTGCTACTTCTTCCAGTCTGGGCCCGCAGTGGGAGGCACGCGCGACGCAACCTTGAGCAGATAACGACCGTCCCGGCATTCCTATATGCCTACCACGACATGCTTTTAAAGCAAAAGCCAACACTAGCAATGTTCAAATAACATAACTCAAATGAGATCCAACAAGACTGCGTCCGCCAAACATGTTCTAAGAACAATCCGTGCAGACCACGACCAGGGCCTTGGAGCACTCTTATGTGGGCTTGCAGGCAAGTCAGGACGCTTCGCCCCTGCTTGACTCTGGCCTGGTCCTGCCAGGGGGGGGGGGGGGGCGCGCGCGCGCGCGACGCAGCCCGCGGCCGCCTGTCGGCTGTCGGTTACACCCAAGGGTTACCCTAGGCAAGAGTGACCTTTGGTGAAGGGCGTAACGGGGGACGCGGGGCGGCCAAACCCTAGCGCGCCAGCCGCTGCTACGCCGCTCCGCGCTCCGCGATCGGGGGCCCCACTTGGGCACTTGGGCCCGCACCGAAGAGGTCACTCTGGCGAAAGGTCACTCGTTCGTCCAGTCGGACCGAGGTACAAGATCGAGGTTCGGGGAGGGTACCCTAGGTTTCTTCGTGTGTTGGATGTTCTTGTGCATCCTGACGAGGGTACCCTTGGATGTTTGTTGTTTTGGCCGACGGAGGGTCTCGTGTGAGGCTCTCATGTTCTTGAGGGATGTCCTTCTGCACTGGGTACGACTGTAGTCGAAGGGGGGGCGCGCACGCCACGCAGCCGGCGGCCGCCTGAGCCTCTTCTCGCGCCGTGCCGCCTCTTGGCGGCGCGCACAGGGGGGTAGCGGAAGGAGGCAAGGCTTCTTGGAGGGAGACTGCTTCTTGGAAAGCAGGCGCCAACCTTACATCCATGGATGAGGCCCGCGCCTTCTAAGAAGCAGGGTGCTTCTAAGAAGCCTTCCCCCCTCCCCCTACACGTCGGTTGAGAGCAGTAGGTCAAACATGAAGCAGGAAGGCGGATAAAACAGATTTGGCTCAGGCCCTCGCAAAAACACATATCACATGTCGGTGTCTGAAGTCGGAAGGCGCTTGAGGTAGATTGGGATCTGGGAATCCAGAAATAGGGAACCGAACTCTACACACCGACGCTTTTCCCAGCCCCGCAGTGAAACTCGCACAAGACAGCAATTCCTGGTGTATACGGAATCCTGGTGTAGTTTCGTCGCTTCCACGGGAAAAATATGCGCCACACCACCCCGACGTCGCTCCCGACCTTCAAAAAGTCCTGGGATTGAAAAACAGCCCGCCACTGGTAATGCATACGCTCCCGTTTCCCGCCACTCTCAACGACCGGCGTCTGTTGAGCAGGGACCGACGGTCCCGACATTCCTATAGTCCTACCACGAAATGTTCTTAGAACCCAAAAGCGTTCAAAGAACAAAAACAATGTTCTTAGAACACTGACCCGATGCATTAAAACAAGACCGTCCGAGCCAGATATGTCCTAAGAACGTTCTCAGAACATTGATTGGTTGGGCTATAGGCGAGCCAGGACGCTTCGCCACTGCTTGAGGCGTCTGCCCCCCTCTGCGCGTGGCCGAGCCTCGTCCTCCACGGCCACGGCTGGCGCCGGGGCGGCGCATGCTTCGGCCGCCGCGGCGGGCGCCGCGGGCCGCCGATCCTCCGCCGGCGCCGCCGCGCCGGCGGCGGGAGGCGCCGCCTCTCTGGAGAGGACGAGTCTCTCTTGCGTTGCGGATGCCACGACAATGGACACCCGAAAAGTCCGACCATCGAATTACACAATGTGTTCAAAATGTTGGGACAATGTTCTTAACATGCTTTAAACATGTGGTTTACATGTTAAAAACGGTTTCAACACATGTTCTAGACATCTGGATTTTGTTTTGGCAACATGCTTCCTCTCCATTGATCGTCCTCCACAACTCTTGCGGAGGTGCCTCATCGGCGAAGCCAAGGCGAGGACGAAATCGGATCAGAATAAATCGAAAATTTCTGAGACCTGGCGGCTCTGGAGGATGTCTCGGGCGCCGCGGCCTTCTCGGAGCGCTCTGGAACGCTCTGAGAGCGTTCCTGAAAGATCTGGAACGGATTTGTCTTCTAGAGCGCGTTTTTTATGTTCGGCGATGACGGGCGTCATGGGGGGGGGGGCGAGGGGGGGGTATGACGTAACGCCCCACCCCCCCGCCGTGTAGCTCCGGCACCGCAGCCGCGCCCGCGCGCGCGACACGACGAGAAACGAGCGACGAGCGACGACGACGACGACGACGACGACGACGACGACGACGACGCGAGCAGCATGTAGGTGGCGATATGCTCCACTGGGCCTGTGTACACCACAACGCTCGCGTGCACCACAGCGCGCGTGTATACCACAGCGCCTGCGTAAACCGAATCAATCGTGTGCAACGCAGCACCTGTGTACACCACAATGCTTGCGTACACTACAGCGCCAGTGTACATGTGTACACCGCAGCTACCATGTGCAACACAGCGCCTGTGTACACCACAATGCTTGCGTGCACCGCAGCTCCTGTGCACGCTACGGCGCGCGTCTACACTACAGCATCCGCGTGCATCGCAACGCCGGTATACAATGCCTGCGCGCATAGGACAAGTACAAGGAGCATGTACGTGAGGATCTGCTGCGGACACCTGGACGCCACGCCAGGAAAGTGCTGATAATCGAATGCGACGTTCTTCCCTCCTCCCTCCTTTTCCACCTCCTTCTCCTCCTCCTCCTCCTCCTCCTCTGGCGCTGCAGCGTACGTGCGCATCTCAGCGCACACCGCAGAATGGTCTATTGAATCGGTCCACTTGGTTCTCGGACGGCCAATTTAGCTCGAGCTTCCTGGACGCAGATGGGAGGAGTTAGGGTGATGCGGGCGGACTTGGGAGGACTGGTAGATTCCAGCGGCGCTCCGTTATCCATAATGAGTATGTTATACTGTTTTCTGTGGAATCCACAAGCGCTCCAATTTGTCAGATCGATTCGTTAGAACATTCTATATACAACAGTGGTGCTGAATGGCACGCGGTTGCTGTGGTGCACACAGGCGCCGTGGTGTACACAGGCACTGCAATGCATGCAGGCATTATAGTGTACACTGGTGCTGTGTTGCATACGGCTGATGTGGTGTACGCAAGCGCTGTGGTGTGCACGAGAGCTGTTATGCCCGCAGGCACGGTGGCACAGACTCACGCTGTGTTGCACGCGGCTGCTGTGTACATAGGCGGTGTGGTTACACAGGCGCTGTGGTGCACGCAGGCACTGTGGTGTACGCAAGCGTTGTGGTGCAAATCGCCACCTACATGCTGGCGCTACCCGTTCTCCGTCATTCCTAAGCATTCCCAAACGTCGCCGGCGCGAAACGTGACGACATCGACCCCCTCCCCCCCCTTAGAAGATTGCCGTCATCGGCCCGGAGTGAAAAGCAGGCTTCAGCCGCGTCCGCGCGCACGACGACGATGAGCGACGAGCGACAAGCCACGAGCGACGACAACGACGACGACGACGACGACGACTGCGGACCTGACTCCTATGCGGATTCCTACGCGGATCCCAAAACGCACTGCGGCAGTGTCCGGAGCGCTCTTGGGGGGGAGCGTCACGTCATAAGGGGGGGGGGAGCGGGGGCCATGACGCCCGTCATGTCCCACACAAAAAAAAGAAACGGGCTCCTGGGGGACGAGTCTCTCTCGCAGAGGTGCTCTGCCAATGCATGTGCTCGGTCGGGGGCTCTCGGCTACACGAAAGGATGGCCCTAGGCAAGAAATGACCTCTGGTGCGCGGCTTCCAGGGAGCCGCGGGGGGACTCACACACAAGCGCGCCAGACGCCACTGTCTCATCGCGTTCGGCGAACGCCAGGACCCCAGTGGGCCGGCACCCAGAGGTCACTCTGGCGAAGGGTCACTCCTACGTGCTTTCGGATTCGCTGGTGGAGAGCCTCGACCGGCGCGTTCTCGTTCCAGCGAGCGTCGGAGCGAGCGGCGACAAGAAATGGCCCTTTCGCGAGACGGCATCGCGACCTTTCGCGGAGGATTGCGCGGGCCGCCAGCCCGGCACGCCCCACTGAAAGCCTAGGGCCTAGGACCTAGGGCGCTCACGCGCGGCCTTGCGCGGGCAGCTTACGCGCCAGCGTCGGTGAAGACGACCCCGTTTTTCCCGTCGCTCAAGTCTCTCCGAGATGCGCTCTATCAAGGTATGTTTAGTCGGGAGCCCTCGCTGGTGGAGAGCATCGGCCGGAGACCGGCCGAGCGAAGTCTCAGTCCAGCGGGTGTCGAAGCAGACACGCCCCCAAGAGTTCTGGCAGTGCTGCCAGAAATGCCCCTGGCCAAGGGTGCCGCCAGGAGTTCCGAGGAGGTCCCAGAACTGCCTCCAGGGCATCTCTCACGGGGCCAAGGAGGTCCCACCAGACTGCAGGACCTCACTCCAAAGATACACAAATGTCGAGCACCCCGAAGAAGTATCGAAACGGTGTCTGCCCGACACGCGCTGGCGAATGTGTCGAACGAGCGTCGCCTCCCGGGGTCCGACGCGTGAAAGCCGTCCAGTTCCGAGATTGTCCTGGTGCTCGAGGAGGGGGAGGGGGAGGAGGAGGAGGAGGAGGAGGAGCAGAGAGAGTAGGAGGAGGAGGAGGAGGAGGAGGAGGAGGAGGAGGAGGAGGAGGAGGGAGAGGAGGAGGAGGAGGAGGAGGAAGGAGGATGAGGAGGAGGTGACCAAGGCTGCAGCAAGCTGGGACACCATAAGCCCAGAGGGCCCCTGGGGGACTCCACACACGGAGCGAGACGCTGGGGACACCTCTGGTTAGGTCGGGCATGGCATGTCCTCCTACAGGCGGATTTTGAACGACAAATAATTCATCTCCCCAAAATACCCAAAAAGTATCAAACAATAATGAACATTCGTCCTCAGATGGCGATACATCGCCGATAGGCCGGCGATAAGCCCCCGATGGCGAAACCGTACATTCTTTCCTGGGCGGGGTGGGCATTCGGGCCCCTACATGCGATGCGCAGGCCATTGGGGGCTCGATGCAAAAACGGGCCTATCGTTGCCCCCTTGGGGGGAGCGTCACAAAAACGGCTCCGGGTGGAGCGGGAGCCCCATTCACAAGACGGCGACTTGGACGTCCGAAGTGGGAATACACACAAAACATGGGTACGATACCCAACGACAAACGTCGTCCAAAACCGACGGTGGACGCTGCTGGACAGGCGGCCTTCTGTCTCACAGGAGCAGCGCGCGGCGCCGCCGCCGCCGCCAACGGACCCTGTTCGGTATGAGCAAGAACTGCTGTGGGTCTTCGTGCCCACTCCATCCGTTCCCGTTTCGATCGTCCCGAGGCGAACTCCAGGAACCCGTGATAAGCCTGTTTTCCACCACCACCACCACCAGGAATTGGAGGGGGAGGGGGTCCTCCTCCTCCTCCTCCTCCTCCTCCTCCTCCTCCTCCTCCTCCTCCTTCCCCCCTCTAACTTATGGTGGTGGTGGTGGTGGTGGTGGAAAACAAGCCCATAACCCGGGATGCGTCCCGAGACCACTCAAGCGTGGCCAACGGCAAAAGCGCCCACAGGGGAGGTCCTACGTCCCCGCTTCCCCTCGGGACCCCGCCCCCCTTCCGCGGCGAGCCTCCGCCGCCGGCTGCGCCGCCGCCGCCGCCTCCCTGGCCTCCTGCTCGTCCCTCTCGAGCATCGCCGCTATCCTTAGGTCGGGCACGTCCCCCTACTGGCGGATTTTGAATTTTGAACGACAACTAGAACATAGTCAAAACATACTCCAAGATTGCCAGAAATAGCCCGCAACTCGTCCCCATATTTTTTTGACTATGATTGACGATCCCTCCTGCAGAGGGACAGGCCCGCCTTACCGCTGTCCTGGCGCTGGCCTCCTCGCGCCTGCGCTCGCGCTCCCGCACCTCGGAGCAGGCCTGCGCCCTGGCGGCGGCGAGGTCCAGCTCCCGCTGCTCCCTCCGCTGCTGCCGCTGCCGTGCCGCGGCCTCCGCCGCCGCCCTCTCCGCCTCCCGCGCCTTCGTGCCGTTCGTCGCGGCCTCGAGGTCGTCCAGGATGGCCAGGGCGTCCTGGGCATCGTGGAGCCCATCCCCAGCCCCACCGGCCTTGCCTTGGCCTTGGCGCCCCCGGCCGACCTGACCGCGGCAGGTCTTCCGAACCCCCCCCCAACCGTTGGAAACGGATTTTCTCTCCGGCGACCTTCTTGACGGACGGGGGTCCCGCCAGCAGTGGAAAATAGTTACTTCTCCGCGGCATCCGCCGCACAACAACGACGACAAGAGGAGGAGGAGGAGGAGGAGGAGGAGGAGGAGGAGGAGGAGGAGGAGGAGGAGGAGGAGGCGAGTTTAATCCCCGCCGAGAACAACAGGGGGGGACGACAACTAAAGACCTCCTGAGGTTACCCCCCTAGATGGGAATATAACTTATATATTACATAAATAAGCTGCTCCCTTCGGGTTTCGAGGGGCCTATCCCCAACTGGGGGGGGTGAGATGCCATGGCCCAGTGGGGATGGGGGTCAGATATGTTTGTCACAGCGTGGCTCTCCAAGAGGTCTGAACTCCTTCCCTGGACCAGCTCTTCATCCTGCAGCCGCTTGGCGGTCCCAGGGTCGGTGAGAGCCCCCGAAGGCCGAAAGAGAGCAAAACACTTCCGTCGTGATTTCAATGACGACGCAAAGACGTGGGGATTGGGGAGACCATAAGGTACCGATACTGCTACTCCACGGACCTCTCCCGGGGTGCGTTCTGACCAGGATGTCGAGGCGAACCCAATGGCGGCGACGAGGGTCGCCCAGGAGGCCCCAAAAGGGGACAACGGGAGAAGGGTAGACGCATGGGTAAGGGGTATCGTTTCCTCCTTTGAGGGATGGAGGTAGGTTCAACGACACTTGAGCAGGGGCCGACCGTCCAAGTATTCCTGTAGTCCTACCACGGAATGTTCTTAGAACCCGCAAATGTTCTAAGAACAAAAGCATTGTTCTTAGAACATAAGCCCGATACGTTTAAACAGGACAGTCCCAGCCAGAAATGTTCTAAACACATTTCGTGGAAACCAAAAAAGGTTCTTAGAACATGGTTTAGTAGGTCTATAGGCGAGCCAGGACGCTTCGCCACTGCTTGAGACACGGGCGTCCATCCCCTCGTAGGCGTCGCACAGCTTCTCCACCGCCGTCTTGGGGGCCCCCGCCAGCCCCGCGTGGCCTGCCGGCAGGGCCAGCCGCTGCGGGCCCGCCGGCAGCGCCAGGGGCTGCGCCCCCGGGGGCTCGGTGGCCTCTGAGGCGAGGCCAGGGCAGGGGACGCACGGAGACATGCTGAGACCGAGTGTCCTCCCTGGAGTCGGCGGTGGACAAACCTCCCTTTCGTAAGCCTTCCCTTAATGAAAACGGCCTGGGACCGAAACCGACGGACCTGGACCCGCAAAAATGACGGCCGCGATGCCCTCTCGCGAACCGAACAGGGCCAATTCGCTAATCGACGTGTCAGGGCAGGAGGTCCGTCCACCCCCGATGGAGGCGCGCGCCCGACGCGAGCAGATGGTATGCCCGTCCTGTGGGGCATCGTTTCCAGAGCGGTGTGGCCCGAGAGCGCCCGCCACGGCGCACACGCTGCAAGAGTTCTGGGTGCGCGAGCCGCCCCATGGAGGGGGCGACGCACAGGTAATATTGGTATGTTGGCGTGACGCCGAGGACAAGGAAAACGACGGACCAGCCAAGGAATCCGAGCCAGCGAAAAAAAGGAGCGGCCAGCTTTGGGCCGGTTTCGGTTTCGATCTCCAGGGGCCCTCGCCAGCCCAGGGACCGTCCAAAACGATACAGGACGAAAAGCTGGCCCCAGTCGGCAACTCCGACCGAAGGGTGCGGTGTGCAAAGGGTCCGAAGAGGCCCGACGGAGGCACCATAGTGCCCCCCAATGCCCCAACGACGCAGATTGCAAACCACACCCTGGCGTAACCACACCCTTTCTAGTCGCCCACCTAGAGAAGTTGTCCAGACCGCTGGGGGCCCACTCATCAAAAAAAATCGGGCGCTAGATAGAGGGGAGGACACATCGGTGATTTCTGAGATTCCGCGGCTCTGAAGGATGCATCAGGCGCCGCAGCCTTCTCAGAGCGCTCGGGAACACTCCAAGAGCGTTCCGGAACGCTCTGGAATGATGCATCTCAAGGGCAACGATAAGGGGGGACTGGCATAGGGGGGATGCATCGACCTGGAATCGGCGGTATATCGCCGATAGATCGGCGATATGCCACCGATAAGTGAATCCGCACTTTCCTGTGCAGGTTGGGGCGATCGGGCCCCTATTGGCGATCAATTGGCGATTGGGGGTCGGTGTATCCGCCCACCTACGCCTACCCCCCTGCATTCAACCCGTACCACAAGGACGCACGATAAGGATGCAAGGGGAGGGCCACTCGAGGCTTCTCGAGCGGGGCGCGGCCAGCGAAAGTGGCCCAGAGTGCGCGAAGGAGCAAAAAGGACGCACGGGCACCCTTGGGAAGGCTGCCCATCCTTCTTATGCGGGTTGACTGCATCGCTGCCCCCGATTATCCCTGTCTCGTCCCCAGACATGCGACGTCCTGGTGTTTTTCAGGACGGCGTCCCTGGAAGTCAAGACCCTTTCCCTGGGGCTGCTTTTTCATCCTGAGTCTTTTTTTGACGGTCCTAGGGCCCGGCGAGGGCCCCCAGGGGCCGAAATAGCGAAAAACTTGCAGTCAGATTTGTTTCACGACGCGAGCATGTCTGGGCATCATTCTTACGTACGCGGGTTGACTGCATCGCTGCCCCCGATGATTGACCCCTGTCTCGTCCCCGCCCGCGCCTCGGCCTTGCGGTGCTTGCAGGCCAGGCACTCCGTGTGGCTGCTGTGGACGGCCGGGCCGGACGAGCGGGACGCGGGGGGAGCAAAGAGAGCTGGGCCAGCACCGCAGGCCTCCTCCTCTTCCTCCTACTCCTCCTCCTCCTTCTCCTCCTCTTCCTCCTCCTCCTCCTTTTCTTTTTCCTCCTCCTCCTCTTCCTCCTCCTGCTCCTCCTCCTCCTCCTCCTGCTCCTCCTCCTCCTCCTCCTCCTCCTCCTCCTCCTCCTCTTCGTCCTCCTCCTCCTCCTACTCCTCCTCCTCCTCGTCCTCCTCCTACTCCTCCTCCTGGTGCTCCTGGTGCTCAGGCCAGCGGTCCGAGGCGGAGATCCAGCCGCAGCGACGGCGGAGGCGCAGCTGTGCATGGGTTCCCAGAGATCCAACGCACTGAAACAAAAAAACAAAAAAAGACGGAGGTTGCCCCCCAAAAAAGACGGAGGTGTTTCGCAATTCTCGGCCTCCGGGGCCCCTACGGGGCCTCTCAGGACCGTCAAAAAACGACTCAGGATGAAAAACTGGTCCCGGGGAATGGGTCGAGATTTCCGGGGGCCCCGCATGGAAAAAATCACGCCGTCGGATCTCCGGGCTACAGGCTTCTTAGGAGCACCCGGCTTCCTGGAAGGCGCGGGCCTCACCTGTGGATGCGAGGCCGGCGCCTGCCTGCTGAGAAGGAGCCTCCCTCTACGAAGCCTGCCCCCCTCCCCCCATAGCCCCCCTTGTGCGTGCCGCCAAGAGGCGGCACGGCGCGAGAAGAGGCTTAGGCGGCCGCGGCCCCCCCTTCGCTTGCAGTCGACCTAGGCCAGAAGAACATCCCTCAGGAACAGGAGACCATCCGCCCTCCAAAACACAGAACACCCAAGGATACCCTCCCCAGGATGATGGGCCAATGTTCCACCACCACTACCATAGGCAGGACAGGGGAGAAGGGAGGATGGGGAGGTCCTCCTCCTCCTCCTCATACTCCTCCTCCCTCTCATACCCATGGTTGTGGTGGTGGGAAATATGCCCATCACAGGATGCATAAAAACATCCAACAAGCACGAAGAACACCAGGGCACCCCCCCCCCGAATCGACCTCGATCTTAAACCTCGGTCCGAGTGTACCTGCTCCTCCTCTGAAGAGGGGGAGGCCGGAAAAGGGCGGGTGAACGAATCGGCCTCGTGTGCAGCTGTTGGACGCCCGAGCTGTCCAGGATAACTGCGGTATGGGGTAACTCCGGCGTGGGCCTCCCGGGCGCGAATCTGTAGCTGCCCCCGAGTGCCCCCAGCCCTGGTGATTCGGGGGACATGGGCGCCCGAATTGTGCGGATAGCTGCGGTCTGGGGCACAACTCCGGTTTGAGCCCCCGAGGCGCGAATCTGCAGCTGTCCCTGACCGCCCCAAGCCCAGGGAATTCGGGGCCCTGAAGCCGGTTGCTTCAGGCGCCTCCCGGCGCCAGAGGCCCCGGCGCATCGAGCAAAGGGCTCGTGGCGGAGGGAAGGCTGGCTGCACGCGGCAGACCAAAACAGCCTCCTCCGCTCATGCGTTGCCATCCGTGGCCGCAGAGCTCCCGACCCCGTCCCCGGGGGCTGTTTTGCGCCCCAAGGTGATTTCGGATGGTACCAGGGCCCGCATGCGGAGCCTGGGGGGCGGAACGGAGTCTAGACTGAGGTCGGGCATGTCCCAATGCAAAAATACTCGGGACTTTCCAAAAGGGCACGAGAAATCGTCCCCATACTATTTTCTTGCAATTCTTGAACATCCCTCCAGTAGAGAGACATACCCGACTCGAGTCCAGATTGCGGCAATTGGAAACATCATACCTCCAGAGGTCGGGGACTCGGCTTTCGGGCTATATTCGGAGGCGGCCACGAGGGGGGCGTTCAAACGGGGGGGGCGCAAATCATGGCCGGCGGCATGTGCGCGGCCCCCCCCCCCTGGCAGGGGGGGGGCCAGGGACGTATTGAAATGAGAAGAGGCGCCACGAATTCTGGGGAGATATCATGGCCCCCGCCATGATGTCCCCCCCCCCCTGGTCATCGCCCCCCTCGTGGCCGCCCCCGAAATTGGAAACATCATACCGCCGGAGGTCGGGGACTCGGCTGTCGGGCTAATGTCGGGCGTGTCCCCCTACAGGGGGACTTTCGACGAAAAATAAAAAAAATGCCCCAAAAAGGCTTCCAAAATACTCAAAAAATAGCTCCCAGACTGTTTTTTGAATTATTGTTTTACTATCTGTGTGCCTATTTTTATTTTTCGTCGGAAATCCCCCTGTAGGGGGACAGGCCCGACTTAAGGCTATGTGCGATAGAGCCCAGGCCTCCAGCGTCCGCTCGGGGCGCGACTCGGGCGCCTCTGAGTGTGAGGCCCTGGGCGCGCTGCTGCCGAAACGAGCACGCCGAGGCTGGAAAAACAAGCCGCCAAGGAACGCGCGAAAGCCATCCCAACGCCTCGGGCCTCGAACGTCTCAGGAGGCAGCCCGATCGCACTGCTTCCCTCCGTGTCACAGGGGAACGAAGAGTGACATAAACAACAAAAAAATCTCGGAGCTCCGCGCGGAGTTTTCGGATCCGCGCCGGGCCCCCCCCCCCCCGCGGCGCCTCCGGCGCTCCTCCCTGGCGCGCTCCGCGCGCCAGGGGAGGTGGGCCCAGCGCGGATCCGAGAAATCCGCGCGGACCTCCGAGCTCCCATGTCTATATGAGTTCTCGCTCCCCGATTTTGCTCCCCCCCTTCGTCCGGCCCAGGATGATCCCGTGGCACTCGGGGCAGTGCCTCTCGTTTTTGCCCCTCGACCGCTGGTCCGCCAGCGGGTAGTACTGGAGGGCCGCCTGCCCCCCACGGCGGGCGGGGGGGAGAGGGGCGGGGAGGCGGGGACAGCAAGGCAAGGGACCACGACCGCATCGAGGACACACCCCGAGGGATGGCTTACGCGTGCCGAGTGCTGCCGGCGTACCGAAACCAGCTTCGTGCTGGTTGTGGTCGACGTGGCGTCCCAGGGCGGCCAGACGGGGCCATGCGCGTCGAGCTCGCTGGGAACTCCCCCCGATGGGGCCCTCCCGAAAACTCAACTCAGCTGTGGCTGCGGTTCTCTGTTGTGCCCGGAGGGGAGGCCTTGCCATCGATCGGACGTCCACTCCCCGTGCACGATCCGGTGTCGTGCGCGTGTGTTTTGTCTGCCAGGTGCTCCAGGATGCTCCTAGATGGTTGTCGCCACGGCAGGATGCACACGCCCGAGCGATGCCCAAGTGGCAGGCAGGGGGGAGGGAGGGAGGTGCTCTCGGGGGTCCAGGGGACGTCCTGCCCGCGCTCATATCGGGCGTTGGCAGAACTGGGCTTCGTGGGACCTGGTTTAAATAATCTGTACCGGGGGCGCCCCTCCGCCCCCTTTCCACTGACCGGAACTGCCGTCACCCGAAAAGACACCAGCTGTGGCGAACCGGGTTTCGTGAATCTGGCCAACTCACAAGCTCCGGGGTCCTACCACGAACTGGGTCCCCTTACCCGGGGTCCTGGCTATACCCGATCATACTCCTCCCTCTCTTTGCCCTCCCTTAGGCGGCGAGCCAAGGGGGGAAGTGAGAAGGGGCGTACCTTCCCAGAAGGCGCGGAAGTCCGCTTCTGAGAAGTCCCGCCGCCTTCTGTGAAGGCCTTCTTCTTCTCAATTCCCCCCCTCGCTCGCCGCCGATCCCTCTCCTCGTCGTGCTCCTCCCCGTCCCTTTTCCGCCTCCCGTCCTCCCGCTGCTCCCCCTCCTGCTCCCAGGGGAGGCCACAGGCCCTCCAAAGGCCCTCCACTTCTCTCTCTGGCCGTGCCCCTTCCTGGACCACGCACACCTGACTACCTACCAGACCACCCCAACTTAACCCGAAGACCAGAATTTGACCCGAATTTCGGGTTGGGGGGCTACGGGTTCCATGTGCTTTTTCAGTGTTCCAGGACCCCCCCCAACTGGAAATGGAGGGCAAATTGAAGCCTTCGGGTTGGGTTGGGGTGGTTTGGTAGGCAGTGAACACCTGCCCCCTCCCCCCCTGCATCTGTCATTCCCTCCCTCCGCTCCTTCCTCGTCTTCCGGTAAGGGGACAAAAGTGGAACCACCTCGTCGTCGACACCATGTTCATCCCCCCCTTTCTGCCCGACTCGAAGTTGGGCTCCAGCGTGGTGGAGGCCCCGGAGGTTCTACTTCTCTTCTCCTTTCAAGCCTGCGCTCTTGATTGTCTGGGAACAACTTTGAATGCGGGGGGGGAGGGGGCAAAGTCAAGGGTTCCGCTTGTTTGTCCATCTAATTACGGCCCCTCCCTCCCTCCCTCCTTCCCTCTCACTCTCACACTCTCTCTGCCTTTCTCTTTTTTTTGTTGTTCTCTCTCTCTCTCTCTCTCTCTCTCTCTTTTCCCTCGTCCTCTCTCTCTCTCTCTCCCTCATTCTCTCTCTCTGTCTCTGAGTGTGTCTCTCTCTCTCTCACTCGCTCTCTCTCTCTCTCTGTATCTCTCTCTCTCTCTTCAGTTCCTGGCTAGTTATCTTCCCTCTCAGTATCTCTCATCTTCTCTGTTGTCTCTCTTGCTGTGTTATCCCTCTCTCTCTCTCGTCATGTTTTTGTTCTCTCTCTCGCTCCCTCTCTCTCTCTGTCCTCTTTCTGGAGCGAGCGCCTGTCCGAACGATCGTCACGCAACGATCGGCTAGCGGTCGGAGTGCCAGATGCACTACGTCGGCAGGCGAAAATTCGCTCGACCGCCTCCGAACGGTGCGGAAAGCGGGCCACGCTTCCCCCCCCTTGCGCGCAACACAGGCTGCAGGAGTCCCTCTCCGAAGCGCACTCCGCTACTTCTGAACACAAAAGGCTCCCACAAGCGTAGAACTCAATCCTTGGAGTCGCGCCTCAAAAACTGGGCCTGCATTCCTGTTAGAAATCATACGACAGCGTTTCTGCGGGACGGGAAAACGACTACAGCCACTGCTTCTTGTTTGCGCCGCCTTCCAGCCAGCTGAAAAAGAAGCAGTGGTTGTGGTCATTTCCATGGTGCCAAGCTTAACGAAAATGACCACAACCACTGCTTTGTTTCTGCTGGCTGGAAGGCGGCAACAAAAGAAAAGCAGTGGCTGTGGTCGTTTTCACGTCCCGTAGTTTCCGAGGCCGCGATCCCTTTGCACAGAAGCCGAGATCAGCGCTTCCGACGCTCCCAAGCGCAGCCCAGCGACGCTCCAGGAGCGCCCGCGCGTTCTCGCGCCCGCACAGACGTTTCGCAGGCGGTCCCAGGCGCTCCCAAGCGCTCCCAGGCGCCCCCAGGCTCTCCCAGACGATCCACAAGAACGCCCAGGCGCTCCCAGGCAGCCCAAGGAAGGCCCCCCCCCTCCCAGACGACTGGGATCTCCCCAGGCGTTCCCAGGCGTTCCAATGTCGCCCCGGCGTTCCTCGGCGGCCCCAAGCGCTCCTCGGGCGGTCCCGAGCGCCCCCAACAGTTCCGAAGCGCTCCCCGGCGCTGTGGGGGCGCCCAGACGCTCCCGGGCGGGGTGCCGGCGCGACCCAGAGGCTGCCCCCGGGCGCGCGTCTCCGAGTGCCCCGAGGCGCGCGTTAGGCTCCCAGGCGCGGCCACGAGCTGCAGGGAGAGCCCAAGAGCGCCGAGCGCTCCTCGGCGGCCCCAGCAGGCGGCCCCGTGCGCCCCCGGACGCTGCGGCCGGGCGCTCCCCGGGCGGCGCGAGCAATGCCCAGACGCAGCCGCGCGCTCGCAGGCACTCGCAGGTGCTCCAGGAGCTCCCAGGCGTTCCCGAAAGTCCCCAGGCGCTCCCAAGCGCTCCCAGGCGCCCCCAGGAAGTCCCCTGCGCGCCAGGAGCACCCGAACGCCCCCAAGCCCAGCCGCTCCCCATGAGCTCCCCAAGCCCCCCCCCCCCCGGCGGCACCAGGCGCTCCCAGACGCCCCTGGGACCCCCTCCTGAGCCCAAGACTTTCCAGGAGCGCCGAGGCGAACCGCAGGTGGCCCCAGGAGGCTTCAGGAAGCTCTACGACACTTCAGAAGTATCAGGAAGCCGCAGGGAGCATCAGGGAACACCAGAAGCGCCAGAAACGAACGAGCCCCACGGAACCCCAGGAAGGATCATGGAAGCACCCAGGAAGTTCGCAGGATTCCCCGGGAAGCGCTCGGGGAACCTCAGGAAGCCACAAGAAGCCACGGGGAAGCCCCAGGAGGCTTCTGGAGGCCATAGGAGGTTCCAGGATGCCCCAGGAGGCCAAAAGGAGACCCCATGCAGTTCACGGAAGACCCAGAACGCCCTGGGAGGAGGAGGAGGAGGAGGAGGAGGAGGAGGAGGAGGAGGAGGAGGAGGCGGCGGCGGCGGCGGCGGCGGCGGCGGCGGCGGCGGAGGGGGAGGGGGAGGGTATGGGAGCCGCGAAAGGGTCGAGATCCCCAGAGGGGGCCCGCGCCACGAGGCGTGGCGGCGCCGCAAGCACGAGAGGGTAAGAAGCCAAGCGCGCATGGGGCCTGACGGGCACCGGAAAAACCGCTCAGCCTTTTGTCCTGCAGACGCCCCCCGCCCACCCCCCCGCGAGGTGGTTGCGTAACAAAACGCCAGAATATGCGGCACGGTTGCGGCGCATCCTTAGAGACATCCGCGCGCGCGCGTCCAGTCCACGCAGCGAAGCGCCACCACTTTTGATGATCGAAACCACGGCGCCGGAATCTCGTTCCGATATCGCCACCGAAGCGACGCGCGAGCCCTCCCCCGCGCGCTCGGCCACTCCGACCCGCGCAACAAAAAGCTGCTTGGCGCCGCCGCCGACCCCCGCGCCATCGCCGAGGCCATCGCCGACACGGCGCGCGAGTCCTCTCCTGCGCGCGCGCGAACGCTATCCAATCGCGCGAGACCATTGCATGGCGCCGTGCGCCGACCCCCACGCGAAAATCGCGCGGAGACCGCGGGCGGCGCGACGCGCGGGTCCTCGTCCGCGCGCGCGCGAACGCTGCCCAGTCGCGCGAAGTGTCTGCCCAGCGCTGCGCGCCGACCCCCGCGCGAGCACTTGCGTTCCAGGGTGCTGCTTCGACGCGCAAGACGCTTGCCTGCGCGCGCGAGCGCTACTGAGTCGCGCGCGAAAATCGCGAGCCGAGACCGCCGCCGATGCGACGCGCGAGCCGAGGAAGCCTTTCACAGTCGTCTCATGCAGACCCCCACCCAACCCCCGCGCGGTGGTTATGTTGCGATACGCCCGCATGCGCGGCGTCGTTCGACTTTCGTCGCTTGTCGTTCGTATTTTGTCGTCGTTTGCGGCTTGTCGCTCGTCGAGTCGTCGTCCTGGTCACTGCTCGTTGTCCGCCGTTCCTGGTTCATCGCTCGTCGTCGTCGTTCGTCGTCCGTCGTTCGTCATCTTCGCCTATTTGTAATCGTTCGTCGCTTGTCGTCGGCAACCGTTGTCGCTCGCCGATTGTCGCCCAGAGACAAGTCCGCTGGGAGCGCGGCGCATGTCAATTCCGACATTTTTAACGAGACGGCGTAAGGGTGGAGGCGAGGAGGAAGTTTACTCTCTGGCACAGCCAGGGTAGGATGGGGGGGGGGGCTGGGACACGAGCGTCGCAAGTGAGCACCAACGCATCCCACCCCCAACAATCCTGTTTAGGGGTTTGGGACGTGCGCGCACTTCTCGAAAACTCTCTTTCTCTCTAGCTATCTCTGTCATTCTCTCCTTCTCACTCTCATGTTCTATATTGGTTATATGTATGCTCTCGCTCTCTCTCTCTCTCTCTCTCTCTACACACACACACTCGTGCGTGTATATCTCGATCCTTTTTTATATGTGTCTCTTTATTTCTCTCTCTCTCTCATACTCTCTATCTCTCTCTCTCTCTCTCTCTCTCTCTCTCTCTTCTCTCTCTTTCTATGTATAGAGCCATCTTCCTCTCGCTCTCTCTCTCTCTCGCTCTCAAACTCTCTTTCTCTTTCTCTCTCTCTCTCTCTCCCCCCCTCTCGTTCGGTATAGTCGTGTTTGCTCACTCTCTGTCTCTCTTTCTCTCCTTCTCCCTCTCTTTCTCTCTCTCTCTCTCTATCTCTCTATCTTTCCGTTATCACTCATTCTCTCTCTCTTTGTCATGTCTTTCTGTCTCCGCTGCTCTCTCTCTCTCTCAATACATTTCGCTCTTCTTATGCAAATACCTAAACCTATAGACCGTTTTTGATGTATGTATGTATCCATCTCGTATCTGAGAACACACGACTGAAACTAATCCACCCACTTCGACATCCAGGAAGCGTTACAGGGTCCGGTTGCAAACCCGGCCCAGGAAAAACGTCTGGGTAATGTATCGTATCCACTGCTAGACTCTGGACAGAATGCTCCTTGGGGCTGATGTGTTTGCACTGCGACCTCAGACCTCCAACGTCTCGACAAAATCCACGCGGAATGTTGTTTATAACTTCCTGCCTCCAAAGAAACGTGCTGACCCAAGATCGTCAAACATGAACCAAGAACATGTACGGGTCGCTGGAAGGGGGTCCGGTCGTCTGGGCCCAAGTACTCAAAAGTCAAGGCTCTGGAAGTCTGGACCCCCATTGCTCCATCCCCTACCGCCTCTTCCCCCCCCAGAATCGCCTGCCCCATGGTGGCGATCGTGGGCTTGTGGTGGTGACACTTGTGGCAGTGCATGTTCTGCGCGAACTGCATGGACCTGCGGGTCTGGCGAGGCCAGCTCCGATCACGCGCAGACAGATAGGGGAACGAAGAATGACATAAACATAAAAACTCGGAGGTCCGCGCGCGGATTTCTCGAATCGGCGTTGGACCCTCCTCCCTGGCGCGCGGAGCGCGCCAGTGGCGGCGCGGGAGGCGCCGCCAGGTATGTCCAGCGCGATGCCGAGAAATCCGCGCGGACCTCCGAGTTTTCATGTTTATGCCATTGATCGCTTCCCTGGCAGATTCCACAAACGCTCAACAGGTACAGTCGGACTCGATTGGACAGGACACGCGAGAGGACACAAGACCCGTCCGAGGGCCACATTGCCACAGGAATGTAGGAAGCATGGGTCTCGAGACACAGGACACAAGGGTACCCTTGATTTGGCAGGGACGACCTACTAATCCGGGCCGACTGTAGGGGGAGGAAGGGGAGGAGGAGGGGGAGCAGGAGGAGGAGGAGGAGCAGGAAGAGAAGGAGGAGGAGGAGGAGGAGGAGGAGGAGGAGGAGGAGGAGGAGGAGGAGGAGGAGGAGGAGGAGGAGACAGGAGGAGGAGACAGGTGGAGGCGGATCTGGATCACCGCGAAGCAACGCAGACCCCATGCAGACACACGCCGGCAGGCTATGCCGCGAAGCCCCACGGAGGCTGCGCGATCATCCTCGGCAGGGGCCCACGGGGGCCACGGGGCCGAATCTACCCTCGGAGACCCCAGGAGGAGGAGGAGGAGGAAGAGGAGGGGGAGGAGGAGGAGGAGGAGGAGGAGGAAGAGAGGAGGAGGAAGAGATGAGCATGAGCATGAGCCCATACGAGACGAAGTCTTCCGATGAGGAGGAGGAGGAGGAGGAGGAAGAGGAGGAGGAGGAGGGGGAGGTACAGTCGGACCCGATTGGGCAGGACACGCGAGAGGACACAAGACCCTTCCGAGGGTCACATTGCCACAAGAACGCACGAGGCACGGGTCGCGAGACACAGGACACATAGGTACCCTTGATTTGGCAGGGTCGACCTATTAATCTGGGCCGACCTTAGGGGGAGGAGGGGGAGGAGGAGGAGGAGGAGGAGGAGGAGGAGGAGGAGGAGGAGGAGGAGGAGAAAGGAGGAGGAGGAGGAGGAGGAGGAGGAGGAGCAGAAAGAGGAGGAGGAGGAGGAGGAGGAGGAGGGGAGGAGGGGAGGAGGAAGGGGAGGAGACAGGTGGAGGAGGGGGATGAGCAGGAGGAGGAGCAGGAGGGTCCCGACACAAGCGCCGTGGAGACACCACCGAGCCGACCGAACCTGTGCCCGGAAGGCACGCGGACGGAAGGCCCAAGGCTGGCCCCATGGCCTTCGCAGTGGGGCCGTGCCCGCGCGGTGGCCGTGCTGCGGTCGGGGAAGCTGCCTGGTCGTTGCTCCCGCGTCGCTCCTCCATGACTGCCCCTGGCCTCTCCTCGCAATCCTCGGCTACCTCCTCGGCCTAGGCGTACAGTGCGTAGTCCTCCTCTTCCTGTTCCTACCCACCCTGCTCCTGCTGCTGCTCCCCCTCCCGTTCTGCCTCCCTCTTCCTGCTCCTCCTCATCCGAGGTCCTCATCCATTCTTTTTCCTTATAGAAAAAAATCGCTGGCCCAACCTGCCAGAGCCGTGCTAAAATCTGCAATTAAAAAGTAAACATGTTTCTAATTCGCGGGCGCGTGGCGGCCCCTGGGGTGAAAAATACCCCAGCAAGGTCCCGGCATGGTCGGGTCAGAGATGCCGGAACTCCTGGGCGCTGCCCCCCCGAGCGCCCCAATGAGGCTCCACAAGGGTGGCATTGCCCCACGGCCTCGGGCCAACAACGTCCCAAGATGGCCCACGTTGATTCTAACACGGTCCAAGAAGCGCCCAAGGCACTCCAGGAGGGTTGCAAGGACTTCGAGAGCCCCAGGAGACGCACAAACCATTCTTTTTGCATGAGTTGTCTTACGATTTCGGCGGTACCGCCGTTTCGAGCTGCCGACCGCCCTGGACGGCCCAAGATACCCCAAGATCGATCCAAAACGGCACATACAAAAAACCCAAGGACCCCAAGATGGCCCGAAGACGGCCTAAGAGGCCGCCAAGACGGCCTCAGGATGACCCCAAGAGAGAGCCCGCAGGGGGAACCCGCACAGACATTACGAGCTCTCGACCCCAAGGCGCCCAGGAAACCCCCAGAAACCCAGAGAAAAACCCCGAGAGGCCGCCAAGAAGACCCAAGAGAGGCCCCAAAAATCCCCGACAGGCCCCCAGGAAACCCCAGAGGCCCCCAGGAAGCCCCAAGAGGGCCCCAAGACATCCCCCAGTAGCTCCCCAGAGGCCTCACAACTGTTCCCCAGAGGCCCCCAAGAGCATCCATGAGGACTTTTGACCCACAACCCAGGTACGTCTCGAAACTCTGATGGAGTTCTCTTGAGTCACTTTGGCGCCCTTTGAAGCAATCGATCGGCTCTCTTCGGCAACGCGCGAGCCACATCTCCAATGACTTCCACGAAGACAATCATGCCTGCCCCGCCGCGATGCGAAATGGGCCAGAAGAAAGAGCAAAGCGAAATAATAACCCCTCCGCGTAACACCCCGAAGCCAGTTGGAAGGGCGGGCCGGGAATTTCGCCTGAGACTTTTTCACCGCTGATGATCCTCAAACTCCGAAACAAACGACAAATTCACGGATAGAGGGCGGGTCGCTTCCAACATGTGTTTCTCGCCTCAACGCCACGCGCGCTCGCTTCGAACAGTTGCATGCAATTTACATATACAGAACGGGTCGTTTTCAAAATGTGGCTCACGTGTTAACGCCACCAAAATTGGTTTTAACAACTGCAAGATTTCACGGATTGAGAACGTTTTTTTTTTTTTTTTTTTTTTTTTTTCAAAATGTGGCTGTCACCTTAGCGCCGCCCACGGTCGTATTAAATTACACTGCGGCGCACCCAGTACTTTCTACGCATGTGGCGACGATACACAAGACCGACCAGTACAAACGAACGTGTTGAAACACCCGCAACTATTAGAAGCCGCGCGACACGCACGTGAGCAGTGTAAGAGAGCAAACAAGATCGGCTGTACTCAAGCGCCGTGTTTTTCCAAACGCTTGCCGGTATTGCAGCAACCTCTGACCTATCGACACTTCTTCGCACACATGCATGCACAGCACGTTGATACACCTCGCGCGCTCACGCCTGTTTGGGGCGGCCGCGCCGGCGGACTGAGGGTGGATCTCGAGGCCCCGCGCTTCCAACCTTGAAAAGACATCCGCGCACGGGGTGGCCGTCGCCCATGCGCGCGATCTTGCCCAGAAGTGTAAGTTGTCACGTCAGCAAGATCTGGCTCAACCGGCTTTGCCTCGCCTGGCCAAGTGCCGGAAAAATGTCACGTGACTATATGAGAATGCGGAATACCAGAAACCTTTCGCAAACAGCATGCTTGAGAAGCGTCTAATGTGGACAGCTATGTGTTGTCTTGTGAACCGCGCGGTGTGAAGACTATACAAAAGCTTTGAAATTACACACGCGTTGAAAATATTCACGTTGTTATACACGGACAGGGTGCTATGAGACCATCTGCGAGCTAGCTTGTCGAACTCAGACCTCACCGCTCCGAGCCTTTGCGGAAGCTCAGCGTCGACGTTGCCGTTGGATGGGAGCACAGCGCCCATGTACACGAGGCCCTCCTTCTGGACAACCAACTGGCCATTTGGCTTCGAGATAGACGCTTGGAACCGTACCGGCAGCACTTCCAGCTTCCGCCAGTTGTAGCGCAGGCCGCAGTTGGCGCCGGCATCCGAAATGGCCCGCATGTAGCCACGATCGGCGTCGTCAGCGTAGACGAGGTCGTCGACCTCGCCCGCAGCCGCCCCACATTTATGCTTCGCATCGGTCAGGCGGACCGTCATGACCATGGCGAATAAGAAGGGGGAGAGATGGCATCCCTGCTGCTCTCGCGAGATAGATGTCTGCCCAGCGCCCCGCACAGCGAAGCGGCGCCCGGTGTAGATCGCGCCCACGGCCTTCAGCATCTTGTCCGGCAGCCCGAAGTGGCGCAGAGCCAGCAGTAAGGCCGCAGGGTCAACGCTGTCGAAGGCTTTGGCCCAGTCGAGCGCGAGGAAGACGAGATGACCGTCTTTCGCTTCCCACGCATCGTCCAAGAATCGCCTCGCCATGAAGATGGCGTCTCTGGTTCCGCTCTGCGACTTAAATCCAAATTGCGTCGGCCAGACGCGCGAGTCGGTGCCGGCTGCCTAAAGGCGTCGCAGTAGTACGGTAGCGTTAAGCGTGTAGCCAGCTTGCAGAAGACAGATCGGCCTTTAGTTCTCACAGAGAGATTCGTCGCCCTTTTTGAAAATTGCGACCACCAGCGACTCGTGCCAGGCGTCTTGGACCACGCCATCCTCCCAGCACTTCGAGCAGAGCGCCGTCGCCCATCTCCTCGCTGGCGACCCCAGCACGCCGTGCGAGCCGCACGCTTTGCCCAATTTCGTTTTTCGGGCCGCTGCCTCTACCGCGCCGTCAAGTATGGGGCCGAGGTCAACAGGGAGGGCCGGGCCCAGTGCTTCTTCACGCGTCTCCGTGGTGTCCCGAGCAGCTCAGTGCACCTCGCTGAAATACTCCGCCATGGTGTCCGCCCGGGCCTCAGAATCGACGACTCGCCCTTCGCGGATCCGGAGCCGGCCTTACCGCGGGCAGAAACCTTTGCGAAGTCGTCGCACCTGGCTCCAGTCCCCCGTGACGAGTACGTTTTCCAGCCACGCGGTGCGGTCTTCCTTGACAGATCTCTTGACCGCGACACCAAGGCTCTTCTCAGCACTGTGGTCGTGGGCCAACCTTGCGTCAGAGCGTTGCTGGATGAGGTGCACAAGGTGCGGCTAGATATCCATGGCCTTCGCGGAGTCAGCGTCGCCGCCGGCACAACTTGCTCAGCTGCGCGGTGAAAGGCGGCCGCCATGGCAGCATCAAGCTCGCTGGCATACGCTTCACCTTCTCGAGCGCAGGTTCCGTCCATCTGGAGCGCAAAAGGCCTCGGCGAAGCCAGCGGCAAGACCCGCAAGAACCCACGAAAATGGCCACGGTTGCGCACTTCGCAGCCACCCAGGGAGCCGCGAGGTCTCGACTGGGTGTGTTAACAACTCCCCTCGGCTAGGCCTCCCAGAAGCCAACGAAAAGGGCGACAATTGCACAGTTCGTTGCCCCCTCAGGGATCCGCGAGGTCTCGGCTAGGTGCGTTTACAGCACAATCCCGCTGGGCCTCTCAAGAGCCCACGAAACTGGCATGCGCAATTCGCAGCCCCCCCAGGGAGCCGCGAAGTATCGGCTGGAAATGTTTACAACTCCACTCCGCTGGGCCGCCCAAAAGCCCACGAACGTGGCGACGAATGCGCAATTCGCAGCCCCCAAAAGAACCGCGATGACTCGACTGGGTGGGGTTACAACACCATCCCGCTGGGCCTCCCAGGTGCCCATGAAAGTGGAGACAATTGCGCACTTCGCAGCCCCCCAGGGAGCCACGAGGTCTAGGGTGGGTGTTTACCACTCCACTCGGCCGGGCCTCCCAGGAGCCCACGAAAGTGGCGACAGATGCGCAATTCGCAGCCCACAAGGGAGCCACTAGGTTTCGGCTGGGTGTGGTTACCACTCCACTCCGCTGGGCCTCCCAGGAGCCCAAGAAAGTGTCGACAAATGCGCAGTTCGCAGCCCCCCAAGGAGCTGCGAGGTATCGGCTGGGTGTTTACAACTCCGCTCTGCTGGGCATCCCACGGGCCCACGAAAGAGGCGACAGTTGCGCACTTCGCAGCCGCCCAAGGAGCCGCGAGGTCTCGGCTTGGTGTGTTTACCACTCCACTCCGCTGGGCCTCCCAGGAGCCCACGAAAGTTGAGACAAATGTTGGTTCTTCTCACACATGCCCTTGGCGTGTGTTGTACCGTTTTTCACTTTGGGCGCATGACACTGTTAAAAAACGCTAAACATACGCGGCGGTTGTTTAGCGTTTTGAGTTCAGTGTCCTTAGCGTTTTTGGTTCAGTTTGCTCAGCGTGTTTAGGCCCGCCGCTGTGGTCAATTGTTTTGTTGCGTTTGCTTGCTGTCTGGTCGAAAACGCTGTTCCTTGTTTTCCCTACCGTCGTCTCTCCCGCTCTCTCGTGCCTGCCGCCGCTTTCGGGACAACGATTCAACACCGGTCTAACACCGGCCCGAAACAGGCCCACAGGCCCGATGGCCCCAGGAGGGGCAATCGGCCCTCGGGCCCGGCCCGACGCCCCAGCCGGCAGCAAGGGCAAGAGAAGAGCAAGAGGAGCATGAATGATGCCAGTATGCATCCAGAGAGGTCTGCACGCCAGGAGAAGGAACTGAGGACGTCGTAGACAGCAACGTTAAACAATGAACAAAGTAACCAACTGAAGTGAAACCAACGCTACTTGTCCTGGCGAAGAACCCACCTCATTCTACGGACATGGAAGCGAACAACATGACCGCTCAGTGCACAAGAACTCGTTAGGGGGCTCCGCAATGTCCCTGATAACTTCGCCAGAGAGAGTCGGAACAGCCTCGGTACGCACTCGCACGACGCACATCACACGAGGGAGGTTAACCATGCACGCGGCGCGGAGAGCGAGGGCAATGGTTGCGGCGGAAACAGGGGACAGGATGAGAAAAAACCCTGCCACTGGGGCCCTTGGTGGAGCTCCCCATGGGGCCACGAAACGTGCGAGGGGTCTGCCAAAATGGGGCGGGTACTCATGTGAACCCTGCCGCTGGGGCCCTCGGTTGAGGCTCCCTACGAGGCCACGAAACGTATGAAGGGTCTGCCGAAATGGACCTGGGTGGGCGTGCGAACCCTGCCACCAGGGCCTTCGCTGGAGCTCCCTACGAGGACACGAAGGGTGAGAGGTCTGCCAGAATATGGGGGGTAGTCATGTGAACCCTGCCAGTGGGGCCCTCGGTGGGGCCCCCTCTGGGGCCACGAAACGTCTGAGAGGTCTGCCGAGATGGGGCGGGTGCCCATGTGAACCCTGCCACCGGGGCCAAAACGTGCGAGAGCCCTCCCAAATTGCGAAGAGAGAAAAGAGAAGCGGAGGATGGGGCCTCCTGCACTGCTAGAGCCGTCACTGGGGCCTTCGGTGGAGCTCCCTGGGGGGGGACGAACCGTGTGAGGGGTATGACCGAAAATGGGATGATCATGATGAGGATGGTAATTGCTATCTGCATGCTGATGCTGACGAGGAAGAGGAGGAAGGGAAGGAGGAGGAGAAGGAGAAGGAGGAGGAGGAGGAGGAGGAGTGAGGAGGGAAGGAGATGCGCGGCGCTGCGAATTCGAAATGAGGACCCAACTCCACAGGACTGTTGGGGAAAGACGTAGCTAAAAACGCACAACAACAATGAGTTGTGTGCGTGTGAGTGTTGCGTGCTTAGTTTTCGTGTGGGGACCGAAAGTTCTAAACCAATCAGTTCCGGCACGCCGAACCAACAACGGTACAATCACCCTGGGCAGATTAAGAAGAGCCAAGGGCAGAGGCGCACTTCGCAGCCTCCCAGGGAGCCGCGACGACTCGACCTGATGTTTACCACTCCACTCCGATGGGCCTCCCAGGAGCCCAAGAGAATGCCGACCCTTGCGCAATTCGCAGCCCGCCGGGGAGCCGCGAAGTCTCGGCTTGGTGTGTTTACAAATCCACTCTGCTGGGCCTCGCGGGAGCCGACGACAATCGCCACAGTGGCGCACTTCGCAACCACCCAAGGAACCGCGAGGTCTCGGCTGGCTCGGCATACAACTCCACTTCGCTGGGCCTTCAAGGAGCCCGCAAAAATGGCGACAGTGGCGCACTTCGCAGCCACACAGGGAGCCGCGAGGTCCCCCTCCCAGGTCCCCCTCCCAGGAGCGAGACGGGACTGCAACGCAAGCAGGCCGAAGGAGAGTAGGAATAGGAGACAGGAGGCAGGAAGTAGGAGGCAGGAGGCAGGAGGGGGGAAAGGAGGAGACTCGCCCACAGTGCTCCATTCAAGACGAGAGCCCAACACTGGAGGGTTGGGCAAACTTGCAACAGTTTCACAGGTTGAGGGCGGTTCCATTTCAAACTGAGGCCCTTGCCGTAGCGCTGCGCACAATCAGCGGGCGCAACAGTTCATTACGCTGAGTCGCGGTGTTGGAGTCCAAGGAATGATGCTCTGGCACGAGTCGGGATCGCCACGGCGCAACAGTCAGGTTGACTCGTGCCGCTGGAGTCCTGAGAATGGTGTTTTGGTACGTTTCAAAATGTTCACACAGTTGCCCCCCCAACGGGGCACTTCTCTCAGTGGAAATGAATCCTTGCATGGGCCTATTAAGAGGAAACTTGGGAGTGTGTATCCAAATTTCGCTGGTGAGCCGTGGCTTGGGGTGGTTCGCCCTCCTTCTCCTCCTCCTGCTCCCTCCCCCCTCCCGCCCCCCCCTCATCCCTCCTACTCCTGCATCCGCACTGTGCCGACAGCATCTGTTTCACTCCTCCCACATCGCTAGTCTTGTGGATGCCACGACTATGGACACTCGAACAGTCCGATCACTGAATTTAAAATCTGTTTAGTATGTTGGGAAAATGTTCTACACATGTTTCAAATATTGTTTACATGTTTAAACCATGTTTAAAACATTGTGTTAGACATCTGGAAATTGTTTGGCAACATGCTGTCCCTCCATTGATCGTCCTCCACAACACTAGTCGATGCACCTCTCCCTTGACATCCTCGTCCAGGCCTGCAGCGCGGGCAGATCCAGTCGCCCGACCGCATGGACGGGATCTTGGCCGTGCCCTTCACCTGTGGGTTGACGGAGCTCCTCCTCTGTGTCCTCCCCCGCGCCTGGTCAAACTGCTATCCCGAGTCCCGCTCTAGTCTTGTGGATGCCACGGCAATGGACACCATAACAATCCGATCATTGAATGTAACACGTGTTTAACATGTCGGAAAAATTGTCTAAACATGTTTGTTTACATATCTCAAACATGTTTAACACATGGTATAGACATCTGGAAAGTATTTGGCAGCATGCTGCCTCGCCTTTGATCGTCCTCCACAACTCTAGTCGCTCTCGAGCTCTCCTTCCCATCGTCAGCAACGCGGCATAAGGAATGGGCCCCCTCTCCCACCAGAAACCGCTCGGGCGCACGAGGGGCGCTCGAAGAACGCGACCGCAGACAGACCAGACAGCGAGCCCCGGCCGAGCCCGCTCTGGTCCTGACTTCCATAGGGGGCTCTTGGAGCACCCGGGGCAGTCCTGGGGCCACGCTGGGGCATGTGCCAAACTGCTGATTGAGCCCAGCCTCAGATTTGGAGTTCCAGGGGGGGAGCCCCGTTGGACCTCAGCCCTCGAAGTCCAGGTCTTTTTGGAGCTCCGTGCTCAAGCATCGAAACAAATCTTGAGGCTGCAACGGCAGGCGGCGGAGGGACACGCCACGCGAGTTCAGGAGGAGAAACTTGGAAGTTACAAACATGCACGCCTGCATACGAATCGCCGTGCTTACTTTCACACAAGTTTCGCGACACATGGCGTGGGTGAGCCCCCTTGTCCTGGACAGTTCCACGTCCGAGCTTAAGGTCCCTGTTCGATAGCCTGTAAACTATTTGCCACACATTCAATAATGAACTCGCTGATGCTTCTGAACAGGGCTGAACCTAAACGGTGTTGTTCGTTTTCGTTTTGTTTTCGTTTTCCCGCGTTTTGTCTTCAATCCGCCTTTCGCGCAAAACAAAATCGAAACAAAAACGGCCCACGAATTCGCAAAAACATCGTTCAGGTCAACCCCTGCTTCCGCAAACAACCGGTCGATGCATAGTGTGGACAGCGACGGCAGGGCGGCGACTGCACCAAGGCATCTCGAATTCACGATGGGCGGCGTGGGAAAGAGTCTCTCCTGGATGGTCTACCAGGTTGTCTGCTCGCCGGAGGCTTGCAAGCTGCGGAAGCACCACGAGGCAGCACAGTGCAGCTTCTCAGTGTGCGTTGGGAGAAGCACACCAGCTGCGCTGGCGATCAGCGCAGCGGTGCTGCACACGACGTCGGCGAGGCGAGGTCGAGGCACGCAGGCTCGCGGGCGCAGCTCTGGGCGGAGCCCCCCGGCGGGCGGGGCGGGGCCAGGGCCGAGACAGGGCCCCCAGAGTGGGCCCGCAGTCCGAGGAGGCAGAGACGCGGGGTATGGGGAGGGGGGGCGGGGGGGCAAAGGCCAGCCCCGCACACTTCACGACACTCGCTGTCCCGTCCTGCCTTCCAGCTGCTGATACTCGTGCCGTTATGCCTCGGGGGGCAATGGCACAGCGAGACTCCGCTCCCGAACGCGAGGGCTCTTCGATGCGAGGGTGAGTCCTTCTCCTCTAGGCTGAGCCGCCGTCTGCTTGCTCTCTGGGCAAGGCAATGACCTTACAGCCAGAGCATGTCGGATTCGAGCTGGGCGACGTGTGTCAAAACTGCCAAACCGGACTGAAGCATGTGATACATTTCCACCAGGCAGCCCTGCAACTCCACTGAGCATGCTTACATCAAGGCGCACCTGCTAATCCACTGCTGCCCCCCTTTATGCCTTAGCATCAGCTGGACAAGTGTTGGCACGGTAACTCCAGAACAAGATGGAGAGTGAGAGAGAAAAGGAAAGAGGGGAAATGCACAAAGAACACCAACTTCCGAAGGCCAGCCAGCAAGACAAGGACCCTCGAGGGGTGACGTAGGCAATCATTCGGCCAAACTGTGACAGTATGAGGTAAGCCGAGGGACCAGACATAGAACGCTGCGCGCTCGAGCATGAAGTCCGAGCAACGTCAGAACTCCAGGCGTACCGAGCAACTGACCGCTCGCCTGGGTGGTATCCCCTGCCGAACCCTACATGCGGCGCGCCCGCAAGGTGCGCCATGGCCCCCTACGCGGTACGAACACATGATATCACGACGACTTACAAATCTATACAAATATATAGAGAGATGGAAAGACGGGAAAACCAGGGCTGCGGACGAGAAGAGGTTCTAGCTTAAACAGGGCACTGCACTGGATTTGGTCATTTAACTCAAGGCCCGCATCACTTTGCACTCGCCGATGACAGCAGCTTGCCCCTTAAGTGTCACTGAGGTCATGCTATCCCAACGTCCCACCCGATGCGGATCAGGCCATTGTGTTCCGTCGACCTGCAAAGGTATACGACAAAACATGGAAACACACGCATGCCATCTCGAAAGGAGGCATCTGTTCATAGTGCCGCGCTGAGGCGGCACTGGCAGCTGTTCCTCCCGAAGCTGTGCATGTTCAAGCGCCGCATGTCCGCCGCGACGGACGACGGACCCCAGGCAGGTCTAGCAAGCGGCCGCGCATTACCTTCGCCGCGGAAGCGTCCAGCCTCGCGCTGAGGGTGCAAGGTTTCGGGTTTCGGGTCAACGAGCGCGCGAAGACGTCAACAGACTGAAAGGTGTCACACACCAGCGTGGTGCTCACATCCCACCCACCCTAGACACCCGCTTCATATGAAGGCACACGCTTTGGTGCATGCGAGCCATCGGGGGAGGCCGGGAGGAGCAGGGAGGGGTTGCTACTACAACCTATATGACCACCTTCGGGTGATAAGGAGGTTCGGGGGGGAGGAACCAACGTCTCACTCGATAGGTCTCACTATCGATCTCACTATCGATCTCACTATCGGTCTCGCTCGATCGATCTCACTCGATCGGTCTCACTCGATCTATTTCATTCGATCGATATCACAATCGATCTGACGATCGATCTCACAATCGAGGAGCACGCGGGAGGAGCAGCAGGCAGGCGGAGCAGCACGGGAGCGCGCGGCGGCCCCTGGGAGGAGCGCGCAACCTCGCCTCGGAGTGCCTGGGGGCCGCCTGGGGGGCGCGCGGCGGCCCCTGCGAAGCGCGCGCCGCCCTCGAGCGGGCGCCGCGTGGGCGGAATGAGCCCCGCGCCACATTTTTCATCGGCGGCCGTGAAGGGCGATTTGCAAAACCACCAGAAACTCGCAGAGTTGACAACAAAATGCGATGGGATCATTGATCGAGCAGCTCAGGGGACACACGGATGAGCAAAAGGAATATCCAAAGGGAGCGCGTCCAAATAGGACGCCCATATTTTTTCATCGGCGGCCGTGAAGGGCGCAGAGCAGCCGCGTGGGCGGAATGTGCCCCGCGCCCCATTTCAATGGCAGGAATTCGCTCCTTTCGTCCGCGCGCGCGGGTTGTGGCCCGCGCCACATGCTTTATGGAGGATCGTGCGAGTTTGGGAATTAGCTTCGCATGGCGATGTGCACCGCACCCTGATCGTGTCGAATTTAGAAATTAGCTTCCCAGGGCAGAATTCCTAGGGGAGTTGTTGTTCAGGATTTGAATCGATTTTGGGAAAGCATGTTCATGGTTTAGGATTCAGGGTTTAGGGATCGGGAGCCGAGACCGAAGAAGCGCACAGCCGTCCATCTAGATATCGACGGCATGCGCACACAGCCAAGGCGGCAGCAGCGCGCGCGACGGCCGCTGCTCGCGCGGGAGCTTGTGCCTCCGCGGCAGCACTAGACTCCGACGAGGCGCAGCATCGAGGGTTGCAATCTTCTCGCCGACAAGATGGAGTCGTTGGGCCTGCAAGCTTGGGTCTGGGTGGGGGTCACTCAGGCCGGATAGAACCGTGGCGTGATCTCAGCTCGGAGGCCGCTTCGTGGTATCGCACCGCCGTCCGAGGAGCCAGCGCAGCGCAAGCAACAATAAGGGGCCTTTGCAGTGGCTCCCCATCCGTACGATCAGTCCCAGCCTGCTGGTGGCAATGGCACGCGGGCTTGCGCGCCTTTTCCACGAGATCTCAATCGCTCACTTGTGACATCCAGGTGCGTTGGTTGGGCAGTGCCCCTTCTTCGGGCACCACCGAGGTCACGCTGTCCACCACGGCTTCGTGCAGACCCCCCCCCTTGCCGCGCCGAGTAAGCATCCCAGCCGATTGGGTGTAATCAAAAACGTGGCCGGTGGAAACAAATGCGGAGAAGTACCACAGCGCGCGGTGAGCCTCCCTGGCGTGTGGCGTGTTCGTTTGACCTTTGCCCAATCCTGGTGGTCTCCTTCATCAAGCTCAGCGATGATTTGGTTCATAAAAGCTTCGCGATCGGTCTTGTCACACATAGTCTACCCTTCGACTCTCTCGTCCTGGAACAACCGACACTCTTCAAAACCAACTCCCTCATATAGTAACTCCTCGTCCTCCTCGGGCACGCCTGATCAGCAAGCTCCGCCCTGACGATCGTCCTCCTCGTTTATTCTCATCCTCGTCTTCAGCTTCCCAACAATCCAGCAGCACCGAACACCCCAACGAATTCTTGTATCAAGCCTCTCCTCCTGCTGCTGCTGCTGCTCATCACTGCACCCGTCCTCATCCTCCTCCCTCCCTCTTGTCTTCAGCTCCCTCGTCCTGCCATACAGCAGCAGCGAATGCCTGGAAAGCAAGCCACTCCGAATGATTTCTCCGCGTCCTCCTCGGGCGTCCCTGGTGATCCAGCTGAGCACTCGACATCGGCCTCCCCCTCCCTCATCCTCCTCGTCTTCATCGTCAGCCACTGTGAGCAGCAACCAACACGTCAAAGAAACATTATCTCAAGCCTACTCCAAATCCCTTATTAATCGTTCCCCGGTCCGTCTTTTTTACGCGCCTTTTTTGTAACTGGGGGGGTCCGGTTTATTAGGGCGCTTTCATTGGATTGGAGCTCAGGGGGTCCCGTTTCTAAAGGCGCCCCGTCGAAGAGGGGGGTCCGGAATAGTAGGTTGCATTTTTGGAGGGGGGTCCCGCTTTGTAGGGGGGGTCGATTGATTAGGGATTTGGAGTATCCCTGTCCCTCTCGTGAGAGGCAACGATAGGGGGGAATAGGCATAGGGGGTGGAACATCGACCTGGAATCGGCGATACGTCGCCGATAGATCAGCGACGGGCCCCCGACAGTGAGTCCGCACTGGGCGGGCTGGGGCTATCCGGCCCCTATCGGCGATCAATGGGCCATTGGGGGTCGATGCATCCCCCCCCGATGCCCGTCCCCCTCTATCGTTGCCCCCGATCTCGGCCACGGACGCCGAGGCGGGCCGTAGGCGACCCGAAGAACAGGAGGAGGAGGATGAGAATGAGGAGGAGGAGGAGGAGGAGGAGGAGAATGAGAATGAGAATGAGAAGGAGGAGGCGGAGGAGGGGGAGGCTCCGGGGGAGGAGGAGGCGGAGGAGGAGAAGGAGGAGGAGGAGATGGGGGGCGGCCACGGACGCCAGCGGGCGGCCGCGGCGGCGGCCGCGGCGGCGGCCGAGTCGCCATCTCCGCGACGGGGGCCGCGCGGCCAGCTGCCAACCAAGGCGCAGCCCGGCGGCGGGAGCCGCGCGTGCGCGGCCTGGGGCCTCCCGGCGGAGTGGTGCTCTCGGTCCCGGTGCTGTCGCTTGGAGGGTGGTTACAGTCAACCAGAATAGTGAGGATGCGCGATACACGCTGGTCGGAAGAAGTGGGTAGAAACATGAAGCAGGAAAGCGTTGGAAGTAGATTGGACTTCCGCCCGCCCCCTGAAGAGGAGGGAAGAGGAACACCGTTCAACTCTTGAAGTAGGAAGGCGCCTCAAGTAGATTGGAATTTGGGCACCCCGATATACCTACTTTCAACGACTGGCGTGTAAGGATACAGGGGCCTTGGACGCCCATTTCGAAGCTTTTCGAGTGGGGCGCGGCCGGAGAAAGCGGCGAAGGATGGACCGAGGATGCAAGGATGCAAGGGTATCCTTGGGAAGGTTGCCCATCCTCACTATCATGGTTGACTGTACTTCGGACTGAGGCAGGTTGACCTGCCTCATCGCTTTTCGCCGCACGCTTCGCCCTTTTGGGGCCACCTGGGGGGCCCTCCATCGCCACGGCCGAACTCGCCTCCAAGATCTGCCCAGAGCGCACCCCAATGCGCGTCCAGGGACCAGCGGCATCGGTATCTCTTGATTCCGCCAAGAGGGCAATTCACTTTAGACCCAGGCAGGCTCCCTTGCATTACATCTGACCATCCCCCCCATTTCTCCGCCGCCTTTTCAAACAGCGCTCGGCCGAAAAGGCGTGCAAGTGTGTGTCCCGACTAGCGTGAAATCCAGATTTCCGTTCAGGCCTCGCCCCCCCCCCCTCCCGTGGATGGGCCCATCTCCATGCAAGTAGATTCACCGAGTCTTAAAATAGCGGCCACTTGTTGTTTCGGCCCAAGGGCTGTCCCAGATCTCAGGCGACATGATCTATTTCAGCCCAGGCGTTTCTCGTCCACTGCGGCCTCCAGGCGGCCCCTCTCAATACCCAAGACCATCAGAAACGATTCCGTGGACGAGCAACCACCCCGGGGAAGGGGTCAGGAACTCTGGGGCCGCGGATGGAAATCACGTCGGAGGGTGTCTGAAGCCTGGACCTGCAATGTCCGAATATGTTCATATCCTGCTATTTTCCCAGGCTGGCTTTTCATGCTGCGTGCTTTCCAACTGTCCTGGGATCCGAACGTGGCATCTGGAGGCCGAAGACGGCAGATGTCTCGAAACGCTGGATGACACCAAACCCTCGACGTCGTGTTTTCTCGTTCGCACCACGTGGCTCCCCAAAGGTCTGGAGCTTTTCCCCAGGATCGGCTTTTTCATCCTGAGCAGTTCAGAGCTCGGTAAGGACCCCCAAACGCCGAACACTGAACAAAAACCATCCTTCTCGAATTTTCCTGACACGAGAATGTCAGCGCCTTGGTTACCCGTACATCCTGTTTCCTACTTATATCATTACGGGGTCCCTGAAGTCCCGACCGACACTTTCCCCAGAGCTGGCTTTTCGGCCCGGGTCGTTGCTTGACGACTCCGGAGCCCCAGACCAACTTGCAGTCCAGAAAACTGCGAAGAACATCCGTCTTCTTTTTGGCTAAGACGTTGGATGGCTGCGCCTGAGGCGGGCGGACTCTGGCGGGCGGGTCGGGTCGGGCGGGACCTGATGCGTCATTCACTTTGCACGCGAGCACCCGTCGACGATTCCCGTCGTCGTCGTCGCGGCCGCCGCCGCCGTCGTCGAGAACCCCGTCGGGGCCCGTGGACTGAGAGCAGCACTCATTACTGACACGTCATCCACTTTGCACGCGTGCACCCGTCGTCGTTTCCTGTCGTCGTCGGCGTCGCCGCCGCCGCCGTCGTCGTCGTCGTCGCCGTCGCCGTCGTCGTCGGCGTCGCCGCCGCCGCCGTCGTCGCCGCCGCCGCCGCCGTCGCCGCCACCGCCGAGAACCCCGGCGTGGCCCGTGGGCGCCGAGAGCAGCACGCCCTCGGTGGTCAAGGCAGGGCCACGGGGGGAGGGCCTGGGCGGCGGGCCCCTCGAGCCTCGGCGCAGGAGGCGAGGAGGGAGGGAGGGAAGGGGGGAAAGGACGGCGGAGGAGGAGGAGGAGGAGGAACGGAAGGGAGCGAGCGCCCTCAGCGGCAGCGGCCGGCCGCTTGGGCAGGGGACCGACACGGCGGGGGCCGCGGCCCGGCGGCGCTCAGCAGCACGGCGGGGCGGAGCGGAGCGCCGGTGAGAGGTCCCGGATGACAGCCCCTGCTACAGTGCGGACGCGGCCGCAAGAAACCCTCGCAAGAAACCCAGCCCTGAAAACCCGCGCGCGAGATGCACACGGGGGGGAACCCCAGAGCACCCTGAGCGCAGCAGCTTCTTCAACGGCCGCGGGAAGTCATCGCGCAGCGCGCGGAGCGAAGAAACCCAGGGTACCCTAACGAATAGCTGATGGTTTCTTGATGCGCGTCCCCAGTAGTGACTACCCACCAGGCCACCCCAGCCCAACCCAAAAACCCAACTGTCGGGTAGGAGGGGGAGATGCGGGTTCCACATGTGTGTTTTTGTTATGTGATCCCCGACGCCCGCCCCCACTGGGACTGGGTATGCGAAGCAAGAATAATCCGAAGGGCCGCGGCTCTTCTGCCAAGAAGAAGCTGGTCGTATTGATCATTCGGTTCTGAAGATGAAGGAAGGTAGTGAGGAGGAGCGAACGGGGGATGATAAATATTTATGGCATCCAATTGATGGACGTGCTCATCCTCTGGAGTCTGTGTCCCGGTCCTGGGACCGTCCGAAAGCAACTCCTGATGACATGCGACATCGGCGAAGAAGGAAAGACAAGTCAGGTGCGCTCGCGCCAAATCTTACATCCTGTCCATCCCACCCATCATATGGCATTGCCCGCCAGCTTGGGTGTTCTAGAAGGCATTGGTCCCCGATGGATTCCCGTGGTAACGTGCGTTCCATGGAAACGCGAAAGGCCTCCAGACGACCCCAACCCAACTCTCACCAAAATGGCCTCAAGACGACCCGACGACGGTCTCAAGACGACCCAAAATGGCTTCACGATGGGCTCAGAAAATCCGCAGGCCCCCTGGTGGGGCCACCAGGCTGTAGGGCGAAGTTGCTTCTCCCTGCACCAGTTGCATTGTAAGGCCCCACTATTACAGTCATGATTTCTGCTTCATACTGTCAATTGTTGAAGTCCGCGCGAAGGGGGGGAGCCTCAAACCAGCAAGTTACCACGCCCGGATCGCGTTGCCTGAATGCCTGGGGTGGGGACGTTGGACAAGTAAAAATACACGATATTCGCGCACCCAAGGCCATAACCCCTAGTAAATCACGCAACATTCGCTTCCCCGAGGCCATCAACCTTTGCAAATTACTCAATTGTAGCGTCCCCAAGGCAGCAAACCATTGTACATCATCAATATTCGCGTTCCTGAGGCCATACACCCACTTAAATTACCCAGTGTTCGCATTGCCGAGGCCAAGAGTGTTCCAAGGCGCCCGAAAATGGCTCCAAGACGGCCCAAGAGGGCCCCAAGAGCGTTCCAAGAAGCCTCCCGAGAGAGCCCCAATAGGCCCAAATCGATGATTTTACATAGGCGTTTGAAGGACTTTGGTCTTCCCGCATGTCCGGCTTTCCGACGCTTCGAGACGGCCCAAGAAGCTCCCAAGACCGCTTAAGACAACCCGAAAGGCCTCCAAGAGGGCCCCAAGACGGCCCAAGCGGGCTGCAATATTGCCCAAGAAGCGCTCAAGATGGCCCGAAGACGGCCTCAAGAGGGACCAAAGCAGGGGACCAAGAATCGAAAAATCGATATGTATATTTTTGCCCCGAGGAGCCAACAGGAGGGCCCCAAGAAGCCGCTAAGAGGCCCCAAGAGGCCCCAAGAGGCGCCCAAGACGAGCCCAAGAGGCCTCCAAGAGGCCCACAAGATACCCCACGAGCCCCCAAGAGGCGCCAAAACCAACTCCAAGAGGTCCCCGAGAGGCTCCCCACGGCAGCCCAACACATATACAAGAGGCCTCAGACTCACAACCCAGGCACGGTGGCGGGATGGGCCGAAGGCCACCATGCCCCAACGTCTCAATGTGCGCTAGTGATTCCTATCCGCCCCCGCATGTTGTTCCCAGATGCGCCAAGGCAGCGCCGCGACGCACCGACGCGACTCTGCCATATCCCATTATGATAGAGAGGGGACCGGCGGCAGGGGGCAAAGCCTTTACGGAAAACAGAATGTGCGATCAGATCAACGGGTGACGCCGAAATGGCCCGATGACCAACAGGACGGCCCCGAGACGGTCTCAAGGTGGCGTCAGAATGAACTAAACGACGGCCCCGCGATCTCCAGAGGATCCGGAGATGACCTCCAGATAAGCTCAAACTGGAGGAGATGATCTCCATGAGGATTCGGAGGCAGCCTGAAAACGACCCCAAATCATTGATTTCAGGAGCGCCAGCCCGGGATGTGTGAACACGACGGGCCTTGTTGCTGAACGTATATTGGAAAGCCCATCGTACAAGACCCCGCACCCCACGCGCACGACACCTGTCACGCTGATTAGGCTTCTCGGGGGTGGGGGGGAAGTTGGCGACCCGGCGCCACATCTCCCAGGTCTCTTCCCTGGCACCCTTGCCACGGGGGCCCCGCGGTCGCGGGCGAAGCGAAGTGGGCCATCGGGCGAACTGGCCAACAAAAATAAATCCAACTGACCTTCCCAACCTCCGCTCCAGGGCCCCCGGGGCCGCCTCCGAGGCCCTCCGCGGGGCCCCGAGGCTGCCCGAGGCTGCCCTCCCCCCCCGAGTCCCAAGGGCCCCCGAGGCAGGCGGCCGCAACAGGCCGCCCAGGACACCTCGCTCGAGGTTCGGGCCGGGCGAAAGGGGGGGATAGCAAGGGGGGATTAAGAATCAGCTCCCCTTGCTGATTTTCCCCGCGCCGGGAGGCGCGCATGTATCGAAGAATGGGCCCGGCGACGGGGCCGAAACCAGCTGCATGCAGCAGATTTCGTAAGTCGTAAGTGATTGACCCCCCTTTTCCCTATCACCCCCTTTCGTTCGGCCCGACAAGACATCTCGCTCGAGGTGCCAAGGGGCCCCCCGGAGGCTGCCTGGCGTGGCCCCCGGGGGGGCCCCGAGGCTGCCTGCGGCCATGCGCACGCGGGTCCCGCGAGCTCCGCGGAACCCGAGGCCGCCCGAAGATCCAGAGGCAGGGCCGCCCCAGTCCGCCCGAGGACGCCACCTTCTTCCTCCTCCTCCTCCTCCTCCTCCTCCTCCTCCTCCTCCTCGCTCCTCCCCCTCCTCCTCGCTCCTCCCCCTCCTCCTCCTCCTCCCCTCCTCCTCCTCCTCCTCCTCCTCCTCCTCCTCCTCCTCCTCCTCCTCCTCCTCCTCCTCCTCCTTCCCCGAGGCTGCCTGGCCAGGGCCGCCCGCGGGTCTCTGGGGCTTCTGGGCCAGGCCGCCCGAGTCCGCCCGAGAACCCCCACGGACCCCAACGCCGCTCCAGGGGAGGCGGATGGAGCCTTATCGATCGAGCAGAAAAATCGGTCGACCGAGTGGCATCGACAGAAGGCCTGGCAGCGGTGGGGATCCCCCTCATTCATGTCGGGGGTGGACAGAGTCCCACTTAGCAAGGCACTCATTGCGTGCGAACAACGAAGGCCCTGGGGACTCAGAGGCGGCACTCGGAGGCCAGGGAGTGGACCCTAGAGGACATTAGCGCCGTCGCTGAAGCCAATCTCCCAGGAGTTGCACCTGAACTTACGACGAGTGGCTCAGCCGGCGGCATGCCGCAGCGGCACGCGCGCGCGGAGAGCGCGACGCGGCAGTTCTGTGCCCACGACGACGTCCCGCGCTGCAGGGCGCTTGGCCCCGCGCTGGGCGCGGGGGCCCCCGCTCAAGCGATGGGCTTCGAGTAGTCGCCCGTGTCGCCCAGAGTGCCCTGCGGAAGAGAAGAGGACCGGGGCGGACGGATGGGGGAAGGGCAACGAGGGGGGGTCCCGAGGGGGTTACGGCAAAATCGTGCGGCGTCGGCGCGCAGAGGTTTTGACACTTCAACCTTGAAGCGATCGCGGCCTCGATCGTTCCAGGTTGAATTCCGTCGGGTCCAGTGGCGGTACCGTGTCCTTCGTTGCCTCCGAGTCGCAAAATTTGACCTGGAACGTCTTCACAAGCCTCGCTGGCGAGCCAACGCCGCATGAACCTACCGTAGCCAGTCAGCTCACGTTGGAAATCCACTGACCTGGGTCAATGCAAACCCGTGTCAGTCAGGCTTTGCAGGATCCTGCACCCAAACTTGGGTCAATGCGCCCCTGGCTCTGCAGGATCCTGCAAGGTTCGGCGCTCTGTCTAACCCCCGTTTGCATTGACCCCCGATGCTTGAGCACCGATCACGCCCAGTTTCGGCGGCAAGCGAGGGGGGGAAGTGCAAAGGAGAAGGCCTTCTCAGCAGAAGGTTCGGAAGGCACCCGGCCTCCTGAGGAGCTCCCTCAGCCTTCCCCGAAGGCACAGAAACACCTCTTAGAAGGCGCGAGGGCCTCTGAGAAGTCCCGCCGCCCTCTGCGAAGGCCTCCTCCTCCTCGCTTCCCCCCTCATGCCTTGCTGGACCCGACTTGTCTGGCTGAGGGTCTGGGGGGACCTGTGCTCAGGGGAGGCTGCAGCACCGCTCACCGATGTGCTGCTTAACCGAACCTGCAAGCTGGGCCCTTTCCCGAGTCCGTGCTTCGCGGTGCGGATCGTCTACGCGCCTCGTCTCCGTCGTCGTCGTCGTCGTCGTCGTCGTCGTCGTCGTCGTCGTGGTCGTGGGGCGTGCTGCTCTGCTCGGGACCTGTTTCCCTAATGCAATACCCCCCCTCCCTCGCCCCCGCCTCTCGAGCACCGCCCACGCACCGTGTGCTCGGCTTCCCGGCGCCTCCCGGCGCCCAGGGTTCAGTCGGGCCTGTCCCCCTGCAGGGGGATCCTCGACGAGAAAAAAGTAATACTCAAAAACTATTCCAGAATGGTCAAAACATTATTTTAAAGGCCCCAGACTATTTTTCACTATTTTTGGATCTTCCTCCTGTAGAGGGACGGGCCCGTCCCCCTGCAGGGGGATCTTCGACGGGGAAAAAAGAACTACTGAAAATGGTAAAAGCAAAACAAAAAAAACAATCGGAAAACAGATCAGACGAGTTTTCCAAACCATCCTGTGGTGTTGGGTCCTCGTTTTGAAGAGACAGCGCCCCGCGTCCCTCACTCACTCCTCCTCCCCCTCCTCCCTCCTCCCGCTCCGCGTCAGCCACACCCACTTCGGCACACCCCTCACACGCTTCGTGGCCCCATAAAGAGCTCCACCGAGGGCCCCAATGGCTGCGTTCGCATGGCGGCACCGCACCCATTTCGGCACACCCCTCACACGCTTCGTGGCCCCATAGGGAGCTCCACCGAGGGCCCCAGTGGCTGCGTTCGCATGGCGGCACCGCACCCATTTCGGCACACCCCTCACACGCTTCGTGGCCCCATAGGGAGCTCCACCGAGGGCCCAATGGCTGCGTTCGCATGGCGGCACCGCACCCATTTCGGCACACCCCTCACACGTTTTCGTGGCCCCATAGGGAGCTCCACCGAAGGCCCCAATGGCTGCGTTCGCATGGCGGCACCGCACTCATTTCGGCACACCCATCACACGTTTCGTGGCCCCATAGGGAGCTCCACCGAGGGCCCAATGGCTGCGTTCGCATGGCGGCACCGCCCCATTTCGGCACACCCCTCACACGCTTCGTGGCCCCATAAAGAGCTCCACCGAGGGCCCCAATGGCTGCGTTCGCATGGTGGCACCGCACCGGCACACCCATCACACGTTTCATGGCTCCATAGGAGCTCCACCGAGGGCCCCAGTGGCTGCGTTCGCATGGCGGCACCGCACCTATTTCGGCACACCCCTCACACGCTTCGTGGCCCCATCGGGAGCTCCACCGAGGGCCCCAGTGGCTGCGTTCGCATGGCGGCACCGCACCCATTTCGGCACACCCGTCACACGTTTCGTGGCCCCATAGGAAGCTCTACCGCAGACCCCATTGGCTGCGTTCGCATGGCGGCACCGCACCCATCGGCACACCCCTCACACGCTTCGTGGCCCCTGAGGGAGCCCCACCGAGGGCTCCAGTGGCTGCGTTCGCACGGCGGCACCGCACCCACTTCGGCACACCCCTCACACGTTTCGTGGCCCCATAGGGAGCTCCACCGAGGGCCCCAGTGGCTGCGTTCGCATGGCGGCACCGCGCCCATTTCGGCACACCCCTCACACGTTTTCGTGGCCCCATAGGGAGCTCCACCGAAGGCCCCAGTGGCTGCGTTCGCATGGCGGCCCGCGCTCATTTCGGCACACCCCTCACACGCTTCGTGGCCCCATAGGGAGCCCCAGTGGCTGCGTTCGCATGGCGCACCGCACCCATTTCGGCACACCCCTCACACGCTTCGTGGCCCCATAGGGAGCTCCACCGAAGGCCCCAATGGCTGCGTTCGCATGGCGGCACCGCGCCCATTTCGGCACACCCCTCACACGTTTCGTGGCCCCATAGGGAGCTCCACCGCGGGCTCCAGTGGCTGCGTTCGCATGGCGGCACCGCGCCCATTTCGGCACACCCCTCACACATTTCGTGGCCGCATATGGAGCTCCACCGAGGGCCCCAATGGCTGCGTTCGCATGGCGGCACCGCACCGGCACACCCCTCACACGTTTCATGGCCCCATAGGAAGCTCTACCGAAGGCCCCAGTGGATGCGTTCGCATGGCGGCACCGCACCTATTTCGGCACACCCCTCACACGTTTCGTGGCCTCATAGGGAGCTCCACCGAGGGCCCCAGTGGCTGCGTTCGCATGGCGGCACCGCGCCCATTTCGGCACACCTCTCACACGCTTCGTGGCCCCTGAGGGTGCTCCACCGAGGGCTCCAGTGGCTGCGTTCGCATGGCGGCACCCCGCCCATTTCGGCACAACCCCTCACACGTTTCGTGGCCCCATAGGGAGCCCCACCGAGGGCCCCAGTGGCTGCGTTCGCATGGCGGCACCGCACCTATTTCGGCACACCCATCACACGTTTCGTGGCCCCATAGGGAGCTCCACCGAAGGCCCCAGTGGCTGCGTTCGCATGGCGGCACCGCACCTATTTCGGCACACCCCTCACACGTTTCGTGGCCCCATAGGGAGCTCCACCGAGGGCCCCAGTGGCTGCGTTCGCATGGCGGCACCGCGCCCATTTCGGCACACCCCTCACACGTTTCGTGGCCCCATAGGGAGCTCCACCGAGGGCCCCAGTGGCTGCGTTCGCATGGCGGTACCGCACCCATTTCGGCACACCTCTCACACGTTTCGTGGCCCCTTAGGGAGTTCCCTCTCATTCGTTCAACCTGCTTTGCGGTACTCGTAACTGCATATGGTTGGGTCCATCGCCAGGATAATTTGAATATTCCTCCTATAGGGGGACAGGCCCGACTTCAGCCAAGGGCGGCCACGCGTCGAGGCTGGCACGCGGTGGCGGGGGCCGCAGCCGGCCGCGCGCGGCCGCCCCCCACGCCGAAGCTGCTCGGGCGCGCCCGGTTCCCCCCCCCTCCGCCTGGAGGCCCCGTGCGGGCCCTCTGTAGAGGGCCACATGCGAAGCCCACCCCTACCCCCCACGACTTCTGGGGGGGAGGGCGGGGTTCACTTCGCGCGGGAGCTCCCGAGCGAAGTGCACCCCACCCTCCCGCGCAGAAGTCGTGGGGGGTAGGGGTGGGGTTCGCACGTGGCCCCCTACCTCTGCCCCCCATACCCCCCCCACGAGCTCGAAGGGGGGATGGGGTTCGCGTCGGTCTCGAGGGGTCCCGAACGTCGGAAGCTGGAACATATACACATTACCAGTGGCGGGGGCTGTTTTTCGATCCAAGAACTTTTCGAGTGGTGTGGTGTATACTATTTTCCCCGTTTTCCCGTGGAAACCACGAAACAAGTATACACCAGGATCCCGTATACACCAGGATCCGCTCTCTCGTGCGAATTGCAGCGCGGGGCCGCAGAAAACGTCGGTGTATAGAGCCCGGTCCGTTAGAACGGAGCGAAGCCCCCCGCACCCCGCAGAGATCGTGGGGTGGTGGGGCAGGGTTCGCACGTGGCCTCCTCGCCCCCAGAAGTTGGCACTGCAACGTTCGGGTCCTGAGGGAGACGGGTGCCGAGCCCCGGGGCCTTCTGTCCGACACGACCCTCTCAGATCATCCGCGACGGGGAACTTTCGGCAACGGACTGCGGTCGCGACAAGTCTCAGCCGCGACCGAAGGGGGGGTCGAATCTCGGAAATGAGCGAAGAGACGGCGCGCCAGGGCCAAAGCGAGGGGTTCGAAGACGTCGACGGCTCGCTCGTTTACCGAAACTCGCGACTGCAGGCCGACCTTCGGTCGCGACTGGTTCGTCTAGAGCGTTACAATAGGGGTCCGACCACAAAAAACCTTCCGCCAGAAACCCAACTCTGAGACCCGCGACGTCCATCGATGTTTGGTGTGGGAACGCCACGCTTTCTTCAGCAACACCCATCGAGATCTTGGGAGGCATCGTGGACCTGACCATGATATGAATCCACGCCCCTAGTCTTCACCCTCATCTTGGACGCCCCCGAAAGACGGGGTCCAGCTCTCGAGTGCACACGGCCTATTTTTTGGCAGCTTCTGAAGGCCTTCGGAGATCGGTGGGGCCAAAACTGCCTGCCGTCCCGAACGAGATCGGCCTGAAACGAAGCAAAAACTGCCGTCACAACCCTTCCATAACCCCCAGATGTTGGCAACGCCCGGAGTGGGGAAGGAAAAAGTGGGAGCGATGCCCGATGACATCTATTGTGTCCGAAACCGACAGCTGCCGCTGTTGGTCAGACGGCGTTGGTCCCAAGTGGAAAAGGTCCGCGGTGACACCTCGAATTGGGAATGGACTACCGCATCGATTTACCCAAGAATTGTGCTTCCCGTCGAACCTACAACAAGTGTGCTGGATATTGGTACAGATATACGAACGTTCTACGTAGTGTCTGGCCGCTTCGACGAACAAATCAATTCTGAGGTAATCAATGTTGCAGCCGATCCCCTACAGTCGACCCGTATCGTAAAGATGCGCAACAAGGATGCAAGAGCCTTGGACGCCCATGTCGAAGCTCTTCGAGCGGGGCGCGGCCAACGAGTGGACCAGGATGGACCGAGAAGGCAAGGATGCAAGGGCACCCATCCTTGCTATGCGGGTTGACTGCATTGGCAGACTCGCCGAACAAATCAATTCTGAGTCAAATCAATGCTGTAGCCGATGCCATACTCGGAGCGCTTGTCGTCGTCGTCGTCGTCGCCATTCGGGGTCGGCGGCACCAGCCGTACAGTGAGGGCGCGGCCGCAAGAAACCCTCGCAAGAAACTCAACCCTGAAAGCCCGCGCGCGAGGTGCGCCTGAGGGGAATCCCGGAGCGCCCTGAACGCAGCAGCTTCTTCAACGGCTGTGGGAAGTCATCGCGCAGCGGGCGGAGCGAAGAAGTCCAGGATACCTTCACGAAAAGCACATGGTTTCTTGATGCGCGCCCCCACTGCAAGGCCTTCGCAGTCAATTCTGGGTCAAATCAACGCCGTGGCCGCTGCCACACTCGGACACCGACGGCGCGCCCCGCTCCAGAGGAGCAGGCGCTGCCCGCCACCGCCCCCCTCCTGGCCGCCCCGCCCCCCCCCCCCTCCGACCGCACGCCGAGCAGCCTGCCTGCCTTGCCGTCGCTCGGACATCCATTTCTCGTGCGTTTTTCGGTTTCATGCGCGTTGTTGATCGCTCGATGATCCAGGATGTTCCTCAAGGGTCCTCGCCGAGAAAAAATACACGCGTCCGAGCGATGCCAGGCTGCTCCGTGGCCCCGAGCTGTGCGAGGCAGGCGCGGTCGTGCTCGACTCCTCTCGGGCGGGTGGCAGCGGGGGGAAGCCCAAGTTGGGGGGTGAAGGAAGGGACCCCACAGGGGCGCCTTAGGGCCCCTTTCTGGGCACCAGCTGGCCCCCCAAACAGGGGCCCTGCAGGAGCCCCAAAGGGGCCCTTTTCTGCACCCCCCACTTGGGTCCTCCCCCAGTGCCACCCGCCCGACCCCTTGAGGGGGAACGTGCGGGGGGGGGGTCCGGCCCAAAGAGGGAAAATATCGAGCCTAAAATCGGCGCCACATCGCCGATAGGGCGGCGATGGGCCCCCGACGGTGAAGCCGCACTCTCCTGGGTGGCGTGGGCTGTCGGGCCCCTCGGGCCTGGGGGAGCCCTGGAATCGCAGATTTGTTCTCATCGTTTCCTGGAGCCGCTTTTGACCGATCTCGGATTCCCGCGACGGCATTTCGGAAACGGAACAAACGGCCCTGCCCCTCGAAGCCGCGGGTCCCTCTCGGCGACGACGGGGCGACTCGGGGCCGATGCGTCCCCCCCAGAGCACGCCCCCCCCCAAAAGTTGCCTTCGATCGGTGACTCAAAGGTGGGGTCCTCAGGAATGGGGTTCTCAGCCTGGGAAGAAGGGTGGATTTGCATTGTCGGAGGCACCTCGCCCTCAGGACCCCATCCCTCAGGACCCCATCTTTGAGCCAGCGACTCGAAGGCGCTGCCGCGCTCGGCCCCTGCCGGCGCGGGGCGGGGCGCCGGCCTTGCCAGCGTGCTCCGACTGACCGCTGTAGGTGTCCGCGTCCCAGTGCTCGCACTTGCAGGCCGGGTAGTCCTCCTGGAGCCTCGGCGGCCGCGAGGCCACGACCGAGGGGGAGACAAACAAATGCTGGGGATACAAACAAATGTTGGGCCCAGGGGGGCACAACAAAATACTGGGCCCCGGGGGGACACGAACAGAAGCCTGGGGACCCCTTCGCTGGAGGTGACCTCCCTGCTGGTGATGGTGGCGTCACGCCCCCGCTGCCTCCGTAAGAGAAGCGGAAGCCTGCCATCGCTCGGATGGTCCATTCCCCGTGCATTCTCTGGTCTCGTGCGTGTTTTCTTTGCTCGATGGTCCAGGATGGGCCTCGATGGTTCTCGCCGAGAAAACATGCGCACGTCCGAGCGATGCCAAGACGGAGGGAAGCGCCTCGGTCACGGGTCCTTGCCGATCGCGCCCCGCGGAACGCGGACGCACAGCTCGCGCTCTCGCGCCCTCGCGCCGCCCCCGCTGGAGCAGGGCGCCCCGAGGTGCTCCGGCGAAGGCCTCCTCCTCCCCCTCCTCCTCCTCCTCCTCCTCTTCCTCCTCCTCCTCCTTCTCTCCTCCCTCCTCCCTCCTTCCCTCCTCCCTCCTCCCTCCTCCCTCCTCCCTCCTCCTCCTCCCTCCTCCCTCCTCCCTCCTCCTCCTCCCTCCCCCTCCTCCCTCCTCCTCCTCCTCCTCCTCCTCCTCCTCCTCCTCCCCTCCTCCTCCTCCTCCTCCTCCTCCCCCTCCTCCTCCTCCTCCTCCTCCTCCCTCCTCCTCCTCCTCCTCCTCCTCCTCCCTCCTCCCTCCTCCCTCCTCCCCTCCCTCCCCCTCCATCCTCCCTCCTCCCTCCTCCCTCCCTCCCCCTCCTCCTCTCCCTCCTCCCTCCTCCCTCTCTCCTCCTCCTCCTCCCTCCTCCCGTCCTCCTCCCTCCTCCCTCCTCCTCCCTCCCTCCTCCCTCCTCCCTCCTCCCTCCTTCCCTCACTCCCTCCTCCCTCCTCCTCCCTCTCCCTCCTCCCTCCTCCTCCTCCCTCCTCCCCTCCTCCCTCCTCCTCCTCCCTCCTCCCTCCCTCCTCCTCCCTCCTCCCTCCCCCTCCCACCCTCCTCCTCCTCCCCCCTCCCTCCCTCCCTCCCTCCCTCCCTCCCTCCCCCTCCCTCCCTCCCTCCTCCATCCTCCCCTCCTCCTCCTCCCTCCCCTCCTCCCTCCTCCCTCCTCCCTCCCTCCTCCCTCCTCCCTCCCTCCCTCCTCCCTCCTCCTCCTCCCTCCTCCCTCCTCCCTCCTCCCCCCCTCCCCTCCTCCCTCCTCCCTCCTCCCCCTCCCTCCTCCTCCTCTCCTCCCGCCTCCCTCCTCCCTCCTCCCTCTTCCTTCCCTTCCTCCCTCCTCCTCCTCCCCTCCCTCCCTCCTCCCTCCTCCCTCCTCCCTCCTCCTCCTCCTCCTACCCTCCTCCCTCCTCCTCCTCCTCCTCCTCCTCCCTCCTCCTCCTCCTCCTCCTCCCTTCCGCCTCCTCCTCCCCCTCCTTCCGAGGCGCGAAGGGGGCGATTGACGCAGCGCCCCCGCGGCGGACCCAGGCGGGTAGAGAGGGCAGAGCCGCACGCAGATTTTATGCACCCCTACGCTCGCGCTCCCAATGAGGGACAGCTGTTGGGGGGGGGACTGGCATACGTCGGATTCGTGTCGTGCCGACTTCGGCGTTCGTTTCTGACACCGCGGTGATCGTTCGACCTTGAACGATCGGCCGTTTCCGAAACGTCCCGATCGTTCCACATCGAAAGATTCTGGGTCGCCCGCGGCGTTCAAAATTGAGCGCCGATGGCGGGGTCGCCGCCTGTCGACACGACACGATCCTACCGTAAGGGGGGGAAACATCGACCTGCAATCGGGGTTGCATCGCCGATTGATCAGCGACGGGCCCCCGATCGCCAATCCGCCGCACGCTTCCTGGGCGAGGTGGGGCCGTCAGAACCCCATCGGCTATCTCTGGGCGACTGGGGGTGGGTGCAGCCCCCGCCACCGATGCCTACAGCAGGAGCTCCACCGCAAACAAACTTCCACGAGACACCCCCAACCCTGAGACCCCAGGACGACCATTGATTGTTGGTTTGGGAACGTCACGCTTACCGTAGCCAAACCATCGAAGCCCAAGACACCCAGGGCACCCTAGCGGCAAGCAGGGTGCTTTCTGGCATGGATGTCCGCTCTATCCCCCCCTTATCCCTGCCCCTGACCCAAAGCAGGAACGCGCCCGAGTCGGCTGCACGCAAGGAGTGACCCCGGGCGGGCGCGACCTCTGGTGCGGGGCCTGCAGGGAGGCGCGGGGAGACCCAGCCCCAGCGCGCCGTCCGCTGCCATATCGCATCGCGCTCCGCCACCCGGGTGCAGTCGGGCGAACCCCCAGTGGAGGGGGTGGAGGTTGAGGAGGAGAGGGAGGAGGAGGAGGAGGAGGAGGAGGAGGAGGAGGAGGAGGAGGCAGGGGCGGCCTCTGGGGAAGACCGACCTCTGGCGCGCGGCTCTCGGGGGGCCGCGGGCGGACCAGGCACAAGCGTGCAAGACGCTGCTGTCGCATCGCGCTCGGCGATCGGGAGGGGCCCAATGGGTCCGCACCAAAAAGAATCACTCCACCGAAGGGCCACTCTTACTTATGAAGAAACTCCTGGAGGCCTCGCGCGGCAACTTGAGACCCGATGTACGTCGGATCTGCGTCGGGTTTCCGTCGGATTCACGTCGGACTACGTCGGATTTACGTCGGACCGACTCCAGAGCATCCCCGCGCGAGCGTCGGCCCATAGCTTACGGAACTGACAAGTGGACTAGATCATACTACTATTACGCGCCACGCGAGGCCTCCAGGATTTTCCTCATAATCTTACGTGTAGTCGACCAACATCCCCGCACCAAAGGTCACTCCGGCGAAATGTCGCTCGTACGTGTAGCCGACCAAGGAGGACTCGGAAAGGGTAGGACTCTTCAGCAGACGCGCAAGACTGTTTCGAAAACGTCGTCCTGGACAACTGGGACCACCCCCGTGCGCAACCTCGCCAGGGTAATTTATGGGGCCCTGGGGCACACAAACAAATACACACAAGTGACAGGAGTCCCTATAGTTTCCCACATTTCCTGGGTTTTTGTCTTCCCCCCCACTTCCCATATTTTCCCACATTTTCTGGGGAATGGACGATTCATTGTGTCTGTGAGTTTTTTCCCCTCCTGAGTAACACTGGCCCCACTCGCCGACCTCCGCTCCCCCCCCCACCTAGACGAGGTTCGCCGAGAGCAGGAATCTGCCCGATCCCAGCAGCCAGGGGCCCGAATACATCCAGACCCATCGGTCGGAAGAAGTACAGTCGGTCTTGATCGGAGGGGGCACAAGACCCTTTCGGGGGCCACATCGCCACAGGAATGCACGAAGCATAGGTCGCGAGACACAGGACACAAGGGTAATTACCCCTGATCTGGCAGGGTCGACCTACTAATCTGGGCCGCCTGTAGATAGGAAACACGAGAGAAAGAAGAACGGCGTGGAAAGAAAATGGGGTGTCCGCGCGCCCCCTGAAGAGGACGGAAAAGGTGAAGCCGCTCGATCACTGAAGCAGGAAGGCGCTCAAAGCCGACTGCAACTTGGCACTCCAACAACCGACGGGTCTGGGGTCCGACGAGGTCGATCCCCAAGGCGGTGGGCATGCACGGTCAAACCTTTGGAGTCCCGAAACGGTGCGGTGACAGACCGTGCGGTGACCTCGGAACCCCAAGAGACCTCACCGCACGGTCCGCCACCGCACGGTCTCGGGACCCTTGAGGCCCCTGTCGCCGGAGACGTCCTCGGAGAGGGACTCGAGCCCCAAAACCGTGCGGTGACCCCGACTCCCCACCGACTCACCGCACGGTGTGGGCACCGCTCCGTCTGGGGGCCCCCGAAAAAAACCCTCCTCGGAAGCCGTGCTGCGCTGCAGGAGCGGACAGCAGCAACACGCGGCGGCGCGCCACGGCAGACCGGACAGGGGGCCGGCCGATCTCGGCGAGAGCGGCCCGCCGCGAAGGGGGGCCGGGACCGGGCGCACCGCGGGCCCCCCGCTGCGGCTCTGGGCCCGCGGCTTCTGGCACGCCGTCATGCACCAGTCCAGCTTCTGCGCGCGCCGGGGCCGTCGGCGTCGTCGCCGCGCCGCGTCTCCGTCGTCGTCGGCGTGGTCGTGGTCGTGGCGCGCGCTGCTCTGCTCGGGGCTGGGTGCTTCCCGTCTGCAGAATGCACAACCGCTCCGGCTGCAGCGCGCGCGAGCGCCCCCCCCCCTCAGCCCGCGGGGCGCCCCTGGGGCTACGACGCAGCCAGGAACTGGACGACGTCGATCCTCCCGATCCTGAGGAGGGCGCCTTCAAGGGATCGACAACTTGGCTTCTCTCTGCTATGTGGGGGCGGGAAACGACGGCCCGCGAAATGTCGTCGGAAGCAGACCGGGAAGGCGACGGAAGGCAGAGACTACTTAAGACACAGAGTCAGACTGAGACCGAGGCGGAATAGCGGAAGCGAAGACCAAGACGAGGCCAGGATCGCCTCTTCCCCTTTCTCCACCCCACCTCGTGGCGCCCCCACTCCGATTCTGGCACGGGCGGAGGCACGCAGTCGGTGCACATGTGAGACGTGCACATCATGATGTCGAACTCAGCCTGTGCCTGGCACGGGGAGCGGGGAGGAGACCTCCTCCTCCTTCTCCCTCCTCCTCCTCCTCGTCCCTCCTCCTCCTCCTCCTCCTCCTCCTCCTCCTCCTCCTCCTCCTCCTCCTCCTCCTCCTCCTCCTCCTCCTCCTCCTCCTCCTCCTCCTCCTCCTCCTCCTCCTCCTCCTCCTCCTCCTCCTCCTCCTCCTCCTCCTCCTCCTCCTCCTCCTCCTCCTCTCACCTCCTGATCACCCATGACGGGTCCATCCATAACTAGCTAATGTTCACCTCACGACAGATGCGCGCAAGGCGGGAGCCGCCTTCGGGGCACAACGACGGCTCCATGCCTGCAGCTGCTGCAGCGCTGCTGCGAGCGCCGTGCGACGCGGCTGTGTGCGCCACCTTCCGCTCCAGACGGTCGGCCGCGAGGCCGCCGACATCCGAGCCGCACCACGGCCCTGGCGCAAGAGTGCCCCCATGGCGGCGTGCTGCAGGGCAGGCTTCCGGAGGCACCGACCCCCGAGGGGGGGAAGGGAGGGGGAGGGAACAGGGGAGGGCACGTGGGGGGAAGAGGGGGGGCACGTCGTGGGAAGAAGAGGGGGAAGAGGGGGGACGAGGGGCATCTGGGGGGGAAGAGGGGGGAAGAGACGCGGGGGGAAGAGGGGGGGGAAGGGGAAGAGAGGGGGGAAGGGCACGTGGGGGAAGGGGAGGGAGGGGAGGGATGCAGGAAAAGGAGGAGGGGGCAGGCAAGGACGAGCTCCTCCTCCCGAGTCGCTCGGCCAAGAGAAGGGCCCATGAAGGCCAGAAGCGGCCGAAACACCCTGCGCCTGGATTTGTCGGGGAGTTGAGAGTCCGAGTCCATTCCCCGCGCGCCCTCCTCCCAGGGATTGGCGCTCTATCCTGAATCCATAGTTTTGACGGTCCCGGGGACCGGGGAGGGCCCCAGGAGTCCGAAAACGGCCAAAAGCCTCCAGGACCAGTTTTTCATGGCGACTCGATCCTCGATCCCTGATCCTCCTCGCTCCCCCTCCCCCACCCTCGCCATGGAGCGCCAGCGAACGAGGGGGGGAAGTGAGAAGGAGAAGGCCTTCCCAGAAGGCGACGGGACTTCTCAGAAGCCCTCGCGCCTTCTGAGAAGTCCCACCAGCCCTCTCCGTCCAACCAGCCCTCTGGGCGTGGGTGGTTTAGAGAGTTTCCTCTTCCGTCCCCCTTCTTCCCCTTCGGGGAAGGGTTTTTCATGGTTCCGTATTAATATACACCCCGTCCCCCACCCGGCCGGCGTCCAACCAGGAACCATGTCGACACAACACCCGCCATCCCTGTCAAGAACAATACAAGCCGCACTCTGCCTCCACATTTGGAGCATGCGCGACCAACCCGATGCGGCCCCCCCACCACCATCCCTGTCAAAAACAATGCGAAGTACACTTTGGGACAAAGTCTTAAGTCATGTCTGTGAGGCCCGCGAACAAGTTGTATTGTTTTTGGCAGGGACGGCAGGGGTGCCAGCATATTCCCTGCCGTGCGTAGGGCTACCATCCCTGACAAAAGACAATACAATGTGCACCTCGTGGCTAAACCTGGATCATGCGCGGCCATCCCGCGATCACTGTCAAATGGTTTTTGATAAGGACGGCCGGGGTGGTGACGCGTGGCCTGCTGTGCGCAGGCCCGACAGACACAATGATGGGTACTGGTTTTCGACAAGGGTGGCGGAGCCCGACATGGTTCTCGATGTGTGCTGCCACGTGCGCAGGCGCACCTGACGCACTCTGCACGTGCCCCGCACATGGCGCACCTCGCGCGGCTGGAGTGTGCGGCACACCTGGCGCACTCGGAGCACGTGGCGCATCTGGCGCACCAGGCGTGCCTGGCACGCTCGGGCCCCAGGGATGCCTGGCGCGCGTGGCGCCCCTGGCACGCGTGGCGCACCTTGCACAAGCGTCGCGCACAAGGGGTCGGCTTTGGTTCCCAATAGCTGTCCATCCAAAGACGACCGCCGAACATGCTCAGGCTCGGGTGTTATTTATGTGTTGGGAGGGCGGGTGGGAGTGAGCTAGACGGCTTGCGGGCAGGTGGATAGCTTGACCCCTTCCCCCCGACCCCCTCCCCTGGACCTGGACGGGAGGTGCCGCGACCCATTGGAGCGTCCAGAAATGCCTCGGCGAGGAAGCCAAGCTCCCAAGAGCGCCCCAAGAGGGCCCCAAGAGGCGCCCTGACGGCCCCAAGACGCCTCCAGGAGGCTTCCAAGAGACCCCCAAGAGGCCCCCAACAGGCTTCAAGAGGATCCCCGAGGCACCCAAGACGCCCTCCAGGCGCTCCAAGAGGCCCCCCCCGAGGCACCCAAGGCGCCCAAGAGCCCCCCAGGATCAAAACACCCCCAAGACGTCCCCCAGAGGCCACCAAGAAGCGCCCCAGCGATGTCGCAAGAGGCTCTGAGAGGCATCCAAGAGATCTCTGGCCCTTTTGCTCGCCCTCCTCCTCCTCCTCCTCCTCCTCCTCCTCCTCCTCCTCCTCCTCCTCTTTTTCCTCCTTCCTCTTTCTCCTCCTCCTCCTCCTCCTCCTCCTCCTCCTCCTCCTCCTCCTCCTCCTCCTCCTCCTCCTCCTTCCTCTTCTCCTCCTTCTTTCTCTTTCTCTTTCTCGTTATCCCCCTTCTCCTCCTCTTTCTCCTCCTTCCTCCTGTCTCTTCCTCTGCTCCTCCTTCCTCCTTTTTCCTCCTCCTCCTTCATCCTTCTCCTCCTCCTCATCACCATCATCAGCAGCAGCATCCTCCTCCTCCTCCTCCTCATCATCATCACAATCAGCATCATCATCATCATCATCATCATCATCATCATCATCATCATCATCATCATCATCATCATCATCATCATCATCATCATCATCATCATCATCATCATCATCACATCATCATCATCATCATCATCATCATCATCATCATCATCATCATCATCTGCATCATCATCATCGTCATCATCATCATCATCATCATCATCATCGCATCATCATCATCAGCAGCATCATCATCATCGTCATCATCATCAGCATCATCATCATCATCATCATCATCATCATCATCATCATCATCATCATCATCATCATCATCATCATCATCATCATCATCATCATCATCATCATCATCATCATCATCATCATCATCATCATCATCATCATCATCAGCATCATCATCATCATCATCATCATCATCATCATCATCATCATCATAGCATCTTCCTCATCATCATCATCATATGCATTATTCTTCTCCTAACTCCCTCATTCATCCATCAAGCCTCCTTCTTCTCCTTCCTCCTTCGCACGGTTCGCCCGTCCACCTCTTTGCTCCCGCACTTCCCTGATCACCTCAACTCGCCTGGACATCGTTTCTGGATGGGCTGGTGGGGATACTTTTTTGGGCCGCGGCCACGAGACAAGGGTCAGGCGGCGAAGGCAACGTCCGGGCCACGAACGAGGCTAAAGTGGTGGGGATACGCGAAGCCTCTAGAACTTGTTGTATCTTCGCGGAAGGCTTAATAACACTCCTCAGAAGGCTGGGGGACTTCCGAGCATTCTGAGAAGGCCCGCCCCTTCTCACTTCCCCCCCTCGCTCGCCGCCGAATGGGCGCCCACGGCAGAACCAGCACCGAATCCCGGCCGAATCGACGGCGAGACGGAAACCGACGGAGACCGACGGGCCGAGGGCGGCCTGCTGCGGATGGAGGGCGCAGAGACGCGGCCAGCAGACCTGGCTGGACCGACCGAGCGCGGCCAACTGCGAGGCAGCCGAGCCGACCGCACCGTGGACACACGCCCGGCGATCCTCGCCGTGCGGCTTGAAAATCATCATTTGGGTCTCCGGCGGCCGGCCGGCCGTGGACAAGCGCGTTCCACCACTCGCAAGGTAGCTGCTCGCAGATGGCCTGGATCCGTCGCGGGAGATCTACGATGCGTCACCAAGGGAAGACACGTTTTTGTCGGACGTTTGCCAATATAGGCACGTTGCGAGAAATGGAACGCGCCCGGGGCGAGTCCGGGGACGATCCGGGTCCCCCTTCCCCCCCCAAAGGACTCGGGCGTTGGCAGGACTGGGTTTAGTGGGACCTGATTTAATGATGTGTACCGGGGGGCGCCCCCCCAGTCCCATTCCACTAACTGGAACTGCCGTCACCCGAAGAAACACCAGCTACGGCAGACCTGGTTCAGTGATTCTGGCCAATTTAAGGGCTCCGGGGCCCTACCACTGACCGGGTCCCCTTCCCTGGTAGGGGAGCAAAAAGTGGCATGAACACAAAAACTCGGAGGTCCGCGTGGATTTCTCGGATCGGGGCGGCGCCGGAGGCGCCACCAGGTGGTCCAGCGCCGATCCGAGAAATCCGCGCGGACCTCCGAGTTATTATGTCTATGTCATTTTTTCTTCCCGTTCCCTGGATCCTGGCCATACCCGACCCAGGACGCCCTCGGCTGGGCCAGCTGCCGGCCCGCAGCCCGCGACAGGAAGAGACCAGCGATTTGGACGCCCGAAGTGGGTACGGAAAAAATGGGTACAATGCCCAACAACAAATGATGTCCCAAACCAACAGCGGCCGCTGTTGGGCAGGCGGCCTCGTGTCTCGAATGGACATAGGCCGCGGCCGCCGCGGCGGCGTGGACAGCGAATCCTGTTCAAAATGAACAGGGTCCGCTGCTGGGCATTGTACCCATCCTTTCCGTGCCCATTTCGGGCGTGCAGAAGCGAGAGACATCCGACGACCTCGGGCCTCGAGCCTCGGCGCCACAGGGCCTCGGCGCCTCGCGCTGCCCTCGGACGCCCCCCCCCCAGGACGCCCTCGGCGGGGCCAGCTGCCGGCCCGCAGCCCGCGACGGGAAGAGACCGGCGAGAGCCATCCGACGGCCTTTTCGGGCGTCCAGTTTCCGACCCCGTCTTTCGGGTCACAGCTCGGCTCCCCGGCGGCCGTGCGGGACCACCCTTTGCACCCCCGCGGCGAGGCGCCCTCGGCGATAGGCGCGGCGGCTGGAGAACACCCCCGCGGCTGGAGGGCCGCCGAGCGCCCGCGACGACGCCCGACGACCTCGGCACCTCGACCCTCGGCTTCAGTCGGGCGTGTCCCCCTGCAGGAGCATCTTCGACGAACAGAAATAAAAACTACGCAACAGATGCTCCCAAATGGCCAAAACATGTACTCGAAAGATTGTCCCCATACGATGTTGTTGACTGTTCTGGAAGGCTCCTCCTCTGTAGAGGAGGGACGAGCCCGGACTGAACCCTCGGCCCTCGATCTCCCCCGCCCCCCCGAGCCGATCTCTCTCCCCCCCCCCCAGAGGCTGCCCCATCGGAGGAGGAGGAGGAGGAGGAGGAGGGGGAGGAGGAGGAGGAGGAGGAGGAGGAGGAGGAGGAGGAGGAGGAGGAGGAGGAGGAGGAGGAGGGGGGGGATGCCCTCCCCCCTCGCGGCCTTGCACCCCTCGCCGGCGCCGCTCGCCGACTTCAGCCGCGACGCGCCCGCGAGGCACGGGCCGAGCAGGGCGGCAACCAGCAGGGCGGCCTGCAGGGGGCGCTCGCCCGAGGCGTCCGCCGCCGGTCTCGGCGGCGCGCAGGAGGGGGAGGAGGGGGGGGGCTGGGAAGGCTGGAGGGAGGAGGGAGGGAGGGGGGGAGGAGGGGGAGGAGGGGAGGAGGCGGGAGGAGGGGGAGGAGGGGGAGGAGGGGGGGGAGGAGGGGGGGGGGGGGCTTCTCCGAAGGCGCGGGCCTCACATCTGCAGGGGAGGCCCGCGCCTTCTGAGGAGTGGGGGGTGCTTCTCAGAAGCCTTCCCCCCTCCTTCTACCCCCCCCCTGCGCGTGGCCGGCAGTTACTGCCGCCGCTGCACCAGGGTTGGCGGCGCCAGGGGGTGGCGCCGAGGGGGCCAGCCTTCCAAGAAGGCGGAGGGGCTTCTTAGAAACAGTTGTTTTGTTTAACAAAAACAGGAAATGTACAAAACAAAATCCAGAGAGCACCAACACGCGTCCCCTTACTATGTTTTAACTGCGCTTGCATATCCCTCCTGTAGAGGGACATGCCCGACTGAATCTTAGAAGGCCCCGGAGGTTTCTGAGAGGGCGGATGAACGTGTCAGCAGCTGGGCGGGCTTCGCAGCCCCATTGCCCTCTCAGAAGCCCGCCGCCTTCTCGGAAGCCAACCCCCATCTTGAGCAGGGGCCGACCGTCCCAGCCTTTCCCATAGGCGTACCACGACATGCTCCCCGAACCAATATCAGCTGTGGACAAACCTCCCGTTAGCAAACACTGAAGTTCAGGCAAGTACCCACACGTGGTCACATGGGCCCAGAAGCGTTGGCTGTCGGCGGTGGACAAGCCTCCATTTAGTAAACCCCCCCTTAGTGAAAACAGCCTGGGACCGAAACCGACGGACCTGGACCCGCAAAAATGACGGCCGCGACGCCCTCTCGCGAACCGAAAACGGCCAATTCCTTTATCGACGTGTCAGGGTAGGAGGTCTATCCACCTCCGACAACAACAGGTTTTGATAACGAAAACAAAATTCTTAGAATATGAACCCGATGCACTCGAACAAGACAATCTCAGCCAGAAATGCGCTAGGAGCATGTCATGCAGTCCACAAGAAGTTCTAAGAACCTTCTTTGGTGGGCCTATACCTGGGGATCCCAAAACCGTGTGGTGACAGACCGTGCGGTGACCTCGGAACCCCAAGAGACCTCACCGCACGGTCCGTCACCGCACGGTCTTGGGACCCTGGAGGCCCCTGTCGCCCGAGACATCCTCGGAGATGGACTCGGGCCCCAAAGCCGTGCGGTGACCCCGAATCCCCACCGGCTCACCACACGGTGTGGTCACCATCCCGTTTGGGGGCCCCCGATATAAGCAAGCCGGGATGCTTCGCCACTGCTCGACCTTCGCCCCACCTCCTGTGTGGGCGCCGCCGGCAGCGGTGAGGAAAGAAGGCACTCAGAGGGTGCCGCAGCTTCGGCACAGCACGACCTTACCATGGAACCTCCGTTGAGCTCTCCCAACGCACAACGGGAACTCGTCCTCCTCCCTTATCAGTCCTCCTCCGTTGCCCCGGCGGCGGAGAAGAAAAGACGGAGGGGGAGGAGGAGGAGGAGGAGGAGGAGGAGGAGGAGGAGGAGGAGGAGGACGCTCAAAGTTTGCCCAGCGCAAAAAAAAGAAGTGAGAAGGAGGAGGAGGAGGAGGAGGAGGAGGAGGAGGAAGAGGGGAGTAGGGCGGAGGGAGCAGCAGGAAGGGAGAGACGGAGGGAGCAGGAAGGGAGAAGGGGGAGGAGGACGAACAGGAGTGAGGGAGCTACGAGGGACATGGAGGAAGCGAACAGTGAGGACAAGTAGGAAGGCCACGAGCAAGTAGGGGCTACCTCCTCCCTTCTCCCGCCACCCCCGCAGGAGCGGCGGGGCGCGCGCCCCAGACGCCTTCATTGCGGCGTGGAACGCGGCGTGAGGGGGTCCGCGGCGTAACGGTAGTCGCGCGAACGGCGAGGGATTCGGCACCAGCTGGGGGCGGCTGGCGCGCGCGGCGAGGGAGATCTGGAGGGGGGAGGGGGGAGGGGAGGAGGAACGAACTCACCGATAAGCTCGAACGACAACGGCACCGCCAGTCTCACACTTACCTGCAAAGGACTTCAGAAACTCAGGAACTCAGCAGCCAGGTTTTGTTATGATCCCATCCACCATGCATCGAAAGCACTGAGGTGTTTCCTCAATCAGCAGAGTTTCCAAATCGCGCGACCCCCCTGGGTGGGCTCGGAAGGAACATGCTGCCCTCCCCGAGCCACATTCCCTCAGCAATCGGGGGCGCTCGAGGGACGTTAAACATACAGTGCGGGCGCGGCCGCAAGAAACCCTCGCAAGAAACCCAACCCTGCAAACCAGCGCGCGAAGTGCACCTGTTGGAAAACCCAGAGCACCCTGAAAGCAGCAGCCTCTTTGATGGCCGCTGGAAGTCACCACGCAGCGCGCGGAGCGAGGAAACCCAGGGTACCCTGACGAAAAGCACATGGTTTCTTGATCTGCGCCCCCACTGTCGTAAAACAACTTCCTCCCAGGGCATCCATCCCTGGCAAGAGAAAACTGGTCCGCCGTCCCACACACAGAGTCCTGCGTTAGCGCAATCGACGCGGGCTCTCGAGGTCCCAGGCTCCCGAAGTTCCAACAGCACGATCTTCCGAACAGCCTCGACCTCTGGGAAGCGCCTGGATCCCAGCGGCAAGGCTGCCCCCCCCCCTGAAAGCGCTTCCTCTGGCACTGGGGCTGCTTGCGCGGCGAACAGCCAAGCAAGGCCCGCCACCTCGCCAGGATCCCCAGACAAGCACTCGCAGGCGCACGGACATTGCCGGAGGCGAACGCGAGTGGCCACAGCGGACCACAGGCCCTCACAGGCACACTGAAGTTCAGGCAAATACCCACACGTGGTCACATGGGCCCAGAAGCGTTGGCTGTCGGCGGTGGACAAACCTCCCTTTAGTAAACCTCCCCTTAGTGAAAACAGCCTGGGACCGAAACCGACGGACCTGGACCCGCAAGAATGACGGCCGCGACGCCCTCTTGCGAACCGAAAACGGCAAATTCGCTAATCGACGTGTCAGGGGTGAAGGTCGATCAGCCTCCGATCACATGGGCCCAGAAGCGCTGGCTGACATTCCCACGCGCGATGTGAGGTGCTCTCACGGCTGCTCACGGCACGCCCATTCGCGGTGACAGCCTGGCAAACGGGCCACTGAGCCGCACGAGAGCAGACCGAGCACCCGCAGCCACAGGCGGGCGCTCGCAGCGCAGAGCTGGCGGCCACACCACCACGCAGACGCAGCGCAGGACTGGCGGGCGCTCGCAGCGCCGAGAGGCCTCCTCCGAAATCAGGATGCAGTCACGGTGCTGTTGCAGTGCACGCCGATAAGAACAGGCGCACTCTGGGCGCCCAAAGCGCCTGGATGCACGAGGAGCGCTAGCGGAACAACCGCGGAGCAAGGAGGAGGAAGGAGGAGGAGGGGAGGGAGGAGAAGGAGGACGACGACGAGGAGGACGAGGAAGAGGAGGAGGAGGAGGAAGAGGAGCAAGAGGAAGAGGAGGAGGACAATGAGGTCTTTGGGGAGTCAATGGGAGTCCTCCTCCTCCTCCTCCTCCTCCTCCTCCTCCTCCTCCTCCTCCTCCTCCTTCCTCCTCCTCCTCCTCACCCCCCCCGAACCCGAACTTTTTTCATGTCAGTGCCTCGGCGGCGCATCCCCCCTCTTCATCTCGCGCGGAAGGGTATCCAGAAGCGCCGGGCCTCTGCGCAACTTCCGACGAGTCCTCCTCGCGCTCCCCACTAAGTCATCGTCAGCATGCCCATCAAACCCACCCATCATGAGCATCACAACCAGCAGCCTCGCCATCACCATCACCATCCTCCATCCTCTCTTTCTCCTCCTCATCGTCCTCCTCCTCTTCCTCCCCCTCGTCCCCCTCCTCCCCCTCCTCCTCCTCCTCCTCCTCCTCCTCCTCCTCCTCCTCCTCCTCCTCGTCCTCGTCCTCCTCCTCCTCCTCTTCATCGTTATCCTCCTCCCCTTGCCCCTCCTCGTCCTCCATGCCTCTGCCTTAAAAGCTGCTCCCCGTCGCACACCTAGACGTGCTGGTAGGGTGGGCCGGCCGTGTCGCCCGAGACGGCCTCGCCATCCACGATCATGAAGCGTGAGATTCGCAACACCTGTTTCACGGCTAGACGGCGGGAGGTTTTCAGAATGTAGCTCTCGCCGCAGCGTCGCGCACAGTCGTCGTCAAAGTTTGCAGCCGTTTCACAGAAGGAGGGCGGGTGATTGTTCAGAATATGGCTCCCGCCCCAACGCCGAGAAATCGTTGTACGGTTTGCATCCGCTTGACAGATGGAGGGCGGGTGATTTTCAAAATGTGACTCTCGCCCAAGCGCCGCGCACATTTGTTTTCAAAGTTTGCACCCGCTGCACGAAGGGAGTGCGGCTTGTTTTCAAGATGTGGCTCTCGCCTGTCCTGCGCACATTCGCTTGTAACGTTTGAAGCAACTTCGCGGATGGCAGGCGGTTTATTTTCAACATCTGCTTCTCGCCTCAGCGCCGCGCACATTCGTCGTACAGATGTGCAACAGGTTTGAGGACTCGTATGGGTGGAATTCCAACATTTGCGTTCTGACACGACCTAGGGTCATCAGGACGCAACAAATCACACTGATTCGCCTTGTTGAATCCCACCAGCCCTTTGGGCGTGAGTGGTTTAGCGAGCTCTCTCTGTTCTCAACCCCCCAACCCCCCTTCTTCCCCTTCGGGGAGGGGTTTACCCCTCCGCCTGGAGAGGGGGTTTCGCGGGTCGTTGGGGGGAGATCTTTTTCGACTCCTGGGAGGGCTAAAAAACGACACCCCTCACGAGGATTCTGGCCCCGACGGGGGGGGAGAAAAAACCCTCTCCTCTTCTGTGAAGCCAACATCATGGATTTTACTACGGTTTTGGCCCCATTTTGGCATTCTGAGGGGGCAGCGCTAATTAAAGCTCCCCTCTTCTTTCCAGGCAAAATCATTGATTTTACGAAGGTTTTGGGTTCATTTTGCCCTTCTGAGGGGGCAGCGCTCATTAAAGCTCCCCTCTTCTTCGATCGATTCCCTCCAAGATGGCCCCAAGAAGCGCCCAGGAGGCACCAAGAGGCCCCAACATGGCCCCAAGAGGCCCCCAGGAGGCCCCCGAGAGGCCTCCAAGAGGCCCCCAAGATGCCCCCAAGAGGCCCCCAAGAGGCCCCAAGAGGCTCCCCCGAGGCACCCAAGACGCTCCTGGAAGCCCCTGGGGCCGCCAAGAGGCCCCCAAGACGCCCCAAACGGCCTCCAAGAGGCTCCCAAGAGGCCCGAAGAGGCTCCCCCAAGCCACCCAAGACGCTCCTAGAAGCCCCTGGGGCCGCCAAGAGGCCCCCAAGACGCCCCAAAAGGGGACGAGGTGCCCGAACGCCTCACGCCACGAGGAGCCCGAACGACTCACACCAGGACGAGGGGCCCGAACGACTCACACCACGAAGAGCCCGAACGACTCACACCAGAAGGAGGGGCCCGAACGACTCACACCAGGACGAGGCGCCCGAACGACTCACACCACGAGGAGCCCGAACGACTCACACCACGACGCGGGCCCCGAACGACTCACACCACGAGGAGCCCGAACGAGTCACACCAGGAGGAGGGGCCCGAACGACTCACACCAGGACGAGGGGCCCGAACAACTCACACCACGAGAAGCCCGAACGACTCACACCAGGACGAAGAGCCCGAACGACTCACACCACGAAGAGCCCGAACGACTCACACCAGGAAGAAGGGCCCGAACGACTCACACCAGGACGAGAAACCCCAAACGACTCAAACCACGAGGAGCGCTTTCTCTCCCTCCTCCTCCGCCTCGTCCTTCTCCCGCTCCCCCCACAAGGAGGATGTACAAGGAGGCGGGAGGAAGGAGTAACAGGGGAGATATGCGGGGCCAAGCGGACACACGCCTGAGAAACACGACTGTCGGCATGCTTCGCAAGAGTTGCTGTTGTGAGATGGGCTGGTGGGGGGTGGGGATGCGCGAAGAGTAAAGAATTCCCTGACACAATGCTCTGGCACGATCAAAATAGAACTCTAAGGACGCAACAATTGTTTTGATCTGCGGAGCTGACGTCCCGGGAATTGTGATTTGGCACGATCGAAGATTATCTGACGTTTGATTTCTAATGGGCAACTTCCCGCAAGAAAGATATTTCAGTTTAGGGACCTATGAGAAGAAACTTGGAGGGAGGGATTATTGCAACATCGTTGATGCATCTTGGTTTGACTCTGGTCCTTCACCTTCTCCTCTTCCTCGCCTGCCCACACAACCCGAGTGGGTCCCAAGCCCCGTCACGCTGGGGGACCCCAGACGTTGAAGTTCTGTTTCTGGGATCCACGCCAGCTGCTGCAAGGGCCAGCCAGACCCCTTTCTTCAGGCCTGGCCCTGTGGCACTCCTGGCCTGACCCGGTGGCACTCATGGCCCGGTTTTCTTGAGGCCTGGCCTCCCTCCCTCTCTCGGGGAGACGCAAGACTCGGGCTCGGGGGACTCGGGTTGGCCTGACAAGACCGTCATGAACACGACGCGACCTAATCTGAAATTTGACGCGAGCTCACGCTACAGACATCCTACGAACACTGGACAATCAAAATCCAGGACGGGCTCGTCAAGTAGCGTCGGCAAGCCCGAGCTGTGGGGCGCACTCGAAGCTTACGTTACCCTGGTCCTTCCCTCCCTCCCCTCCCCCATCCTCCTCCCGCAGCAGCGGGCAACGCAAGCGCGTGTCCTCCCTCCTCCCTCCCTCCCTGCCCCCCTCCCTCCCTTCCCTCAAACAATTTGGGCTCAGAACACCATTTTTGCAGCCCTGAGACCAGCACGGTACCTCAATCTGGTGCTTGAGTGGCACCTCGCGAGCAATCGTTTCGATAGCCAGCGCGGTGGCTAAACAGTGCAAGTCCTACCAGCTCATTCCAAATGGAGCACGTGCCAGAAGTGCAAGCAGTGGGATTGGACTGGGAACGTTGAGAGCCGCTATGGGCGGTGCGGCAAGTGCGGCGAGTATGTCAAGGTGTACAAGACCAAGGGCGGCGACGGAGGCAAAGGAGTTGGAAAGGAGAAGCGCAATGACGGCAGTGAGTTTCTCCAGTAAGGCGTTTCACCCGACGCCGAGGCGAAGTTGCTCCACGCCCTCCTCGCGCCCTTGGCGGCAGGGACGGAGCCCTCACAGGTAGCAGCCACAGCGGCCAAAGCATTGAGGGAGCAGACAGGCGCGAGATGGATCTCAGCTGAAGAGCAAGTGAAACGTACGTCTGGGGCATGGAGAGATGCCAATCTTAAACACGACCAAACTGCGGTTGCGGTGCTGAAGTGCCGTGAGAACATGGCGAAGGCTGTCGAGCGCGAGGAGAATGCAGCCAATACCCTTGCTGAAGCCGAGCAGGCTCGCAAGATGGCAGCAGCGGCTTTCTCTCAGCAGGTGGCGGGAACGTCAGTCACTTCTAATGCTGACGGAGAAGCTCGCGGTACAGTCTTCGACCTCACTTGGGATGGATTCGTTTTGCAGACCTGGAGTCACCCTGAGGAATCGAGACAAACGTGGGAGGTGCACTGCCACCACGCTGGACCTACGGGAGCCATCAAGCTAGGCCGCGAATGCCTCGCTGAATGGTCAAGTTGTGGACGACGAACAGCGCCATCAGAGATTCAGTGGCCAATGTTTGGCCGCGAGTGGTGGACAAGTTTCGACAGCACAGTGAGGCCCTGACACATTCGAGGGCATATGAGTGCAGTCATCAATTTCATGTTGCATTGCGAATGGGACCCGAGCACACCATCGAACTGGCATCCTCCACAAGACGTGTGCACGGACGAGGTGCTGAAGTAGATCTTTTCAAACACAGAGCTCACAGGGGGGAAAGATTTATCAAATACATTGGACGATTTCACTGCGTCGGTTAAGCGGGCGCTTTGGCGTGAAGCAGAACAACATTTCTGTGTTGAAAGAAATTGCGAGGGAGTCGCCCACGAGTCGCACAGGTTTGTCATCAAGTCGCTGCCAGACGCTCCGAATGGGCATGTCCAAACGCAGTTGATGCTGGCAGTCGCGGTCAGAGGAACCTGGCCGAGAGACCGATTGATGGCTGACGATCAGGAAGCGACAAACAACTCCGGATGTGTCCACGATGCTTGGCAGTTGGAGGTTCGAATGTTGTGACACCGCTTCACAGAAGCTTGGCCTGCCCACACAACATGAACACAACAGGCATTTACATATTCAGATTGTCTCATGGCCGATGCGATGGCATAACATGAACCATGTGAACCGTTTTGACGAAGGGGGATCATCCCGAGGAGAAGAACGCAGACAGCAGAGCCAATTGATGACGAAGTTTGCGAATTCAACGACAGCACAGAGTATGGTGTTGGGAGCCTTGGCGGAGGCACGAGTCGGGAGCCCATCTGACTTTGTGATGCCAGTGGGGGCCCCGACACGAGGAAACGCACCAAGCGCAGGGCAGGATTGGCGATCGTGCGAATTTGATCCAGGTATCCCTCCCGAGCGTGTACAACGGGGAAAACGGCGTTGCCAGAAAGGAGACAGAACAGACTATGTTCCGTGGTGAGTTGGCGGCCTTCGAGACTGCGACATGCATGACGAGAGGGGGTTTATATGTTTGTGCAAAAAGATACGTGGACAGCCCCCCCAGCACCCATTCTTATCAGCAGTCACTTACAACGGTGGTGCTCTTCCTTTCCTCCTTCTCCTCCTCGTCGTTACCCCTCTCTCGATATTCATATTGTTTCTCTCTAAACATCGGGTTTGCGATGCCAGGGAGTGGAAACCCTGTGTCTTCATGTGGAGTGTAGGGCTTTCTGGGATGAGGAGTGAGAGCATCATACGTTTTCATTGTGATGATTTGGGCTTTTTTGAATTGCCTCCCTCCAGCGAAAATCAAACCCAGGAGCCCTCCCAGGAGCTCCGACCCCCCCAGCTCCAAAACATCTCTATCTCTATATGTATGTGTATATATACACATCAGCTGAAAAGAACGAGTTCCACATTTGTCACCCTAGTAGTCACAGCAAACATCCACATGAAGACAGTGCCTCGATGTCAGAGCTGCGGGAACTTGTGTTTTCATTCGGATGTGTGGATGTCAGGGATGAGAAGAGAGGAAACGATGGTTTCACCTTGACTGTTTAAAAGTTGGGGGACTCTTCCAGCGAAAATCCAAGCCAGGAACCCTCCCATGAGCTCCAGTCCCCATGAGATCCATTCCCGAAATGAACACAAGGCTTCCGCACCACTGACATCACAAACGTGTTGTTTTCACATGTATTGTTTTGTGTGTCTCAGAAGGAGAGAGAGAGAGAGAGAGAAAGAAAACGATAGAAAGAGAGCAAGAGAGAGTGTGAGAGAGAGGGAGAGACACTGACAGAGAGAGAGAGAGGCGAAGAGAGAGAGAGAGAGAGAAAGAGAGACAGAGGCAGATTCCAGATCCAGCTGATTATACGTATATTCCTAGTTGAACACACATAGGATCCCACTGGGGTAAAGTGGAACCCAGATTCAGCTGACTCCAATTCCATCCATACTGGGACCTACTAAACTCGAATGAGAACTGAGCAGATCCCAGACACAGCTGATTCGGAACGGATTCCTACTGGAATCTGCTCAGAATCGAAGTGACAGGATGCAGATCCCAGATGCAGCTGATTTCAAGTATATTCCAAGTAAACTCGAATTAGATTCTAAGCAGAATTGAGCACATCTCAGGCCCAGCTGATTCCAAAGCTCGTCCAATTGGAATGTTAGTATAATACAGACGGGATGGAACAAATCTCAGATCCAGATGATTCAAATTAGATTCCGACTGGCAGATACTGAAACTCACAGTGGAATAGGACAAAACTCCAGCGACTCTAACTTGAAATATACATATATATATATATATATATATATATATATGTATGGTCCAGGGTTTGGCCCCCCCCCCCAATGCTGATGCCATTGGGCCCCCCCCCCCGCGCGATGGTCCCCCCCGCCCCCCCCTGTGGGCGTGGCGTGGTGCTGCGCGCGGCGGTTCCCCCCCCCCTGTGGATGTGGTGTGGTGCTGTGGTGGTTCAGAGGTGGGCGTGGCGTGGTGTTGCACTGCGGTGCCCCCCTCCCCCCCCCTGTGGATGTGGTGTGGTGCTGTGGTGGTTCAGAGGTCGTCGTCGTCGTCGTCGTCGTCGTCGTCGTCCTCGTCGTCCTCGTCGTCGTCGTCGTCATCGTCGTCGTCGTCATCGTCGTCGTCGTCGTCGTCATCGTCGTCATCGTCGTCGTCGCGTCCGGTCGTCGTCGTCGGCGTCGTCGCCGTCGTCGCAGCCGTCGTCGTCGTCGTCGTCGTCGTCGTCGTCGTCGTCGTCGTCGTCGTCGTCGTCGACCATACCATCTGGGGGGGGGGGGGCCGAGGAATCCTGGGACCATACCATCTGGGGGGGGGGGGCGTGGGCCCTCGACCCTGGATCATATATATATATAGTTTGGGTGCAAGTTCGAAATGTATTGGAATTGGGCACGTTCCAGATCCAGCTGAGTCCAAGTGAGAGTCCGATTGGAATCGCATTAGAATATACCTGGAAGTGAGCAGACCATTGGTCCAGCTGATTCCAAGTAGATCCCTATTAAAATGGAAACAGCATCACGTTAGAATTAGCCAGGTCCCAGATCCAGCTGATTCCAATATGTGTCCTAGTGGAATGGCATTAAAATCCAAGAGAAATGGAGCAGGTCCAGATACAGCTGTTTGGATTCCTAGTGGGACCCAAATAAATTCTAACTCGAATTGGACAGATCATAGACCCCACTGGTTCCAAATGGAGTCTAATTGTAATAGATGTAACATGTCATTTGAACTGAGAGCATCCCAGATTCAGCTGATTCCAATTGGAGTCCTACTGGAGTCTGCTGAATCCTGGATCCATGTGTGTCCAATTGGACTCCAGGTAAAATCAAAGTACCATCGAATTAGAATTGAGCAGATCCCAATCGCAGCTGAGCACAATTAGATCCCCGCAGAAGAAAACGAAGGAGCAGACACGAATGAAAAGAAGGCGGATGGCCAGTCAGAGCACGAATGGAAAGCTCAAAGACCGATGGGTGTTGCGAGGGCTGCGCCCACGTATATCTATATCGATATATATATATATATGTATATATGTATACATACATGCATACATACATAAAACAAGCACACAAGCATACATGCATCTATAGATGCATACATACAGACAGACAGACATAAAGACAGACAAACAAACATACACACCTACATAGAGATGTAGATGTACACAATTGTGTGCATATATATATATATCGATATATGATAATATATAATACACACAAATACATATACACATACACGTATGTCTAACTATCATGGGCATTCAACCGGTGACACATGGATGGGGAAATAAACAATGTATTAACCCACTCACGGCCGCCAATGAAGTCGAACTGTGGGCCAAGACCAGCCGACATTTACATGGCACGGGCAAATGCTTGCATGTGGTCGCTCTGTTCTACCAATTCACATCTCCCAGATGACGAAGCAGGAGAGCAAAGGATCCCACCCTGGATGATTTAGGGGGACAGATTGGCAGACACTGCTGCAGGAGAAATAGCTCTAGCAGAAAGAGTGCCCGAGGAAGTCCGAACCCATATCCATCGTGTAGAGCACAGAGCAGCTTTGACTCCAAAGAGAAAGACGGTTGCGTGCTTACATGGATGCGACTGCAGCCGATCCTCGGCAGAATTCGGCGCGCAGGAAAAACAAATCATCGGCCCCCTCCTGCGCCCAAGGTCGTGGCACAATTCTGCTCGGAGCACACTCTGAATGATAGCGGCCGAACGTGCACAGTCTGTCACGGATCGGCCACACACAGGGCTCGTGTAGGTTTGCTGAAAACCCCTTGTTTGGAACTGGAGCCCGTCGACAGAACCCTTTTCAAGGTACCTGCCCAGAATCAGATACACTGCGCTGGGGGGTGGACTTACAGCTCTCACAAGCTTTGTTCTCACTACAGCGTGGAATTTGTGGCACTGCGGTGTGTGTGGGTACTCTGCAGGCTCTCAACTCACTTCCTTGAAGGGCGAGTGTGCCGGGAGCCCCACGGAAACCACTCGAGAATACTTGTCCAGGACTGAGGCGGGGCTCTGGCCTAAGGTGTCTCTCGGAGAGAGAAATGATTGCCAGAGGCCTCGACACGCAATAATTCATACTTAGCGCTACGAGTTCTACCCGTTTCTATGTCCACTTCCCCCTCCATCCCCCCTTCTCCCCTCCCCTCCCCTCCCCTCCCTCCCGCCCTGCCTCCCCCTCCCTCCCCCCCCTCCCTTCCTCCCCTTCCCTTCCCTTCCTCCCTCCCTTCCCCTCCCCTCCCTCCTCCCGCATGCGCGCTTTCCGAGCGCGCGCGCGAGGCCAGGCCCGCGCGGCCACGGCCGCCCCCGAGCGCCCGCGTCCAGCAGCAGCGGCGGCACCCACCGCCAGAAGCGCCAGAGAGGCACCCGTCCCGCAGAGGTGCCGACGCCGACCCGCCCCCGAGCGCATCCGTCGGTCGGAAGAAGCAGGCAAGAACGTGCCGCAGGAAGGCGGCGGAAGTAGATATGGGCTTACGGCCACCCGCTGAAGACGGGGGGGAAAGAAGAACCACTCGATTCTTGAAGTAGGAAGGCGCCTAGAAGGCAGACTGGGGTCTGGGAGTCTAAAAGTACGTAGCACTTTCAGCGACCGACGGGTATCCCCATCCCCGAGATTGACAAGCCCAACGGCGATGACTATCTCAGGGATGCGCCCTTAGACACTGAGGGGGAATCCTTAAAATCGGCATCGAGATAAGGCGATGCCAATCCTTAATCCTCAACAGACACTGCATCAACGTAAACTTTCGGAGCTCCGCGCGGATTCCTTGGGTTGGCGCTGGGGCCCCCCCTTCCCCTGCGCGCGGAGCGCGCCGGGAGCGGCGCTGGAGGCGCCGACCCCGCAGAAGCTCCGACCCCGCTGCTCCCCGCACCTCCCCTGGGTGTCCTGGAATGGGGCCCGAGCGGATGAGATCGAAGGATCGCTCCGGATTGGCGATGTGGGCGATGTGGGCGCTCCGGATGTGCGGGCCGCACGGGGGAAGGCCTGAGGCCGGGCACAAGAGCGGAGAGGAGGGAGGGCAGGCCGGGCGAAAGGTCTGCACGCGGGGTGAGCGATGAGAATGCCTCCACGCCGATGGCGCCGATGCCTCTCCGATGCACATCGCCGACGCAGTGGCGATGCGCGGCGCGATGCTCCGATTATGTTGGTCCCATCGTACTTGAGGACCACATCCCAGAACTAATTTCGAGCACCCCGGAAACGTATCGAAAGAGTATCGGAGCAGTGTCGGCCGAGTGTCTCCCAGGCCCCGACACGCGAGAACCCTCGAGCTTCGGTACTTACTTTTTTTTTCTGGTGCTCGAGATTCTTCCTCGTGATAATAAAGGCTACAAAGCAGGCTGGAACCTCAGAATGCTCCGATGCCACCTCGCACTCGGGCGCCGTTCGCCGAGAGGCCCCTGCCTCTCCAGCGGGGTGCGCCGCGCCCAGCACTTCCGGGCGCATCGGGCCGTGGCGGCGAGGGCAGGGCAGGCATCCCCAGACGAGGGCAGGGAGGGGATTCAAGCAGTGGCGGAGCGTCCCGGCGTGCCTTACAGCCCTACCAAACCATGCTCTAGAAACCTTTTGTGCGTTCCCACGAAATGTTCTCAGACCATTTCTGGCTGGGGCTCTCTTGACTTAACCTATCGGGCTGATGTCCTAAGAACATTGCTTTCATTATTGGAATATTTTTGGGTTCTAAGAGCATGTCGTGGTAAGACTATAGGAATGCCAGGACGGTCGGTCACTGCTCGCGACTCGGGCCGTGGCGACGAGGCGAATTGGCGTGGGGATCCCAAGACTGCGCGGCGACCTCGAACCCCCCCGGCCCCGCACCGCCCCCGAACCCCCACCGACCCACCACGCGGCTGTGGCCACCGCACAGTCTGGGGGGCCCAGGCGCTGCCTCGGGGCTCGGGGCTCTGGCTCGGCGGCTCGGCACCTCCGCACCTCGGCACCTCGGCACCTCTTCC
>CAUYUJ010013903.1:139229-244229 GCA_963575745.1 Prorocentrum cordatum | reverse complement strand
AAAAAGAACATGAAAAAGTTTTCGCGCTCAATCAATCACCGTGTGTTTTTTTGGTTCTACAATTGGGTCACAAGGATGCATCTCCACGGATCGCTGAATGGTAAGGGGAAATCACACTCTCCAGTGTAAAAGCATCGAAGACAAGGAAAACCGGTGCACCCTGAAGGCAAACAGGGCGTTTCTTGGCAGGTGCACCCACTGTACACACCCCCCGCAGACTTTTACGTTATCGACGAAGCAGAACTGCACGAGCGAGCAGCGACCAAGGGCAACCGATACGCGAATTGGCCGGCGTGCGCGAGGGGGAGCAAGACAGACGGGCAATCGCGAAGGACAGGAGGAGGCGGAGGGCACTCAGACGCGGAAGTATTCCAGCTGAGGGCGCCGGCGCGGCAAGCAGCGGCAGCGGGGGCCGTGGCAGCAGCCGGGCCGCGGCGTCGGTGCATCCACGGGCGCTGCCGTTGCTCAGTACGAGGTAGAGCAAGCGGGAAACAATGCTGGCGTACCCACCCCGCACACACCGAACTACTTACGTACTGTGCCGACATGGCCCCCGCCACACCTATGGTCCGGCCTCCCCCCCAAACCCCCTCTTCTTCTCTGAGTGCGCAGTGCGGTTCGCGAAGACGGTCGCTGATCTCTGTAACGTTCCACAGCCCATCTCCTCCGTGTTCGAATGCGCGAAAACCTCGAGGTTCAATTCTAGAGCGCGTGCTTCTGCCATGAAAACAGATAGTGATATTCCGAGCAAGGTTGCTGCTTGGTGAACCACTGCTTGCGCGTCGTCCGAGCAGCCAACATTGTTGCGACACCCGCGGTGGAACCTCCACTGCCTCTGCACGCACCGCCGACGCAGACCCCGACATTGGTGCCCTGCCTGTTCGATGCCTCCTCGCTCGACCTCGCGCGAGCTCATCGCACCAGATCTGGCCCATGCCCCCCAAGACCTACGCGGGGCCGCGGCAGCCTCGCGGCGCGGGCCGAAGAGAGCTCTCGATACCCCGTGTTCCCAGGAGACCAGCTCTTCGCCGCGGACCTGTTTGAGAGCCTCCGTGCCCGAAAACGACCCCCCGGATCGGGGGTTGCTACAGGTGCCACCCGGCCGGAGCTGGCCCCAGCTTGCAGCTCCGTCTTGGAGCCCTCCAAGCCCCCTGGGCCTCGCAAGGGGTGCTGTGGAGGTCGTGGGGGCCCTCCCTGGAGATCCTGGGTCGGGGATGGACAGAGCCCCTTAAGTAAAACGTGGTTCAGTGAAAACGATTTGAGGCCCAAACCTGGCGGGCGCAAGCCTGGAAAATAACGGCCACGGCGCCCTCTCGAGAACCGAAAACGGACAATTCACTAATTAATCGACGTGGCACTGTTGGGGGTTCTGTCCACCCCCGACTGGGGGCGCCTTGGGCAAGGGGCACTTCTGGCAACACCCGACCAGAGGCCAAAACACCCAAATGATGCGGCCAGCAGCCTCTGCTCGACACGACGCGGCGCTGGCCCCCGCGACACGCTGAGGCGCGTGGCTCCGCTGCTGCGTGCTGGCGTGTCGCGCTACTGAAGTCTGGTGATGGGCCAGAGACGCCACGCGAAGCAGACGTTCCTGACCGCACGCCATAGCCTGAATGCGCATCCTGGGCACATTCCTGGAGACACGTCGGAGCTGCGTTGAACGTCCGTCGAGTGGAGCCGACCCTGAGTCGAACCTGCGTCGAACCTGAGTCGAAGTTGAGTCGAACTTGAGCAGAACTTGAGTCAAACTTGAGTCAAGCTGGGGTCGAAAATAGTCGAACAGATCCGGGAGGTGGGCCTCCGGAAGGTCCCCGACACGAGCATCCAACGCACCGCGAACGGCGACTATGCGCCGCACCATGTTTGGACGCTCTTGGGGCACCGCTCAAATGCGATGCTCGTTCGACTCTCGGGAGGAACTAAAGGGGGGGATAGTAAAGGGTAGGATAGAGAATCAGCTCACGTAGCTGATTTACCCAGCGCCTCCCGGCGCAGGGAGGCGCCCATGTATCACGGAATGGGCCCGGCGGCGGGGCCGAAACCGGCTGCATGCAGCAGATTTCGTAACTCCCCCTTTCCCTAGATCCCCCCTTTCGTTCGGCCCGAGACCCTGGGGGCCCAACAGGTGTGCACCGCACTGTGGGTCGAGGATCGACGACGCCTCGGGAGAGGCCAGCGCTGTCAGGTGCACACGAGACTGGAGTCGGGCCTGTCCCTCTACAGGGGGAATATTCAAAAATAGGAAAAATTAGTCTGGGGACGATTTTTGTTGACCATGTTTGAGCAACTTGGGGGTATGTTTTGTATATTTCCTATTTCCCCTTCAATATCCCCCTGTAAGGGGACAGGCCTGACCTAAGACTCGGCGATCTTCTGACCCGGGTCAATCCAGACCCGGGTCAGCAGGAAACCAAAAAACTGCAATGCAGAAAAAAAAACTGCACCGCAGGTCTTCGCAAACCCGGGTCAGCCAATATGCGCGACCGCCTCGCGGCCACGAGCGGCTCGCTAACACGGGTCAGCCAGAGGGGGTCTTCGCACGATCCTGCAGGATCCGGTGCCCTGGCTGACCCCCGTTTGCATGGACCCCCGTCTCAAGGCTCCCGACTAACACGAGACGTCCGCGGACGCCGGCCGCCGCGGCAGCCCCGCGAGGACCCCGGGGGTCCGGCCCCCCGCAGGCCGAGCCGGGCAGGCTGAGCCGGGCACCAGGGAGTGCGCGGCCAGCTCGGCCCCGGCCTCGGGGATGGCATTGTGGATGCCATGGCAGTGGAGGAGGAGGAGGAGGAGGAGGAGGAGGAGGAGGAGGAGGAGGTAGAGAGGAGGAGGTGGAGAGGAGGAGGAGGAGGAGGAGGAGGCGCTAAAGATGTGTTTGAAACAAATAGAAAAGATTCTAAACATGTCTCAAGCATGCTTGTTTTTACATGCTCAAAACGTAACCGACTTGGACATCTTCTAGACCTCTGGAAATTATTTGGCAGCACGCTTCCTCTCCGTTGATCGACTTCCACAAGGATACCGAGAGGTGCCGATGCCACCACTCCCCGGACCTCGCCCAGGACCAGAACTTCGAGGCGACTCCGTGGCGACGAGAGCCTCCCCGGAGGCCCCAAAGATGCGAAAAAACGAGGCCAGGGCCTCGGTGCCCGTCGGTCGGAAGAAGCGGGCAGGAACATGAAGTACAGTCGGACTTGATTGGACAGGACGCGCGAGAGGACACCAGACCCTTCCGAGGGCCACATCGCCATAGGAGTGTAAGAAGGCACGCGTCGCGAGGCACAGGACACAAGGGTACCCTTGAGCTGGCAGGGTCGACCTACTAATCCGGGCCGACTGTAGGAAGGCGGTGAAAGCAGGTTGGGTCTGCGCCCACCCCCCGAGAAGGAGGGACGAGAAACAAAAAATATAGACTCTTTTGAAGTAGGAAGGCGGCTGAAGCAGATTGGGATCTGGGGATCCGGAAGTGCCCTCTTCAGCGACCGACGCGCATCGGCACCCTTTCATCCCTTGAGCCTGCCCCGCGCATACGGCCACGGCGTCCTCGTCCCGCAGCACGTCCCAGATGCCGTCGCAGGCCAGCACCAGGAACCTGTCGGTGGCGGGGTCGACGTCGACCACGTGGAGCTCGGGATCGGCGGAGACCAGCCCGCCCGGCGTGACCTCGGGCGGCGGTCGGCAGCGCATCGATACAATCGGCTCGGATCGGAACGTCCGCCGAATCTCGAGGAGCAGTGTAGCTGTATCGGCTGGCTACCTACCAGACCACCCCAACCTACCCCGAAGACCCACATTTCGGGTCGGGGGAAGAGGCACGAGTTTCACATGTGCTTCTTCAGTATTCCCCGACACCCCAGCCACTGGGAATGGAGGGCAAATTGGGGCCTTCGCGTTGGGTTTGGGGCAGTTTGGTTCGGCGGCGAGCCCAGGGGGGAAGTGAGAAGGGGCGGGCCTTCTCGGAAGGCTCGGAAGGCTCCCAGTCCTCTGAGAAGTTTCTCTGTCTTCCCCGAAGACGCAGAACATCTGTCAGAAGGCGCGAGGGCTTCTGAGAAGTCCCGCCGCCTTCTGAGAAGGCCTTCCCCTTCTCACTTCCCCCACCCTCGCTCGCCGCCGATTGGTGGGTCAATTCCCTGTGTTTGTTTGTCGGTTTCGTGCGTGGCTTTTTCGCAGGATGATCCAGCATGCTCCTTAAGAATCCCCCGCCGGGAAAAAGTGCACACGTCCGAGCGATACCAAGCAAACTTTCGACGGTCCGAGCGGCTTTCTTGGCTCGGTGCTGGGGCCCACCCCCCTGACGGCGGCGCCGCCCCTGGCGCGCTGCGCGCGCCCGCGGCCCGCGGGGACGCATCCAGCGCCGACCTCAGGAATCAGCGCGGACCTCCGAGGAGTCGCGTAATTTCTTGTTTCCGAGAATGGGGCGCACAGAGACATACTAATATTATACGTCCGCCTTGGAGGCGCGCGTCCGACCCGAACATAGAGTATACCCATCTTGTAGTATATCGTTTCTCGAGCGGTGTGGCCAGAAAGCGCCCGCCACGACGCATATACTATAAGATTTCTCGGTGCGCGCGTCGCCTGGGGGGACGCCGAGAGAATGGTGCCGATCTCAACATGTACGCCAATCTCAGCGTCAATCTCAGAGTTTGCGCAGATATTTCCGGTCCAGCGCCAGTCGCAGAGACCAGCGCGGAAGCTCCGAGAGGTCGCGAAAACTTCCTCTTGCCGAGAACTGGCCCGATCTCCGACTTTACGCCGATCTCAGCGCCGCTCTCAGAATTTGCGCAGACCTTTCCAATCCAGCGCCGATCGCAGAAACCAGCACGGAGCCTCCGAGAGGTCGCGTAACTTCCTGTTGCCGAGAACTGGCCCGATCTCCGAATTTGCGCCGATCTCAGCGACGACCTCAGAATTTGCGCAGATATTTCAGGTCCAGCGCCGATCGCAGAAAACAGCGAGGAGCCCCCGAGAAGTCGCGTAGTTTCTTGTTGCTGAGAACTGTCCCGATCTCAAATTTCGCGCCGATCTCAGCGCCGCTTTCAGAACTTGCGCAGATTTCCAGTGCAGCGCCGATCTCGGAATGTGCGCAATCCTCGAGCCGCATCCGCGAGGAGTCGCAACCCAATCGAGGTGGCCGCGCCAGGATGCACAGCAGCGCCACGCAGGCACCGGACAGCATCGCATCGCCACCGCAGGCACCGCCGAGAGCGACGCCGAATCGGCTCGATTTGAGCAGGGACCGACCGTCCCGGCATTCCTGTAGTCCTACCACGCCATGTTCTTGAACCCAAAAATGTTCTCAGAGTAAAAACAATGTTCTTAGAGCATAAGCCCGATGTGTGAAAACACGACAGGCTCAACCAGGAATGTTCTAAGAGCATTTCGTGGAAACCACAAATAGGGTCTTAGAACATTGTTTGGTAGGGCTATAGGCACGCCAGAACGCTTCGCCATTGCTTGAGCATCGGCTCGATCGGATCGAGATGGGCCCCACCTTGCTGCAGCCGTAGTTCTCCGGCTCCTTCAGCAGCAGGTCCCCGAACGAGCGCGAGACAGCCAGGCCCCAGCGCGGGATCAGGCGGCCGCCGAAGCGCACCGGCTCGGGGAGGAAGATCCTGGAGACGAGCAGAGAACGGCACAGGCACACAGACTGGCGGAGGTCCGTGACCGGCGCGCACCAGGGCGTACAGTGAGGGCGCGGCCGCAAGAAACCCTCGCAAGAAACCCAAACCTGAAATCCCGCGCGGGAGGTGCGCCTGAGGGGAGTCCGGGAGCGCCCTGAACGCAGCAGCTTCTTCAACGGCTGCGGGAAGCCACCGCACAGCGGGAGCGAAGAAACCCAGGACACCCTGACGAAAAGCACATGGTTTCTTGATGCGCACCCCCACTGCATAGCGCAGGGGGGGGGGGGCGCCTCCCTGGAGGCGGCAAGTGGCCCTCCCGGCGTACAAGAGCCCCTTCTTGGGCGCCGATGGCTCCTGATGGGCAGGCCCCTGGCTTAAAAAAAAAACTCTTTGCCCCACTTGCGACTCCTCCGTGCGCGCGCCGCCGAATCCGCACCGATTCCTCGGGTCGGCGCTGGACCCCCAATCGTTAGGTCGGGCATGTCCTCCTACAGGCGGATTTGGAAAGAAACATCAAAAATAGTACAGCAAATATTCAATTATCCTGGCGAAAGACCCTACCATGCGCAATTGTGAATACCGCGTTGTGGGTATCGCTTTCGGTGGAGCTCCCTATGGCGCCATGAACCATGAGAGGGGTGTGCCCAAATGAACGTCGGGCGCATGAGGCCTGTGCCACTGGGGCCTTCGGTGGAGCTCCTTATGGGGCCAGGAACCGTGTGAGGGGTGTGGCAAAATGAGCGTCGGGCGCACGCGGCCTGTGCCACTGGGGCCTTCGGTGGAACTCCCTCTGGCGCCACGAACCGTGCCAAAATGAGCTTCGGGCGCATGCGGCCTGTGCCACTGGGGCCTTGGGTGGAACTCCCTGTGGCCACGAGCCGTGTGAGGGGTGTGCCAAAATGAGCGTCGGGCGCATGCGGCCTGTGCCACTGGGGCCTTCGGTGGAACTCCCTGTAGGGCCAAGAACCGTGTGAGAGGTGTGCCAACATGGGCGTCGGGCGCATGCGGCCTGTGCCACTGGGACCTTCGGTGGAACTCCCCATGGGGCGACGAACCGTGTGAGGGGTGTGCCAAGATGAGAAGGACGGGCGCATGCGGCCTGTGCCACTGGGGCCTTCGCTGGAACTCCCTATGGGGCGACGAACCGTGTGAGGGGTGTGCCAAAATGGGCGTCGGGCGCATGCAGCCTGTGCAACTGGGAGCTTCGTTTGAGCTCCCTGTAGGGCCAGGGAACGTGCGAGTGGAATACCAAAATGGGCGACGGGCGCATGCGGCCTGTGCCACTGGGGCCTTCGCTGGAACTCCCTGTGTGGCCACGAACCGTGTGAGGGATGTGCCAAACTGGGCGTCGGGCGCATGCGGCCTGTGCCACTGGGGCCTTCGGTGGAGCTCCCTATGGCGCCACGAACCGTGTGAAGGGCGTGCCAAAATGGGCGACGGGCGCATGCGGCCTGTGCCACTGGGGCCTTGGGTGGAGCTCCCTACACGGCCAAGAAAAGTGTGAGGGGTGTGCCAACATGAACGTCGGGCGCATGTGGCCTGTGCCACTGGGGCCTTCGGTGGAGCTCCTTATGGGGCGACGAACCGTGTGAGGGGTGTGGCAAAATGGGCGTCGGGCGCATGCAGCCTGTGCAACTGGGGCCTTCGGTGGAACTCCCTGTAGGGCCAGGAACCGTGTGAAGGGTGTGCAAACATTGGCGTCGGGCGCATGCGGCCTGTGCCACTGGGGCCTTCGCTGGAACTCCCTGTGGGGCCACGAGCCGTGTGAGGGGTGTGCCAAAATGAGCGTCGGGCGCATGCGGCCTGTGCCACTGGGGCCTTCGGTGGAACTCCCTGTAGGGCCAAGAACCGTGTGAGGGGTGTGCCAACATGGGCGTCGGGTTCATGCGGCCTGTGCCACTGGGCCCTTCGGTGGAACTCCCCATGGGGCCACGAATCGTGTCAGGGGTGTGCCAAGATGAAAAAGACGGGCGCATGCGGCCTGTGCCACTGGGGCCTTCGCTGGAACTCCCTATGGGGCGACGAACCGTGTGAGGGGTGTGCCAAATGGGCGACGAGCGCATGCGCCCTGTGCCACTGGGGCCTTCGGTGGAGCTCCCTATGGTGCCACGATCCTCGTGAGGGGTGTGCCAGAATGGTTGGCATGCGGAAAGCAGAGGGGAGGGGAAGGAGAGGAGGAGGAACGCGGGGCGCTGTCTCTTCAAAGCGAGGGCTCAACACCACACGGTGGTTAGGGAAATTAGCCTGACGAAGGACCCAACCATATGCAGCTGCGAGTGGCGCGAGTGAGATGAGACGAAGGAGGGGGGCGCGCAAACTCCGAGTAACGCACGCGGTATAGCCTTCTGCAACGATACGTGTGAAGGGTGTGCCGACATGAGTCGGGAAGACTCCTACGAACGTCGCCACTGGAGCCTTCCGTGGAACTCCCTATGGGGCCACGAGCCGTGTGAGGTGTGTGCCAAACTGGGCTGGCTGTGTCATGCGAACTTTCCCACTGGGGCCTTCGGTGAAGCTCCCTATGGGGCCACTAAACGTGCAAGGGGTGCGCCGAAATGAAGCGGCGGTACCATGCGGACGCTCCCGCTGGGGCCTTCGGTGAAGCCCCCTCTGGGGCCACGAAGCGTGTGAAGCATGCGGGCGCTCCCGCTGTGGCCTTCGGCGGAACTCCCTATGGGGCCACGAACCCCGTGTAAATGGCGTGCCAAATTTGAGCAGCGGTGCCATGCGGACGCTCCCGCTATGGCCTTCGGTGGAGCTCCCTATGGGGCCACGAACCGTGTGAGGGGTGTGCCATAATGGAGCGGCGGTGCCATGCGCACGTTCCCATTGGGGCCTTTGATGGAACTCCCTATGGGGCCACGACACGTGTGAGTGGTGTGCCAAAATGGGGCGACGGTGCCATGCGGACGCTCCCGCTGGGGCCTTCGGTGGACCTCCCTATGGGGGCACGAACCGTGTGAAGGGTGTGCCACATGGGGCGACGGTGCCATGCGGACGCTCCCGCTGGGGCCTTCGGTGGAGCTCCCTGTGGCGCCACGAACCGTGTGAGGGGTGTGCCAAAATGGGGCGGCGGTGCCCTGCGGACGCTCCCGCTGGGGCCTTCGGTGGAACTCCTTATGGGACCCCGACTGGCGGTGCCATGCGGGCGCTCCCGCTGGGGCCTTCGTTGGAGGTCCATGTGGGGCCACAAACCGTGTGAGGGGTGTGCCAAAATGAGGCGGCGGTGCCATGCGGGCGCTCCCGCTGGGGCCTTCGTTGGAGCTCCCTGTGGGGCCACGAACCGTGTGAGGGGTGTGCCAAAATGGGGCGGCGGTGCCATGCGGGCGCTCCCGCTGAGGCCTCTGGTGGAGATCCCTATGTGACCACGAACCGTGTGAAGGATGTGCCAAAATGGGGCGGCGGTGACGCATGCAACCGCTGCCACTTTGACCTTCGGTGGGGCTCCTTGTGGTGCCACGAACCGTGTGAGGGGCGCGGCGCTGACGATGGCGATGGTCATGACTGCGATGATGTGGATCATGACGAGGGCGATGGTGATGACGATGATGGCGATGACGGTGACGATGACGAGGCGGATGGGAGGAGGAGGAGGAGAAGGAGGAGGAGGAGGAGGAGGAGGAGGAGGGAGGGGGCAGAAGGAGGAGGTGAGACGCGGGGCGCTGTCTCTTCAAAACAAGGACCCAACACCACAGGATGGCTCGGGGAAAAAGCATCAAAATTAGCCTGACGAAAAACCCAAACATATGCAGCTGCGAGTGGCGCATTGTGGGTACCGCTTTCAGCGGAGTTCCCTATGGGAAACGAAGCGCTGTCATGGGTGGGTCAGACGCATGCGAACTGCGCCACTGCCGCCTTCGGTGGAGCTCCCTATGGGGCCTCGAAACGCTGTCCTGTGGGGGGAGCCGCATGCGAACGGCCCCACTGGGACCTTCGGTGCATGCGGGCGGTGCCACTGGGGCCTTCGGTAGACCTCCCTTATGAGGCCACGAAACGCTGTGCCGGGTGGTGGCTGACGCACGCGGGCGGTCCCTCTGGAGCCTTCGAAGGAACTCCCTGATGGGGTCACGAAGCGCTGTCCTGGGTTGGGGAAACGCATGCGGGCGGTGCCACTGGGGCCTTCGGTGGAGCTCCCTATGGGGCCACGAAACGCTGTGCTGGGTGGTGGCTGACGCATGCGGGCGGTGCACCTGGGGCCTTCGGTGGAGCCCCCCTTATGGGGCCATGAAGTGCTGTGCTGGGTGGTGGCTGACGCATGCGTGCGGTCCCAGGGGGCTTCGGTGGAGCTCCATTTAAAGCCACGAAACGCTGTCCTGGGGTGGGTGAAGAGGAAGGAGGCGGGAAGAGGAGGAGGAGGATGTGGAGGAGGGGGAGGAGGAGGAGGAGGAGGAGGAGGAGGAGGAGGAGGAGGAGGAGGAGAACACGGGGCGCCGTCTCGTAAAGACAAGGACCCAACACCACAGGATGGTTGGGGAAGTATACATATTCCTCTTCCAATATTTTTACAAGCCCGGGGGGGGGGGAAACCCTCACATCCCCCCAAAAAACTGTACCCCTGGGATCTGGGGTTCTCGGGCTCCCTTGGACGTCCTTGGAAAAGTTCACCCGGCTGCCCGGGTCTCCACAAACGCATTCCCAGCAGACCCAGAGCGATCCGAGGGGTCATCAGAAAGGCTCAAGGGAGGCCCCAGGCAGCACAAGAGCGCTCCAAGAGGGACTCCAATTGCGTCAGGACGGCCCAAAAGACCTCCAAGGCGCCCCAAAAAGCTTTCCAAGGAGCCTTCAAAGCACAAACATCGCCCCATTCCCTTCGTAAAACTTACAATTTTTGCATATTCGCCTTTCGGATTCCATCAGCTTTCAAGACGGTTTCAAAGCCCCCGAGATCGCCTCCAGACGCCCCAAAAGGCCCCCAAGAAAGCTTCAAGACGGCCGAGCTCGGCCCCACGATCGCCCACGAGAGCCCCAAGACAGCCCATAATGGAACCAAGAGGCCCCCCAGGGGCTCCCAGCACAGACCCAAAAGGGCCATGGGAGGTCCCCGGAAGTGCCCAAGATGGGTCCAAAGGGGGCTCCAGCGGGCCCAAGCTCCCCAAGAAGGCCTAAGAAGGCCCAGGACGGCCCATGAAGGCGCCAAAACGGCCCACGAGGGCCCCGAAAACACCCCCACGATGTTTCCAAATGCCAACATAAAGACCCCCAAGGCACCCCAAAAAGCTTTCCAAGGGGCCTTCACACAAATCGCCCCATTCCCTTCGTAAAACTTAAAAATTTCCATGTTCGCCTTTCGGATTTCATCAGCTTTCCAGACGGTTTCAACGCCCCCGAGATCGCCTCAAGACGCTCCAAAAGGCCCCCTAGAAAGCTTCAAGACGGCCGAGCCAGGCCCCACGATCGCCCACGAGAACCCCAAGACAGCCCATAATGGAACCAAGAGGCCCCCCGAGGGCTCCCAGCACAGACTCAAAAGGGCCGTGGGAGGTCCCCTGAAGTGCCCAAGATGGGTCCAAAGGGGGATCCAGCGGGCCCAAGCTCCCCAAGACGGCCCAAGAAGGCCCTAGGACGGCCCATGAAGGCGCCAAAACCGCCCACGAGGGCCCCGAAAACACCCCCACGATGTTCCGAATGCCAACATTCATTGATTTTGCTCCCATGACATTTCATATTGTGACCCAGTCGTTGAGGGTCTCGTGGCATGCAGCGAAGATGCCCGAGGATGCCCCGTACGAGTTGCGTATGCATGTTCATACCCTTACACACAGAAAATTATATGTACATATGTACGCTGCATACCCATACAACAATGCAAGTATATTGTATACACCTAGACATTTATATGGAACGTGCATGCACGTACGCGTGTATACATGCATGCGCGCATGTTCGCACGCACGCATTCCGCTTGCGTGCAGAACTCAAAAGACCAGGGTGCATGGCGCGCAGTGCCAATGCAGTCTTGTATATACATACATATATCTATATATATATATATATACATGTCTCCAGTAGAGGGATATGCCCGACTTAATCCTATCATCCACTGGCGCGCGGAGAGGGGCAAGGGCGGCAATTGCGGACGGCGCCACCAGGTGGGCCCAGCGCCGACCCGAGACATCCGCGCGGACCTGCACAAAGGGGTGGGCTCGTGCGGTCTCATGTTCCTCGAGATCCTCCAGACCCCCTGGAACCCGACCTCGCCACCCTTGGCCTGCACCCGCTGCTTCTCGTCCTCTCGGTCGGGCTTCTGGTCCTGCGATAGCCTGAGCGCCCCCAGCTGCCCGCGCCTGTCCGTGGCGCGGCACAGCACCGCCCTCGAGTCCCCGACGTTCGCCACGAGCAGGCGGTACTTGCCCTCCTCCTCATAGAGCAGCCCCAGGATCACGGCCCGGGGGCTGCCGAAGGCGTCCCTGGCCTAAGGTGCCCCCAGCTTCTCGCGCCCCTTTGGAGCCACATGGGGCCCCTATCTGGGCCTCGTGGAGGCCGTGGGGCCTCCCTGCGCAAGTCCTGGGGACGCCTCGGGCCACAGGAACGCGTCTGGCAGCACCCGACTGGTGGACCCGTCCATCGCCTCCAGCTGCCTCTCGCGAGCAACGAGCGTCTCCGCATCTGCGCGCTCGCGGTCTGGATTCCGGGGCGCGATCCCGCGGATAAACGGTCGCACGGCTACGTTCTGCGCAGGGCATCCGCGAACAAAAAAACGCCCAGCATCCGCGGGACCGCGGCCCCGGGGCCCGGCCCGCGAGGCAGCGGATACTGATATGTGTATCGGGGACGCACTGACCCGGGTCAATGCAGACCCGGGTCAGTCGGGCCTTGCAGGATCCTGCAGGATCCTGTACCCAGACCCAGGTCCATGCAGCCATGTCCCTGCAGGATACTGCAGGATCTGACGCTCTGGCTGACCCCCGTTTGCGTTGACCCCCATCTCTTGAGCCCCGAATGCTTTGCCCACGGGCCTCGCCGGCGCGAGGAACTCGCTGTCGGTGCGCTGGCAGGCCTCCAGCACGGCCTGCTCCAGCGTCTGCGTGGTGATCGTGGGTTTGCCCTGCACAGCGGCCTGGAGGTTCGCGGGCAGGTGCTCCACGAGGTGGTCCACGCACCTCTCGAGGAGATCGACCACAGAGCTGCTGCACCCCAAAATTGATGAATGTCGAACCCACAGAAGATCATGTAGGATGCTCGCGGATCTGAGAATGTATTTCCCATAGGTTCGACAACCATGTCAGCATGTGGGTACGGTAGGTCCGCGCGGCGTCGGCAATCACAAAATTTTCGATACCGCATCGATCACTCTATTTTGAATCGATCGCGGTCCCGATCGTCGAAAATTGTGAATTCCGTCGGGTCGTGTGGCATTACCGTATCCCTCGGTGCTTCCGCGTCGCCCCACCATGCAGAATTCAACCTTGAACGCCTTCGCTGGCGTCGGCGGCGCGCCATCGCCGCATGAATCTACCGGAAAATCAATTCCCCAATCAGTGTTTGCACTGAAGGGGTTCTAGCGGACATTGAAAAAGAAGGCGAATGTTTCACACCGACTTTGGCGGCAGGCCGCGTTCCTGGGTTCCCTGTTCCGGGTTCCCCGGTTCCCGGTTCCAGGGCCGATTTCGGTGGGCGGCGAGGTTCCCAGGTTCCCGGGTTCCTGGTCGATCTTCTTCTCGATCGGTCTCAGCATCAATCTCATTTCCCACCTCTCTATCGATCTCACCATCGATCTCACAATCGATATCACAATCGATCTCGCAAGCGATCTCACAAGATCGCGCGATCTCGCGATCGATCCACCTATCGATCTCATTGAATCGATTTCACTCTCGGTCTCACGATCGACCGTACAATCGTCAACTGTCGATTCCACTATCGATCTCATTATCGATCTCACAGTCGATCTCAAGATCCAGATGACTAATGTTCAAACCATCCACCGATTGGGTTTTCTCAGGTGTGATTAATTGTGTAGTCGATCCCCTGCTCGAACCTCGGCCCGGAGTGCCCGTCGAGCACGCAGAAACCCACCGCCGTCTGCCCGTCGGCGGCGCGCAGGTGCATCTCCAGGACGTAGCGGTCCTCCTGAGGGGGGCCCAGGGAGACACCAGCAGAGAGGCACAACTTCCAGAAGGCACGATACAATTCTCCACATCTCCGGGCGGCTCCTCTTCCCCTCCATCTCCCGCACATGTCCCATGCCTCCTCTCTCATGCGAGGCAGCGTTTGCTCTGCTGCCTGCGCGTGGCCTCCCCTCGTGGCTCCTGCATGTCCTTGCCCCCCTGCCACGTGGACACGCCCACGTCCAGCTCCAGCCGCCCCAGCCTTTAAGTCGGGCCCGTCCCTCGACAGGGGGGGAATTCAAAAATAGTCAAACAATACTCTGTGGACTATTTTTCTTTACTATTTCTGGGCATGTTTTGAACATTAAAAAGAAGATCGTCCATCATCCTCCTGTAGGGGGACAGGCCCGTCGTAACCCCAGCCTCAGGGAGCTCGACGTGGCGGGGCGGCCCGCCGTGCCCCCCGAGCTCGCGTGCAGCCTCCTGGCGGCGTGGGCGGCCCTGCTGAACTCCAGCATCTCCTGCGTGGGGGCCCAAACGAACCGTGCGGTGGTGAGGGAGGGGGTCCCGAGGGGAGGGGGTCCTTTTGAGGACAGGAAGGGGTCCAAGGGCGGATCTGCATCTTGCTTGAGGCACCTCGTCCTCAGGACCCCATGCCTCAGGACCCCGTCCTTGAGCTGCCGACCCAACACCGTGTGGTGACAGACCCGGCGGTGACCCCGAGCTCGGCAAAGACCTCGCCGCAGGGTCCTTCACCACACGGTCTTGGGGAGCCCGGAGGCCCCAGATCGCCAGGGACCTCCTCGGAGCACGGCCCAGGTCCCAAAAGACCGTGCGGTGGACCCATCCCCCTCGACTCACCACACGGCGGTGTGGTCACCACACCGTTTGGGGGGCCCCCGACCTGCGCCTGCGCGAACTCCCCCAGCAGCTGCCGGAGCCTGCCCTCCAGCTCCACGCGCTGGGCGGCCGCGGCCTTATCATGCAGCTGGTGCCTGAAGCAAAGGAGTCGGGTGCTGCTAGAAGTGCACCTGGCCCAAGGTGTCCCAGGGATTTTAGCAAGCAAGCAAGGAAGCCAAGCATCCGGCAGGACGCGTAGGCAGAAGAGAGCGCGGTTGGCTACTCTTCGTACGAAAGAAACATGCGTGGGATGCGCCGCCGAAAAATGTCGCTTCAGCACGCTCGGAGGAGGCAGGGGGGGAGAGGGGAGGAAGGGGGGGAGGGGAAGGCGCGGAGGGAAAGCTACGTGCAAAGTGTCAGCTCGTGCACTTCTTGGGATTCTGAAGGAAGGCGAAAGGCCATAAACATAAACTTCTGGCGCTCCGCGCGGGTTCCTCGGATCTGCCCTGGACCCCCCGAGTGCACCAGGGGCGGCGCCGGAGGCGCCGCCTGGGGGGCCCAGCGCGGACCCAAGAACTCCGCGCGGGGCGCCAAGAGTTTATGTTTGTGGCGCCCTTTTCTCGAGAATTTCAAGGGGGCCCCCAAGGCCTCCAGAGCACTCCTCACGAGGTCCAGAAGATCCCATGTAGACAATCGAACTCTGTACACCGACGCTTCTTCGGGCCCTGCATCGGCTTTTGCACTGGAGAGCGGATCCTGGTGTATACGGGACCCTGGTGTACACAGTTTTCGCTGTTTCCCCGGGACATCGGGGAAAAAAATATACACCACACCACCCCGACGTCGTCCTCGACCCTCATAAAAGTCCCGGGAGACTGAAACACCGCCCGCCACTGGTCCTGTAGATGCTCCAGCTTCCGACCACGGGGCTCCAAACCTGAGCGAAGAGCTGGCGGCACCCTGGGGGCCCGGGGGCACCCTCGTGGCAACCCCCGCGAGGGGCACCCCGACCGCCGCGCTCCCGGACGTCTCCGGGGGGGGGGGGGGGGGGGCGCGCTGTCCGACCAGGGTGCTCGAGGCGAGGCCAGCCGCGGCGACGGGGGAAGGGCACCCCTGGGGCTCCTCGGGAAGCGTAGGGGGGGGTGACCCCCCCGACGGGGGTCAGCCTCGCCTCGTCCTCGCGCTGCGACGGGGGTCCGAGCGCCTTCGGCGCGCGGTGGCCGCCCGCGACGGGGGTCGATGCGGGGCTGTCGGCGGGGGTGGCGCCCCCCCGACGCTCACCAAGAAAATCGGAGTACGTGGCAGTGTCGGCATCTGCTCCTCCCCAAAGCCTCAGCGCCGTGATCCCCGCGAGCACCTCCTCCTTGTGCTCCTTTCGGGGGTGGACAAACCTCCCTTCAATAAACCTCCCTTCAATGAAAACGGCCTGGGAGCGAAACCGAAGTACGGCCGCGACGCCCTCTCGCGAATCGAAAACGGCCAATTCGCTAATCGACGCGTCAGGGTAGGAGGTCTGTCCACCCCCGATCCTTCACCAGCTCGTCCTGCTTCTCCAAGCTTCGCCGGTGCAGGTCGGAGGCCAGCTCGTGGCGCGCCAGGGACTCCGTGCTGGGGAACTTGCGGCAGCAGAGGAAGCAGACGTGCTGCGGCGGCGAGACCGCCGCGGCTGCGGCCATGGCGCGGCCGCGGGGGGGGGAGGGAGGACGCGGGCTTGGGCAGCCGGGCCGTGAGGTCGCGAGAGAACAACGCGGACGCCGCCCCGGAGGGCGTTCCAGGAGGTGGGGACGGGCTCGCACCGCTCCTGCCAGAGAGCAGAACAAAGAGCACACTCAGGAAAACCCGACCCCGACGAGCGCCGCCGTACAGCGGTGCAGGAAACGCACCCAGGGGCGGAATCGAACAGGGCAGGGCTCTTTAGCAAACGCCCAGGGCCCTGCGGCAAACCCCAGTCGCAGGGGCTGGGGTGCTCTTCCCCCCTGGACTTGTGGCCCAGCACGGCCTCCTGCCAACGCGAGCTGCAGGGGCTGGGGTGTTCTTCCTCCCTTGGACTCGTGGCCCAGCCAGGCCCTCCTGCCGGCTCAGGCCCTCCCAGCTGGTGGGCCCGGCGCAGGAGAGCTCTGCCGCCCCTGGCCATGGCCAGGCGCAAGGCTTAAGTCGGGCCCGTCCCCCTACAGGGGGATTTTCGATGGAAAATTAAGAATACCCCAGAAATTATCAAACAATTATCCGAAAATAGTCTGGGGAGCATTTTGTTCAGTATTTTTTAACCTGTTTGGTGTATTTTTGGTGTATTGTTCATTTTTCGTCGAAAATCCACATGTAGGGGGACAGGCCCGACATAAGGCCTCACACAGCCCGTGCAGGAGGGAGCCAAAACGATACCGGCAAGGCTCCACGTCAGGTTCGTGTCGTGCCGACTTCGGCGCTGGTTGCTGACACAGCGGGGATCGCTCAACCTTGGACGATCGGCCGTTTCCGAAACGTCCAAATCGTTCCACATCGAACGATTCTGGGTCGCCCGCGGCGTCCAACGTTGAACGCCGCTGGCGGGGTCGCCGCCGGTCGAAACGACACGAACCCACCGTACTTACGCGGTGAGCTCCATTTCGCGTTGTTCGAGTAGGGGATCGACTACACAATTGATTTACCCCAGAAATGATTTCCCGTCGAATCTACGAACGAAACCGTAGAGCGTTCTACAGAGCATCCTACGCATGTTTCGTAAATTGGACGAACACATCAATTCTGGGGCAAATCAATGGTGTCGTCGATCCCCTACTCGATTTGTGCTCGTTGTCCCTCGTTTCGTCATCGTCCGGCCCTTGCTGCGGAACGAGAACGGCCCACGAGATCGCCAAGACACCGTGGAGGTGGGGCCCCGGATGCCGAGGTCTGGCCTCCCCAAACCTCTCCCAAGTGCGTTCTGCCCAAGATTAGGGAACCGAACTCCATACACCAACGCTTTTTCCAACCCTGCACGGAAACTCTCACGAGAAGGCGGATCCTAGTGTTTCCCCTAGGGTAACAAGGAAAAAGTATACACCACACCACCCCGACGTCGTCCCCGACTGGGATTGAAAGAGAGCCCGCCACTGGTAATGTATATGTAAGCCCCCCTCTCGAGGCCGATCCACGCCCTGGGCGACCCTACCCCTGCACGCGCAGAATCTGAAGGACGTCTGCAGCCGAGTGAGCTCCAACGGGGGGGTCCGATTCCCCGGCGTACGTCGACTGGATACCAGCGGTCGTCTGGCCCCGCAGGACCGGGCTCTCCAGGGAGAAGGCCAGCTGAGATAATGAGGGCCATCCTGGCCGGCCCAAGTCCGCTCAATGTCGGCGCCTGGACCAGACCCTCCTGGGCCACATACCGACCCGCTTCTAGTGCTCCTATCCTACTTCCAGGACCACATCCGAGAAACAATTTCGAGCCCCAAGAAGTATCCAGACGGCGTCGAGCGAGTATCGCTTCCCGAGGGGACCCGACGCGCGAAAGTCCTCCAGTTTCGGCATTCTCGGGGTGCTCGAAATTCTTTCCGGTGATCGATCAAGGCGCAGGTCGGAACATCCGCAGGGGGTGGTCTCCCTATGCGCGCCAGGGTCGTCCAGGCATAGCAGGCGTGGCATTTTCTCGACACCAGAGGGGGTGCGCAGGGGGTGGTCTCCCTATGCGCGCCAGGGTCGTCCAGGCATAGCAGGCGTGGCATTTTCTCGACACCAGAGGGGGTGCGCAGGGGGTGGTCTCCCTATGCGCGCCAGGGACGTCCAGGCATAGCAGGCGTGGCATTTACTCGACACCAGAGGGGGTGCGCAGGGGGTGGTAGTCCCTATGCGCGCCACGGCCGTCCAGGCATAGCATGTGTGGCATTTTCTCGACACCAGAGGGGGTGCGCAGGGGGTGGTCTCCCTATGCGTGCCAGGGTCGTCCAGACATAGCAGGCGTGGCATTTTCTCGACACCAGAGGGGGTGCGCAGGGGGTGGTCTCCCTATGCGCGCCAGGGTCGTCCAGGCATAGCAGGCGTGGCATTTTCTCGACACCAGAGGGGGTGCGCAGGGGGTGGTCTCCCTATGCGTGCCAGGGTCGTCCAGGCATAGCAGGCGTGGCAGTTTCTCGACACCAGAGGGGGTGCGCAGGGAGTGGTCTGCCTATGCGCGCCAGGGTCGTCCAGGCATAGCAGGCGTGGCATTTTCTCGACACCAGAGGGGGTGCGCAGGGGGTGGTCTCCCTATGCGCGCCAGGGTCGTCCAGGCATAGCAGGCGTGGCATTTTCTCGACACCAGAAGGGGGTGCGCAGGGGGTGGTCTCCCTATGCGCGCCAGGGTCGTCCAGGCATAGCAGGCGTGGCATTTTCTCGACACCAGAGGGGGTGCGCAGGGGGTGGTCTCCCTATGCGTGCCAGGGTCGTCCAGGCATAGCAGGCGTGGCATTTTCTCGACACCAGAGGGGGTGCGCAGGGGGTGGTCTCCCTATGCGTGCCAGGGTCGTCCAGGCATAGCAGGCGTGGCAGTTTCTCGACACCAGAGGGGGTGCGCAGGGGGTGGTCTCCCTATGCGTGCCAGGGTCGTCCAGGCATAGCAGGCGTGGCATTTTCTCGACACCAGAGGGGGTGCGCAGGGGGTGGTCTCCCTATGCGTGCCAGGGTCGTCCAGGCATTGCAGGCGTGGCATTTTCTCGACACCAGAGGGGGTGCGCAGAGGGTGGTCTCCCTATGCGTGCCAGGGTCGTCCAGGCATAGCAGGCGTGGCAGTTTCTCGACACCAGAGGGGGTGCGCAGGGGGTGGTCTCCCTATGCGTGCCAGGGTCGACCAGGCATTGCAGGCGTGGCATTTTCTCGACACCAGAGGGGGTGCGCAGGGGGTGGTCTCCCTATGCGTGCCAGGGTCGTCCAAGCATAGCCTCTAGTGCGGGATTGCGTATTACCTCTCGTATCCAAGTGCCAGGCGACGCCAGATATGACCGTCACCGATGACTCCTCAACCCCTCCTCTCCCCCCACACGTCCTCCCCCTCCTTTCAACGACCACAGGGGGCACCTGAGAGCCTGACGGCGGTGGTAGTGGTAGCGCGGTTCACGCACGACATGAAATCAGTATGTGGGGTTCCTCGGTAGCGTTTGTTCATTGAAAATATAATGATAATAATAATAATAAGAAGAATAATAATACTAATAATAATAATAATAATAATGCCAATAATAATAATAGTAATAATGCTAATAATAAAAATAATGATAATAATAATAATGATTATAATAATACTGATAATTTAATAAAGAAAAACTTAATCAACAACAACAACAACAACAAAGAAAAAAAACAACAAAAAAAAAAAAAAAAAAACAAAAAAAAAAAAAAAAAAAACGCTACCGAGGAACCCCACCTACGTAATGTAAATGGTATGGCAAAGCCTGCTACGCTGTCACGCTCTCCGACCCTGGCACGCATAGACGCCGCGGTGAGAGACCACCCCCTGCGCACCCCCCCTGGTGTCGAGAAAGTGCCACGCCTGCCACGCTCTCCGACCCTGGCACGCATAGACGCCGCGGTGAGAGACCACCCCCTGCGCACCCCTCTGGTGTCGAGAAAGTGCCACGCCTGCCACGCTCTCCGACCCTGGCACGCATAGGGGCCGCGGTGAGAGACCACCCCCTACGCACCCCCCTGGTGTCGAGAAAGTGCCACGCCTGCCACGCTCTCCGACCCTGGCACGCATAGACGCCGCGGTGAGAGACCACCCCCTGCGCACCCTCTCTGGTGCCGAGAAAGTGCCACGCCTGCCACGCTCTCCGACCCTGGCTCGCATAGACGCCGCGGTGAGAGACCACCCCTTGCGCACCCCCTCTGGTGTCGAGAAAGTGCCACGCCTGCCACGCTCTCCGACCCTGGCACGCATAAGGGCCGCGGTGAGACACCACACCCCTGCGCACCCTTTCTGGTGCCGAGAAAGTGCCACGCCTGCCACGCTCTCCGACCCTGGCACGCATAGACGCAGCGGTGAGAGACCACCCCCTGCGCACCCTCTCTGGTGTCGAGAAAGTGCCACGCCTGGTGTCGAGAAAGTGCCACGCCTGCCACGCTCTCCGACCCTGGCACGCGTAAACGCCGCGGTGGGAGACCACCCCTTGCGCACCCCCTCTGGTGTCAAGAAGGTGCCACGTCTGCCACGCTCTCCGACCCTGGCACGCACAGGGACCGCGGTGAGAGACCACCCCCTACGCACCCCCCCTGCTGTCGAAAACGTGCCACGCCTGCCACGCTCTCCGACCCAGGCTCGCATAGACGCCGCGGTGACAGACCACCCCTGCGCACCCTCTCTGGTGTCGAGAAAATGCCGCGCCTGCCACGCTCCCCGACCCTGGCTCGCGTAGACGCCGCGGTGAGAGACCACCCCTGCGCACCCTCTCTGGTGTCGAGAAAGTGCCACGCCGGTCACGCTCTCCGACCCTGGCTCGCATAGACGCCGCGGTGAGAGACCACCCCTTGCGCACCCTCTCTGGTGTCGAGAAAGTGCCACGCCTGCCACGCTTTCCGACCCTGGCACGCATAGACGCCGCGGTGAGAAACCAGCCCCTGCGCACCCTCTCTGGTGTCGAGAAAATGCCACGCCTGCCACGCTCTCCGACCCTGGCACGCATAGGGGCCGCGGTGAGAGACCACCCCCTACACACACACACCCTGCTTTCGAGAAAGTGCCACGCCTGCCACGCTCTCCGACCCTGGCTCGCATAGACATCCCTGCGCACCCTCTCTGGGTGTCGAGAAAATCCCGCGCCCGCCACGATCTCCGACCCTGGCACGCGTAAAGGCCGCGGTGAGAGACCACCCCCTTGCGCACCCCCTCTGGTGTCGAGAAAGTGCCACGCCTGTCACGCTCTCCGACCCTGGCACGCATAAACGCCGCGGTGAGAGACCACCCCCCTCGCACCCCCCCTTGGTGCAGAGGAAGTGCCACGCCTGCCACGCTCTCCGACCCTGGCACGCATAGGCGCCGCGGTGAGAAACCAGCCCCTGCGCACCCTCTCTGGTGTAGAGAAAGTGCCACGCCTGCCACGCTCTCCGACCCTGGCACGCGTAGACGCCGCGGTGAGAGACCACCACCTGCGCACCCCCCTGGTGTCCCACGCCTGCCACGCTCCCCGACCCTGGCTCGCATAGACGCCGCGGTGAGAGACCACCCCTGCGCACCCTCTCTGGTGTCGAGAAAGTGCCACGCCTGCCACGCTCTCCGACCCTGGCACGCGTAGACGCCGCGGTGAGAGACCACCGCCTGCGCACCCCCTCTGGTGTCGAGAAAGTGCCACGCCTGCCACGCTCTCCGACCCTGGCTCGCATAGACGCCGCGGTGAGAGACCACCCCCTGCGCACCCTCTCTGGTGTCGAGAAAGTGCCACGCCTGCCACGCTCTCCGACCCTGGCTCGCATAGACGCCGCGGTGAGAGACCACCCCCTGCGCACCCTCTTGGTGTCGAGAAAGTGCCACGCCTGCCACGCTCTCCGACCCTGGCACGCATAGACGCCGCGGTGAGAGACCACCCCCTGCGCACCCTCTCTGGTGTCGAGAAAGTGCCACGCCTGCCACGCTCTCCGACCTGGCTCGCATAGACGCCGCGGTGAGAAACCACCCCCTGCGCACCCTCTCTGGCGTCGAGAAAGTGCCACGCCTGCCACGCTCTCCGACCCTGGCACGCGTAGACGCCGCGGTGAGAGACCACCCCCTACACACACACACACACACACACACCCATGCTTTCGAGAAAGTGCCACGCCTGTCACGCTCTCCGACCCTGGCTCGCATAGACGCAGCGGTGAGAGACCACCCCTGCGCACCCCCTCTGGTGTCGAGAAAGTGCCACGCCTGCCACGCTCTCCGACCCTGGCACGCGTAGGGCCGCGGTGAGAGACCACCACCTGCGCACCCCCTCTGGTGTCGAGAAAGTGCCACGCCTGCACGCTCTCCGGCCCTGGCACGCATAGACGCCGCGGTGAGAGACCACCCCTGCCGCACCCCCATGGTGCGAGAGAAGTGCCACGCCTGCCACGCTCTCCGACCCTGGCACGGGCATAGACGCCGCGGTGAGAAGACCAAGCCCCTGCGCACCCTCTCTGGTGTAGAGAAAGTGCCACGCCTGCCACGCTCTCCGACCCTGGCACGCGTAGACGCCGCATGGGAGGACCACCACCTGCACCCCCCCTGGTGTCGAGAAAGTGCAACGCCTGCCACGCTCTCCGACCCTGGTTCGCATAGACGCCGCGGTGCGAGACCACCCCTGCGCACCCTCTCTGGTGTCGAGAAAGTGCCACGCCCGCCACGCTCTCCGACCCTGGCTCGCATAGACGCCGCGGTGAGAGACCACCCTGCGCACCCTCTCTGGTGCCGAGAAAGTGCCACGCCTGCCACGCTCTCCGACCCTGGCTCGCATAGACGCCGCGGTGAGAGACCCCCATGCGCACCCTATGGTGTCGACAAGTGCCACGCTGCCACGCTCTCCGACCCGGCTCGATAGACGCCGCTGAGAGACCACCCCTGCACCCTCGCTGCCTCTCTGGCGAGACGAGAGTGCGCCCGCCTGCCGCCACGCCGCTCTCCGACCCTGGCTCGCATAGACGCCGCGGTGAGAGACCACCCCTGCGCACCCTCTCTGGCGTCGAGAAAGTGCCACGCCTGCCACGCTCTCCGACCCTGGCTCGCATAGACGCCGCGGTGAGAGACCACCCCTGCGCACCCTCTCTGGTGTCGAGAAAGTGCCACGCCTGCCACGCTCTCCGACCCTGGCTCGCATAGACGCCGCGGTGAGAGACCACCCCTGCGCACCCTCTCTGGTGTCGAGAAAGTGCCACGCCTGCCACGCTCTCCGACCCTGGCTCGCATAGACGCGCGGTGAGAGACCACCCCTGCGCACCCTCTCTGGTTCGAGGAAAAGTGCACGCCCGCCACGATCTCCGACCCTGGCTCGCATTAGACGCCCGCGGTGAGAGACCACCCCTGCGCACCCTCTCTGGTGTCGAGAAAGTGCCACGCCCGCCACGCTCCCCGACCCTGGCTCGCATAGACGCCGCGGTGAGAGACCACCCCTGCGCACCCTCTCTGGTGTCGAGAAAGTGCCACGCCTGCCACGCTCTCCGACCCTGGCTCGCATAGACGCCGCGGTGAGAGACCACCCCTGCGCACCTCTCTGGTGTCGAGAAAGTGCCATGCCTGCCACGCTATCCGACCCTGGCTCGCATAGACGCCGCGGTGAGAGACCACCCCTGCGCACCCTCTCTGGTGTCGAGAAAGTACCACGCCTGCCACGCTCTCCGACCCTGGCTCGCATAGACGCCGCGGTGAGAGACCACCCCTGCGCACCCTCTCTGGTGTCGAGAAAGTGCCACGCCTGCCACGCTCTCCGACCCTGGCTCGCATAGACGCCGCGGTGAGAGACCACCCCTGCGCACCCTCTCTGGTGTCGAGAAAGTGCCACGCCTGCCACGCTCTCCGACCCTGGCTCGCATAGACGCCGCGGTGAGAGACCACCCCTGCGCACCCTCTCTGGTGTCGAGAAAGTGCCACGCCTGCCACGCTCTCCGACCCTGGCTCGCATAGACGCCGCGGTGAGAGACCACCCCTGCGCACCCTCTCTGGTGTCGAGAAAGTGCCACGCCTGCCACGCTCTCCGACCCTGGCTCGCATAGACGCCGCGGTGAGAGACCACCCCTGCGCACCCTCTCTGGTGTCGAGAAAGGCCACGCCTGCCACGCTCTCCGACCCTGGCTCGCATAGACGCCGCGGTGAGAGACCACCCCTGCGCACCCTCTCTGGTGTCGAGAAAGTGCCATGCCTGCCACGCTATCCGACCCTGGCTCGCATAGACGCCGCGGTGAGAGACCACCCGCTGCGCCACCCTCTGGCTGCATAGTGTGCGCAAGAAAGTGCCACGCCTGCCACGCTCTCCGACCCTGGCTCGCATAGACGCCGCGGTGAGAGACCACCCCTGCGCACCCTCTCTGGTGTCGAGAAAGTGCCACGCCTGCCACGCTCTCCGACCCTGGCTCGCATAGACGCCGCGGTGAGAGACAACCCCTGCGCACCCTCTCTAAGCTGTGCCGTGCTGAGCCGAGCTGAGCTGAGCTGTGCTGAGAAGGGCTGTGGTGAGGTGAGAAAAAAGGAGAAGGAAAGGGAGGAGGAGGAGACGCGGGTGAGACGCGGAAGGGAAACAAACCAGAACCCCACGAAGCATGTGGGGGGGAAAAAAGTAAGAACAAAACAAAAACGTCCCCAGGCTATGTTTTTAACTATTGTTGACTATTCTTCCTGTAGAGGAACAGGCCCGACTTAAGGCAAGAAGGACGACGTGCGTCGGGGCGGGCCGACGCCGCCTCCCCCGGCTCGGAGGCGCGCCAGGGGGTGGGGGGAGCGAGAAGGGGAGAGCCTTCTTGGAAGACCCTTTGGGGGGAGTCCCCCAAAACCGTGCGGTTTTGAGGCGGGAATTTATCCATATCCACCGCCTGAAAGGTCAGTTTTCGGAGCCTCGGCAGGCTGTGGATATGGACATATTCGGGCCCCCGGGGGCCGAAATCCGCCGATCCGGCGTGTGAGCTTCTGAGAGCGTGGGCTTGAGTTTGCTCAAGGTTCGCTCTGGAAGGGGGGGTCGGGGGGGGGGGGGGACGCAAACGGCGAAAAAAAAACACGCGAGGAGGGGGGAGGGAAAGGGGAGAGGGGGGGGGCTCGCTCAAGCTTCGCTCTGCAGGGGGGGGGACGCCAACGACGAAAGAATTGACACGCGAGGGGGGGGGAAGGAGAGAGGGGGGGGGCAGGAGAGAGGGGGGGGCAAGCTAGGTGCGCTCGCGTCATATCTGACATCCTACTCCTCCCTCCCATCGCACAGTCGGATGGCGAGCAGGGCACTGATCCCGAAAGGGTACGCGATGCATTGTAGAGCAAGGCGTGGCATGGCGTAGAAGAGCACCGCGAAGCGTAGTATGTCACAGCATGGCGTGGCGTGGTGTAGTGAAGAATTGCATCACAAAGCTTTGCAACGCAAAGCATGCAGCATGGCATCGCACAGCGGCCCCGAACAGAACATTGCATAGCATGGCGTTGAATATCAAAGCGTAGCATTGCATAGCACGACGTGGCACTTAGGCACTGGATATGACAGCTGCAGCTGAAGGCATGGCATCGCGCAGCGGAACGCAACCTAGCATTGCATTGCATGCCGTGGCATGGCAGTGGAAATGACGCCAGCGCTGCACCAGGAGCACGACTCGGAACGCGCGGAAATGAGGCCAGCGCTGCAGAGGGAGCACGATTCGGAACGAGCGGAAGCACGGAAATGAGGCCAGCGCTGCAGCGGGAGCACGATTCGGAACAAACGGAAGCCCGAAAATGAAGCCCGCGCCTCAGCGAGAGCATCATTTTGGGAAAAAATCAAGCGAAAACCCAACTCCGGGAAATCCTGTGTGTGTGTGTGTTACAAAACAGTACGCGGAGGGGTGCCCGCTATCTTCCACGCCATCAGGGGATGGAGGAGAAAAGTATTCATATTGTGTAATTGTGCAGGAGAGACGGGGGGAAAGGAAAGGAGAGAGGGGGGGGCAAGCTGAGTGCGCTCGCGTTATATCTGACATCCTGCCCCTCTCTCCCATCCCTTACCATGGCGCAGACCCCTCTCTACTCGCACAGTCGGATGTCGAGCAGGGCACTGATCCCGAAAGGGTACGCGATGCAGTGTAGAGCACGGCGTGGCATGGCGTAGAAGAGCACCGCGAAGCGTAGTATCAACCTAGCATTGCATTGCATGCCGTGGCATGGAACGAGAAATGACGCCAGCAACATTTGGGGAAAAATGCAAGCGAAAACCCAACTCAAGGGAAACCTGTGTAAAAAACAATACGCGGGAGGGGATCGGGTACTTTCAAGCCGTCATCAGGGGAAGAGGGAGAGTAGTACTCATATTGAGTAATTGTAGAGGGGGTGAGAGGGAGAGGAGAGAGGGGGGGTGGGAGAGAGTGAGGGTTGTTACTCATATTGAGGGGGGGGGAGAGAGGGGGTGGGAGGGAGAGGGAAAGGAGAGAGGGGGGGGACAGGAGAGAGGAGGGGGGGGAGAACAGGAGAGAGGGGGGGAAGGAGGGGGAAAGGAGAAAGGGGGGGGGGACAGGAGACAGGGGGGGGGGGGGGAAAGGAAGGGGGGGGGGGGGACAGGAGAGGGACAGGAGGAGGGGGGGGGACAGGAGAGAAAGAGGGAGGGGAGGGAAGGAGAGAGGGGGACGGGAGAGGGGGGGGGGGACAGGAGAGAGGGGGCGGGGGGGAACAGGGAGAGGAGGAGGGGGGGAGGGAAAGGAGAGAGGGGGGGGGCAGGAGAGGGGGGGAGGGGGACAGGAGAGAGGAGGGTAGGTGGGGAGGGGGGCCGGGATCATCACCATCTCCATCACCGTCACCATCACCATCGTCACATCACCATCATCATCATCATCATCATCATCATCATCATCATCATCATCATCATCATCATCATCATCATCATCATCATCATTCATCATCATCATCATCAGCCAACATCATCATCATCATCATCATCATCATCATTATCATCATCATCATCATCATCATCATCATCGCATCAGCATCAGCATCAGCATCAGCATCAGCATCAGCATCAGCATCAGCATCAGCATCAGCATTATCATCATCACCATCATCATCATCATCATCATCATCATCATCATCATCATCATCATCATCATCATCATCATCATCATCATCATCATCATCATCATCATCATCATCATCATCATCATCATCATCATCATCATCATCATCATCATCATCATCATCATCGTCCGGAGCGTCCCGGATCGGCGGCACTGGCCGGAGGCCACTAGAATATATCCATATCCACCGCCCGCTGGGGCACCAGGACGTCGGTGCCCAGGCGGTGGATATGGATAAATCCCCGCCTCGCAGCGGTGGCATCGGCAAAGACCGCACCGCAAGGCCCGGCACCACACGGCACTGGGGGAACCTCGGAGGGCCCCCGTCGCGCGAGGTGTCCTCGGAGAGCGACCCGAGTCCCAAAAGGCCGCGCGGTGGCCCCGAATCTCCACCGACTCCACACTCCCACCGACTCACCACTCAGTGTGCTCACCACACCAATTGGGGGCCCCCGAACCTTCTCCGAAACCACGGCCGGCTTCCCACAGAAGGCCAGGGGGCATCTGAGAAGCCCCGCCGCCTTTCGAACATTAGGTCGGTCATGTCCCCCTACGGGCGGATATTGGACGAAAACTGAGAAATAGTTACTCGAAACAATATTCGAACATCGAAAAAAAATCTCAAATCGCCCCCAGACTATATCCTCCTGTAGAAGGACAGGCCCGACTGAATTCTAACAAGGCCCGCCCCCCTCTCCCCTCACCTCCCGGCGCGTCGTCGACTGACGCTCGCCCGACGGCCGCAGACACAGATTCTCTGCTGCCGAGGATTTTTGCAGCAACGCTCTGGACAGACCAATCGCGACCGAAATTCGCCCTCTTTTCACTATTGCGGGTAACTGACTACCTATCAGACCACCCCAACCCAACCCAAGACCCGAATCTGACCCGAAGATCGGGTTGGGAGAGGGTGCGGGTTCCACGTATTGTTTCAACGGTCCCCGATCACCCCCCCACTGGAGATGGCGGGCAAATTGAAGCCTTCGGGTTCGGTTGGGGTGGTTTGGTGGGTGGTGAGAGCGAGCCAGCTCTTCGCTACCGAAGTTCGACCACCTCCCGTCGCGACCGAAATGTTGCGAGCCCGACATCCGTCACCGAAAATTTCCGGTCGCTCGTGATCTGCAAACGTCCCTCGCCACTGCCGCCCATGGTCGGAGAAAACGATGGAGGTCAAAAGCCCAGGAACCCGCCTTGCACTTTTCGGAGCCCGCCAACTGCAGCTGTGTTTCGGGCGCCGGAGCGGGGGGGGGAGGCCTTGAACTCCAAAAGACTGCGCAGCGCGTCACTCTGGCTCCTGAAATAGTGCTGCCGTGGCCGGACCCCGACAAGTGTAACGCCCGCCCCTGGGCTATCCACTGGGACGCACAAGGACATACCGTACTAAAGGACGTACTAGTACTGTATGTCTTCCTCGGAGGCGTGCGTCCGACCCGAACATATAGCATACCCATCTTGTAGTGCATCGTTCCCCGAGCGGTGTGGCCAGAAAACGCCCGGCACGACGCACATACTAGAGCATGTCTCGCTGCGCGCGTCGCCTCTAGCGGGGCGACGCACACATGGTATTAGTATGCTGACGCCGATCCACCCTCGCCGTCTGCCCCGACTTTGGAATCCCGAAACGGTGCGGTGACAGACCGTGCGGTGACCTCGGAGCCACAAATAACCTCACCGCACGGTCCGTCGCCGCACGGTCTTGGGACCCTGGAGGCCCCCGTCGCCCAAGACGCCCCCGGAGAGGGACTCGAATCCCAAAACCGTGCGGTGACCCCGAATCGACCTGGACCCACCAATGCGCTGAGCAGGGACCGACCGCACGGCTCCGCCACGGCTTCCTTTGCTCGGGCCGGGCGAAAGGGGGGAATAGCAAAGGGGGGGCTTGAGAATCGGCTCACGTAGCTGATTCTCCCAGCGCCTCGCGGCGCCAGGAGGCGCCCATGTATCGAGGAATGGGCCCGGCGGCGGGGCCGAAACCAAATGCATGCAGCACATTTCGTAAACCCATCTTTCCCTGTCTCTCCCTTTCGTCCGGCCCGATATTGGGGAAATCAAGAGGTACCGATACCGCTACTCCCCGAACCTCTCCCGGGGTGCGTTCTGACGAGGATTTCGAGGCGAATCCAGCGGTGGCGACGAGGGCTCCCCAGGAGGCCCGAGAAGGGGAAAACGGGCGAAGGGTAGAGGTATGGGAACCTATTCCTCCTCTGATCGACATCTCCAGAAGCGGAGCCGGCCGTGGCGGCCCTTTCGTTCGGCCCGCTTGGCGCGCCACTGGCCGCGCCGCCGGCCGCGGGGCGCCCCCGGGGCTCGCGCTGCCGCCCCGGCTCGCGGCGGCGCGCCGACGGCGAGGGCGGGCTGGCCCTGGCGCGCGCGCGGGGCGGGCCCCGGGCATGACCAGGCTCGAAGTGATGCCTGTCCCCAAGGCGGGCAAGCCAAGAGCGAGGGCAGTCTCAGGGACAGGAGGCCGTTTCTGCAAAGCGGCGGCGATAACCCAGGTTATCCCCGGGGGGGGGGGAGGGGGCCGGCCGATGACCTAACCCTCGCGCAGTGGGCAGCCCTGCATGCCCGCGCCCCCCCCTCCGCGGACCTGCACATACGGCAAGGTTAGGTTATCCTGGGGGGGGGAGGGGGGGCAAGCCCGATAACCCGGCTTATTGCCCGATCCTAACAAAAGCAATATCTAGGCCCTCAGAAGCTGAGGGAATCCTTCAGATCGGTATCGAGGTGAGGTGATGCCAAACACAGGGGCAGGGGTATGCTTCAAACTGGTTATGGCAGGCCTGAGCTGGATCCAACCGCAAGATCGGATCAGATCGAAAACGCACCGGATCTCCAGCGGATCGTCCCGAACCGAATAGAACTCGGAGCGTCGCGATCGGCTCCTGCTGATCCCGGCCGATGACGGCGAATCGAATCGAATCCGAATCGCGGCCCCAGCTTGCGAATCGAATCGCATGGAATCGGATCCTAGGCGGCCCTGCTTGGCCCCCCCCCGACATCCGACGCTCCGACCAAAACTTGGGGAGGTCGGTTGTTGCCCAGCTTCGGCCGCCCCGGGGGCCCTCGCCAGGCCTCGGGAGCGTCAACAAACGACAGAGGACGAAAACCCAGCCCCAGGGAAAATGGTCCAGACCTCCGGGGCCCACGCCTGGGAAAAAATGGGAGCAACCAGACTTCTGGGAAGAGTGGGTTGGGTTCCAGTCCCGTGGAGGTTCTTTTTTGCTATCTCCGCATAACGGTCGTGAGCAGGAGAAGGAGGAGGAGGAGGAGGAGGAGGAGGGAGGAGGAGGAGGAGGAGGAGGATCAGGAGGAGGAGGAGGAGGAGGGGGGCCAGGAGGTGGCGGTCCTGCCTGGGCGGCGGCGTGGGGCACGTCGGGGCCAAGGGTGCGCTGCGATCGCCGCAGTGTCGGGCAAGGCATGCCTTCGGGCACCAGCATTGCTGGGAGGGGGGGGGGCGCCTCCCCCACGAACGTACGATCGCCATCATTGCCGACCGTTCCTCGCAGGAGGATAAAAAAACAAAACGTACCGCGCGAATTGTATACAGTTGATCGTCGAGGATTGGAGTAGGAAGACGCCGAGGGTAGATTGTGACCCGGGAGTCCCAGACTACCTGTGCATGTGCTTTGGATGTGCTAGCGATGTGGCGAGAACAGCGTGCTTTGATGTTTGGGAATCGTGACACACGGCCTGCACAAGCGAAAAGAGCACACAGGATCCAACGAACAGGCCGGCCGACGGCAAGCAGGGAGGAGCACTCCCTGCATCCCGCCATTCAGCGGTGCCTGGACGTCCAGCACGGCGACTCCCTCTCGAACGGCGCCCTACATAGAGGCCTCGGCGACGTCGGCGTGGGACAAATCGGGCTCCACATCGAGCCGCATCGCCGATGCATCGGCGACGCGGCGCGATCCTCCCACCCCGTCCAATCGGACCCCATCTGGGAGGCCGGGCTCCAGAGCCCTCCATCGGCCCTGGAAGGCCTTCCCAAAGCGCTTCGGACCCTCCACCAAACGCGCCCAAATCGCCGAGGACCCTTCTGTGCGCCCCAGTTGCCCTTACGCCTGACCCGTCGCGGCCTACTTTAGGCGACAAGCCTGGCAGCCCAGGGAAAGTCACAAGGGGGCGGGCCCTCTCAGAAGGCCCGGGGGGCCGCCAGACTCCTGAGAAAGTGTCTCAGCTCTCTCCGCAGACAGGGACGGCTTCGCAGAATTCCGGAGAGCTTCTGAGAAGCCCCGCCACCTTCCGAGAAGGCCTGCCCGTTCTCACCTCCCCCCCCGGGCGAGCCACCGACTCCTGGCCTCAAGCCTGCGCGACAGCCACCAGGCCCCAGGAAAGCATCGGCTCATCGCCTCGCCGCTCGACCGCCTGCGTGCTCATCCTACTGCTGCTTGAGCGGCAGGGTGCGGCACTGTTCCGCTGAATCTCCCTGTGCTCGAGGACAGCACCAAACGCCTCACGCATTCTTCTTCTGAGGAGAAAGTAGCCAATCACAAACAAGTATATGCAGCGTAGGTATCTGGGCAAGACACGTCCAACCAACGCGCGCAGGTCCAAATCAAACAGCAACGCCTGTGTACTCCAGATTTCGTAATAAAAGGGAGGGGGTCTGGACCCTCCGAGACAAGCCATTTCAGACCTCCCCCATGGGAGAACCCTCCAAAACATCGTCCCCAGACCCCCCAGGCCCTCCAAGATAGCCTGGAAGAGACCCCCCGAAAAGAGACCCCCCTCCCTTTATTACGAAATCTGGAGTATCCCGTTCAGTCGTGGCGTATAGCATGACACAGCTCAACACTGGAATAAACCCTAGAGCTGCAATATGCAAGCGAGGCAGAACGATGGATGGAAGCATGGATGTACCGTTTTCCTTCGGAAGTCAAGACAGCTGCAGTCTGCGTACGCCCGCGTGAATGCGGTCTATCTCGTCGAATTCCGCCAAGATGTCGTTCAGCTGCAGGTCCGTTATTTTCGCAACACACATACAATGACTTATCAACGCGCCAACAAAGGACCACGTTCCGTCATCCGTTCTCCGCAGGGGGGGGCTTATGTATTGCATCTCGCTCTGGCCAACGGATATCGACGGATGGAAACCGTGGGGCTACATATCATATCCAACACGGGACGAAGATCTTCTCTGATATCCGAGTTCGAAAAGGCGTCTCCGAATGACGCGAGCTTCCAAGAAGCATCCCAATGTAAAAGTCCATCGACACGAGACAAACATATCGTCAAATTTGGACTTGGCAGGTCTGAAGAATGAACACGGAAATGCCTGGAAGAACAGGCTGAGGGCAGATCGAGGCTGAATGAAACAGACGGAATATGGGATATGGTGAACAATAGTGAACAGTAGGGGGAGCAGCTTGCCAGAGGTAGGAAGACCGAAGGTCCGACAAACTAGATACTCAAGCTTCCTTGCATATTGGCATCTGCTTGGTGGGGCTCAGAGTGATTTGAAGGTGGGCGCGAGTTGGACATGACGTCCTCTCTGAGGAGAGACCACTATCACCATTAGCAATCCATGCCCTGTCACATCAACAACATTGCAGATTTGGTGCAATGCGCGCTGGCTAAGCCGGTGCATCCGCGGTAGAGTTCGGAGGCAACTCATGGGAGCCTCCCATATCATCTTGTCGGCTCTTGCAAATCGACGCAAGTCGGTGCTACTCGACGCTGACCGACGCTAAGTCGGCGCTATCTCATCGACTCCCAGACGCTATTAGACGCTAGTCGAAGCTAAAGACGGAATGAAGAGGATACACCAGGCTCCCATGATTGGCTACCGAAGTAGAGGGATGATGGGGGCACAGGAAGGGCACGAGGAAGCGGGGGCGAGCAGGGACCGCGGAACCACGGCCTTCAGAACTGGCAGCGCCTGCGGAAGACCGCACTGGGACAAGGAGAATGCCATGATCAGCTTGACTCAAGATGCACTCAAGGATTTCCAGGAGTTCAAGAATATCCAGCGGCCCTCGTGACTGAAGCCCGTGTGGAGCATCTGGAGATCTTGGAAAGCTTGAAAGCCTCGAGAATTTGTGGCACAGATCGAGAGGCCTCCAAGATTGGGTGCGAGAAGATGGGATGGGAGGAGCGCGCCGCACCCCCGATGCATCGCCGATGCATCGGCAACGTCCACGACACACTCGCGACAGCGGCGTGGATGATACCAGACTCCACACCGAGCCGCATCGCCGATGCATCGGTGATGTCGCGCGATCCCCATCTACTCCGATCCCATCTCTCGGCGGCGCGCGATGGGGGATAGTGAGAAGGAGGCCGCCTTCTCAGAAGGCGGTGGGGCCTCTGAGAATCCCTCGCGCCTTCTGAGAAGTTCTCTGTGCCTTCGGGGAAGGCTTAGAACACCTCTCCGAAGGCTGGAGACCTTTCGAACATTCTGAGCAGGCCTTCTCCTTCCCACTTCCCCCCCGGGCGGGCCGCCAAATCTCGGAGGAGGAGGAGGGGGAGGAGGAGGAGGAGGAGGAGGAGGAGGAGGAGGAGGAGGAGGGGAAGGGGGAGGAGGAGGAGGAGGAGGAGGAGGAGGAGGAGGAGGAGGAGGCCTGGAAGCATCACTATCGTGACGTCCTGCTCCTCCGACGCACACTTCGGGCCGAGCGGCCCCTCTCGCCAGGGGGCCCAGGGGCACACACACACACACAGAAGCAGCCAGACACGAATTCCAGCATTCCCCACCAATGTCCAGATTCTCTGGATTTTCGCCTTCCCCTCCACCTCCCGCATTTTGACCTCGTGTTCTTGGAGATCTGCGTTTCTCTGTGGCTGCGTGCTGGTTCTCTCCTCTCCTGACAGGGCCGGGACCCGACCCGATCCGAGAAGCCAGCGGTGGAGCTCCAAAAGCTTGTGCGAATCCGGCGGCGACCCCACCCCACAGTCCGGTCCACGGGGGGATCGGAGGGGATCGGCCCCATGCGGGGGGGGGGGCATCGACCTCGAAGGGCCGATGCATCGCCCCTGGGTGTCGTTTTTGTTCCTCCTGCATCTCTGAAGGGGGCCCCGTGACACACAAAGAAATGCACACACATACACACAAATCCCAGTATGCCCCACATCTTCTTCTCACATGTTCGTGCAGTCGTCCTCCCCCTCCACTGCCCATAGCTTCCCATCATTTCCATGGGGTCGACGATCATAAGGAGCCGAACTCTATACACCAAAGTTCTGTCCGGCCCCGCACTGAAATTCGCACAAGAAAGCGGATCCTGGTGTATACGGGATCCTGGTGTATACATGTTTGTTTCGCTGTTTCCCTGGGAAAGCGAAGAAGCAAGTGTACACCACACCGCCCCGACGTCGTCCCCGAGCCTCAAAAAGTCCTGGGATTGAGGAAGAGCCCGCCACTGGCAATGTAGATGCTTTAGTTTCCGAATGTTCGTGTGCTTGCTCCCCTTGCGCAGGGATGTGCCTACGGAGGAGCCTCACCAGTCTGCGAGGCCTGCTGTTGCGCTCGGAGCCTGGCCCGAGGCCTCGCACAATGCAGAGGACGCCTGCTGGGACGGATCCTGGAGGCCAGAGAGCCACTGGTAACGTATGTGTTCCAGCTTCGGAGCTCAGCTGTGCCTGTGGGTCGATGTCCTCCTCCTGCTCCTCCGCAGGCGGCGGGGCCGCCCGTGCCTCCGGAGCAGGCCCATGGAGGCGGCCCTCATCAGAGGCCGGCGGCCCTCCGAGCCATCTGAGGGAGGAGGGGGAGGAGGAGGGGGACGAGGGGGAGGAGGAGGAGGAGGAGGAGGAGGAGGAGGAGGAGGAGGAGGAGGAGGAGGAGGAGGAGGAGGAGGAGGAGGAGGACGAGGACGAGGAGGAGGAGGAGGACGAGGAGGAGTAGGAGAAGAAGGAGGAGGAGGAGGAGGAGGAGGGGGAGAGGAGGAGGAGGAGGAGGAGGGAGAAGAGGAGGAGGAGGAGGAGGATCAGGAGGAGGAGGAGGGGGAGGAGGAGGAGAGGAGAGGAGGAGGAGGAGGGGAGGAGGAGGAGGAGGAGGAGGAGGAGAAGGAGAAGAGAAAGGTCCGTACCCATTGTGGCCCAAACCATTTCCCCCCCTCATGGGGGGCGGGCCGCTGCTGGGGTGGACCTCACGGGCGCCAGCCTGGCGCGCGGGCGGCAGCTCTGCGCCAGGGCCAGCCCCGAGCCGTGGAAGCACAACGAGATGAGGAACAAGGGGGGCTGCCCGAACGAGCGGCGGCCTTCAAACCAGCGCCAGCGCGAAGTCGACCTCTTCGGCGCCTGCAAGGCGCGCCGACTCGCCCGCAGGCGGCGCCGTGACGCCTGCGAGGCGGGGCTACGCAAAGCTGGCATCACCACCGAGACGAAGTACATCGCAATCCAGGTGGCGGCACCTCGCAAGATACTGGGAGAAGTGGCAGCACAGTGGCAGCAGCACGAGCAGTGGAAGCAGCACGCAGCGGTGCCAGCTGCGGCCTTTTCGCCAGGGGTCGCATATCCGTCGGCCAATCGTATCCATCAAAGGGCGGAGGAGGCGGCGCGCGCCGCCCAGGCGATCCGAGCCGGCGAGCTACACAGTTTGGCTCAAACCTGCAGCACCGCCAAGCCCGCCTTACACCTCCCGCCAGTCCCAGCCAGCAGCGCGAACTACGACGAGCAAGAGCCGATCGACCCAGCGTTCCCCACGGAGCAGCGCTGCCTCGACAATTCGCTGGTCGCCGCGGTCCGAAAGGCCCGCGCACGAGAGCGATCAGCGAAGTACGAGCCCGATACCACCAGATGCAACGCAGGAATAGAAGAGCGAGGTGGGCGGGCAGTGGCAGCGGGCTCTGGCAGTGGCAGCTACGCGAAGTGTGGACCCGACGCCATCAGCTACGAGGGAAGCCGTACAGCGAAGGAGGCGACCGACGGCGCCAGCTACGAGGGCGAGGGCAAAACGAAGGACGTGCCAGACGCTATCAGCTACGAGGGAGGTGACAACACGAAGGACGAGCCCGATGCCATCAGCTGCGAGGGAGGAAACAAAGCGCGGGACGAGCCCAATGCCATCAGCTACGATGGGGGCGGCAATGCGAAGGTCGAGCCAGCCGCCATCCATTACGAGGGAGGTGGCGCAACGAAGGACGAGCCAGACGCCATCAGCTACGAGGGAGGTGGCAATACGAAGGACGAGCCCGATGCCATCAGCCACGAGGGAGGAAGAGCGAAGGACGAGCCCAATGCCATCAGCTACGAGGGGGGCGGCAAAGCGAAGGACGAGCCAGCCGCCATCCGCCACGAGGGAGGTGGCGCAACGAAGGACGAGCCAGACGCCATCAGCTACAAGGGAGGAGGCAGCACGAAGCCCGACGCCATCAGCTACGAGGGAGGGCCCCAAAAGAAAGACGAGCCCGACGCCATCAGCTACGACGGATAGGGCGCCACCATATGGGAGAGCAGCCATATCCCATCGAGCATCCGAAAGCCATGGGACATCTACGCGGAGGACCTCGAGGATACGCTCAATGGACTCAGCGACACAACGGGGGAGGCAGTCCTGCGAGCACGCCTCGATACCGTGCAAGCAGCGGGGGCCCGTGCGGCCTTCGAACGGCTCCCGAAGGAGGAGCAGCACGCCTTCGAGGAGGTCTCGATCGTCGAGCTCGCGGCCTACGCGCACTACAGGCACTATTATGCCCGAGGCGGAGTGGATTACCGAACGCCCACGGGACGAACTCGCCGCGGACCCGCGCCTGGCGCCGTACCTCCAGCGCGGCCGGCCCCGCAGGCGCAGACCGAGAAGAGGGGTCTCGTTCGCCAACGACGTGGGCCAGGAGTACGGCAGCTGCGACGACTTCCCCGAGCCCTACCAGAAGGTGCGCTTCCGCCTCCCCGAGATGGATGACCACTTCGAGGCGGAGAAGCGACTGGGATCGTGGGACGCAGAGCCGAATTCGTCCTGCGCGAGGATACCGCAGCCGATCCAGAGCTCCAAGGCACTGACCTCCCAGATCAGCGGCTTCCTCATCGCCATCGCCCCCCTCGAGGGGTGAGCGTACCGCCCTCCCACAGGGGGAGGGGTCTGGCGGCCCCCGAGGGGGGGGGCCAAGTTCGGGAATGACGAGTTCGGCGATCACCTGGACTACGTCATCTGGGCGGAAGGGGAGGTGGAACCCCTCCGCGTCGAGCGGCTACGTCCTCTGACGGACACAGAGCCGATACGGTCAGGAGGAGAGAGGAGGAGGAGCGAGGAGGAGGAGGAGGAGGAGGAGGAGCGAGGAGGAGGAGGAGGAGGAGGAGGAGGAGGAGGAGGAGGAGGAGGAGGAGGAGGAGCGAGGGGCGAGAACACGGCCGAGCACGTCCGAAGAGCCTCACACCTCGGCGTCGCGCAGAGGGGGGCAGAGGGCCTCACATCTACAGACAAGCCCCGTGCCTTCTAGAAGGCGCAGGCCTCGCATCTACAGACACGACCCGTGCCTTCTAAGAGGCTAGGAAGGGCCGAGCACGTCCGAAAACCTCCAACCTGAACGTTTTTCGAACGAGGTTGGCCAGCAAAAGCGGCCAAGAATGGACCGAGGAGGCAAGGATGCCATGGTACCCTTGGGAAGGTTGCCCATTTTTACGATGCGGGTTGACTGTAGATGGAGTCGGAGGATCGCGCCGAATCGCCGATGCATCGCTGGTGCATCGCCGATGCGTCGGCGACGTCGGCGATGGTCGGCGTGGAGAACATCGGGCTCCCCACCGAGCCGGATCGGGCATGTATCGGCGATGCGGCGAGAGCCTCCGACCTCATTTAGAGGCCTGAAGCTCCCCTCAAGGACCGCCTGCTTCATGGCGAGAAACATCAGCGGCGACCGCGCCGCATGGCGAGCGACAACGGCAGCGACTGCGAGAGCAACTCGCAAGCGGAAAACATACCCGTGTCCACGGTCTCGCGGGCGGGGCCCCTGGGCCGCGACCCCGTGGAGACGGAGCTCTTCTTCGCGGACGCCCCGCGCGGATCGGATCCGGGCAACCACGCATCCAGGGAATCGCACCTCGGAATCCAGAACGCGAGGGCACGGATACGGTCCAAGCGTGCATGAGTGACGGGTGGTGAGGACTCCTCTGGCCGAAGTTGGGACCTTTTATGGCGCGGCGGGCGACGGAGCCCCCAGGGACGCCAGGGCACCCTGACCCCGGGGAGAGGCCAGTGAAAACAACAGAGAGGACGGGCCGCAGAGGCAGGGACACACAAACCGACCAGCCATAGCTGGGGGAGCCGTGATCCTTGACCCCCTGGGGGAACCCACCGCATCGGCGATCTCTCGAGAGGGGTGTCGAAATAGATGGGTCCCCCAGAGGCAAGGACCACAGCTCCCCCAGGTGTGGCTGGCCTGAGAAGGGGCACCCCGGAGGGAGGCGCGCGCCTCCTCACCAGGCGCGCTGACTGTACGTGACTCCTCCGCCGCTCGTGCAGCGCCCGCCGCCGGCGGCGGCGCAGCAGAGGCTTTGAGCAGGGACCGACCGTCCCGGCATTCCTGTGGTCCTACCACGAAAGGCTCCTAGAACCCAAAAATGTTCTAAGAAGAAAAACAGTGTCCTTAGAACATAGACCCGATGTGGTAAAACAGGACAGTGCCAACCAGGGATGCTCTAAGAACATTTCGTGGGAACCACAACATGTTCTTAGAACATTGCTCGGTAGGATCGAGCCGGGCGAAAGGGGGGGACAGCAAAGGGGGGGGGGGGGAGAATCAGCTCACGTAGCTGATTTTCCCGGCTCCTCCTGGCGCTGGAGGCGCCCATGTATCGAGGAATGGGCCCCTCGGCGGGTCCGAAACCAGCTGCGTGCAGCAGATTTCGTACCCCCCCTTTCCCTATCCCCCCCCTTTCGTCCGGCCCGATAGGACTATATAGGCACACCAGGACGCTTCGCCACTGCTTGAAAAGGAGCGCTCCTGGCGCTCGACATCCGCCGTGCGGGGCCGGCAGTCGTCCAGGCCGCCCGCCGCGGCCGCTCCGGCCACGCCCTGGCCTCGGGGGGCTCTCCGGGCTCAGGGCGCGGGGCGCGCCGGGCGCCGGCGTCGGCCCTCCCCTCCGCCCTCGCGCCCTCTTCGCCCTCGCGCCCCCCACCCCCCGCCCTCCGCCCCCCGCCCTCCGCCCTCGCCCCTCAGCTCCGCCCTCGCCTCGAGGAGAGGGCGGAGGGAAGGCTGCTACAGGGATGCCTACATGCGCCCTGAGCCTCCGTCTGCCCTGCCTCTCCCCCGCCCTCCCGCCCCTCGGCCTGAAGGGACCCGAGGGGGGTCCCCACCCCCCACCACACTCGGGGACGGACAGCACCCCCTTTAGCAAGACGTGGTTCAGTGAGAACACGGCCTCGGGCCCAAACCTGGCGGGCGCCAGCCTGGAAGATGACGGCCAGCGCCCTCTCGAGCATCGAGAACGGACAATTCACGAACCGACGTGTCAGGGTGGGGGTGCTGTCCACCCCCGACACACGGGGGGCCCCGGGCATCGGCGTCCTGGTCCGGGGTTCCGCACATGGAGCACCGTGCGGGCCCGGCCTCTGTGAGGCCGGGCCCGGGCCGGGCCTGGTGGCACGCCATGGCGTCGCACAGCATCCGTGGCGCACGCGGCACGACACTTACTGGCCAGGCTATGTCCCCTCCCTCCCTCCCCCCCTCCCCCCCTCTTCCCCCCTCCCTCCCTTCCTCCCTCCCCTCCTCCCTCCCGCCCTCCCCCCCCCCCCCCTCCCCCTCCCTCCCCACCTCCCTCCCCCCCCTCCCTCCGAGGGGCAACGACGAGGGGGGGGGCCGGCTCAGGGGGGGACGTCATGGAGCCCGCATTGGCGATGCGTCGCCGATCGGCCCGCTCGCACCTCACAGAAGTTTCGCCGCTCTAACTTTCTCGGTGCCAGCGCCCCCCAGAAGGCCCGGTTCCCGAATCAGGGCCTGCTTTTCGTCCCGAGGCGTTTCTTGACGGCCCCGAGGCCCGGCGAGGGGCCCCGGCCCCCCCGATCGTTGCCCCTCACCAGGTGGGCGCGGTGCATCCCCAGATTCTCGACGAGAGGATTTGCAGCACATCATGTTAGATTTGTTCTCAATCCCGTTCTCAGTCCCTGGGGCTGCAATCTGGCCCCGAGGCCATCAAGAACGGATCCGCGCGAAAATTGCCCCCAGGCCCCCGGAGGCCGAAAACGGCCAAAAACCAACCGCTCTCCCATTTTGTCGGAGAATCGCATCTCTGGGCCTGGCTCCTGGGGAAGGATCGGGCTGCTGTGCTGCCGCGTCCGACCGGCCGTCGCCCTCCTCCACGCCCAGCGGCGGCGGCAACGGCGAGGGCGGGGGAGGGGCACGTACAACGACAAATTGATTCGGAGCGACGGATCTCTTGGGGGGACCGGAAGGTACGGATACCGCTACTCCCCGGACCTCTCCTGGGGCGCGTTCTGACCAGGATTTCGAGGAGAATCCAGCGGTGGCGACGAGGGCCTCCCAGGAGGCCCAAAAAGGGGAAAGCGAGGGAAGGGCAGCGGTGTGGGTACCTTTTCCTCCTCCGATCTCTGGGTACGTGCTGTCGGCGAACGGCCACCCCAACATCCCCCAGGATCCTCCCCCGCCCTGCGCGGAAACCGCCAAGCCCCGGACGCGCACCGCCAGCTGCGGCAGCGGGCGCCACCAGGCCGTCCCCCGCGCGCACCGCCGCGTCGGCTGGGAGCGCGGGTTTTTTCCGGCCGGCGGCCGGCCGTCTTCGGGAGCAGGGCCTGCGAGGCGGCAGAGTACCCCAAGAGGCGCGGAAGGAGCCCCCAAGAGGCTCCCAGGAATCCCGAGGGAGCCAACAAGCACTCCCCAGACAACCCCAAAAAGAAAAATCAATGCTTTCCAATAAGCCTTTGCATGTTTTTCGCCGTCGCCGTCGCCGTCGCCGTCGTCTTCGTCGTCGTCGTCTTCGTCTTCGTCTTCGTCGTGGTCGTCGTCGTGGTCGTCGTCGTCGTCGTCGTTCCCCTTCAAGGTCAGCGGCACCAGCCGTGAGGCCTTCGCAATGTATCCATGTCCACCGCCAAGGGAACCGACGTGCTGGGACCCTGGCTAGCGTGCTGTCGACGCGGACATGGATAGAGGGCGTTTCTGTTTGTTCGGCGATGACGGGCGTCATGGGGGGGGGGGCGGGGGGGTATGACGTAACGCCCCCCCCCGCCGTGTGGCTCCGGCACCACAGCCGCGCCTGCGCGCACGACGCGACGAGCGACGAGCGACGAGCAACGAGCCCCGAGCGACGAGCGACGGCGACGTCGACGAGGACGACGCGAGCAAAATGTAGGTGGCGATATGCCCCACTGCGCCTGTGTACATATCGCTCGCGTGCACCACAACGCGCGCGAACACCACAACACATGCGTACACCGCAAGAACCGTTTGCAACGCAGCGCTTGTGTACACCACAGTGCTTGCGTACACTACAGCGCGCCTGTGCACGCCACAGCGCCTGTCTACACCACAGCATCCGCGAGCAACGCAGCGCGACTGTACACCAGTGCCTGCGTGCAGGACACTGCTGATAATCGAATGCGACGTTCTTCCCTCCTCCCACCTCCTCCACCTCCGCGTCCACCTCCACCTCCTCCTCCTTCTCCTCCTCCTCCTCGTCCTCCTCCAACTCCTCTTCGTCCTCCTCCTCCACCTCCTCCTCCTCTTCGTCCTCCTCGTCCTCCTCCACCTCTTCCTCCTCCTCCTCCTCCTCCTCCTCCTCCTCCTCCTCATCATCATCATCCTCCTCCTCATCCTCATCCTCATCCTCCTCCTTACCCCCTGTCGTGCGGGGTGGCGTTACAGCGCACGTGCGCAATTCAGCGCGCAGTGCACCGCATAATGGTCGATTGAATCGGTCCACTTGGTTCTCGCACGGCTAATTAAGCTGCAGCCTCCTGGACGCAGACGGGAAAAGTTAGGGTGATGCGGGCTGACTCGGGAGAACTCGTAGATTCCAGCGGCGCCCCTTTGTCCATAAGGATTATTTTGTATTGCGTTGTGGAACCCACAAGCGCTCCATTTTGTCATACGGATTCCGTCTAACATTCGATATGATAGTGTGGTTGCTGTGGTGCACACAGGCGCCGTGGTGTACACAGGCACTGTCACGCACGCAGGCATTATGGTGTACACTGGTGCTGTGTTGCACACGGCTGATGTGGTGTACGCAGGCGCTGCGGTGTTCACAACAGATGTTGTGCCCGCGAGCACGGCGGCACAAACTGACGCTGTGTTGCACGCGGCTGCCGTGGTGTACATAGGCGGTGTGGTGTACACAGGCGCTGTGGTGCACGCAGGCACTGTGGTGTACACAGGCGTTGTGGTGCAGATCGCCACCTACATGCTGGTGCTACCCGTCCTCCGTCATCCCTAGGCATTCCCAGACGCCGCCGGCGAAAAACATGATGTCATCGACCCCCTCCACACCCCCCCCAGATGATTGCCGTGATCGGCCCGGAACAAATAACAGGCTCCAGCCGCGACCGTGCGCACGACGACGACGAGCGACGAGCCACGAGCGATGACGACGACGACGACGACGACGACGACGACGACGACGACGACGACGACGACGACGACGACGACGACGACGACGACGACTGCGGACCAGACTCCTATGCGGATTCTTACGCGGACACCTACGCGGATCCCAGCGCGCACGGCGGCAGTGCCCGGAGCGCACTGGGGGGTAGCGTTACTTCATAGGGGAGGGTAGGAGCGGGGGGCCATGACGCCCGTCATGCCCCAAGCAATAAAGAAATGGTCTCATACATTTGGGCCCCCTGGGGTGGAGACATCTCCATATCCACCGCCTGCGGAGGCTCCCGAGGTCCCCGCAGATCGATTCCCCATGCAGCGGTTACGAGTAAAACCCCCGCCTCGGAGAGCCCCTGGCGCCACACCCAGGCGTCGAGACCTTCGGGGGCCAATCTCGCGCCCTGGGGCAATCAAAAGCCGACCCGCGCGGACCTTTAGGCCGAACGAGAATGGTGTCGTGATACGACTGGCTCGTGATGCCCTCACGAGGTCTGCAGATGGCCCTCGTCGCTGGAGCCCCTGCGAAAAGCATGAAGCCCTGCAGGTCAAAACAGACCTGGGAAATATTGACAAGCATCAGCATCATTATCATGACTATCGTGACTTCGTCCTCGTCTGATTGGACGCTCGCCCCTTCTGCGGGACCTGTGCTTCATTCGACTGGGGGATCGACTACAGAATTGATTTACCCCAAAATTAATTTTCACGTCGACTCTTCAACAAAAGTTCCACGAACTGCCTGTGGATTCGACAAGACAATGAATTCTGGGACAGATCAATTCTGTAATCGAACCTCTACTCGATTCGTAGCCGTTCTTGTTGACGGCCTGGGGGCCCAACACAGGGGCCCCCAGATACAGAAGACCACGAGAAAGTCCCTCTGGCGCCGTGCTCTCTCTCGTCGCGAGGGGTCCGGGCACGGAGAGGAGGCAACAAACCGGCCCCTAGCCCCCTCCTCACGCGCGTTCCGACCAGGATTTCGAGGCGAATCCAGACGCGGCGACGAGTGGCCTCACTGTAGGCTCCAGGAAGGACGAGGCACCACCCCAGATCTGCCGACCCGTTGTGGGCATTTGAGCGGTGAAATCGGGGGGGTCGGGCACGACGGGACGACCCGTGGGTGAGCTCAGCAGGAGACTGGGTCAACTCAGAAGGGGGGGGCGGTCGGCCATCTCCTGGCTCCCCCTGGGTCTCCACGACAACTCCTGAGGGCTCCGAGACGGCCACGCAAGCCCTCAGTGACCCCAGGGCGACCGTAAGAGGGCCTCAAGGGGCCCTGCGGGAAATCCAGCCTCTCTCCGAGAGAGGGTCTACGGGCCCTCGAAGACGCCTCGCGGAGAGTCCCGAAGGCTGAACGATACCACCCCCAAGGACAAACGTATTGATTTGCGGTTTGACTTTCATGTTTTCTGTGTTCCGGCCTTCTCAGACGTACAATGTTCCACGACGGCACACGAAGCCCAAAAGATCGACCAACAACGAAGCCCAAAGGATCGCTCCCAAAAGACACCCAGGAAGGCCTCAAGAGGACCCCATGGGGACCCCACTACTCCCCGGCGGCCGTTTGGGACGATCCGGGCACCCTCGGAAAGCCCGCGGCGAGGCGCAGCCGCGGGAGAGCCCCCTGGGGGGCTGGAAAGCCGCTGAGCAAGTACGAAAACGCCGGAAAACCTCGAACCCCGAACCTAGGTTTAAGTCGGGCGTGTCCCCCTACAGGGGGATTCCTGACGAAACTTATTATTATTGTTATTATTATCATTATTATCATTAGTATTATTAATAGTATCATTATTATGATTATTATTAGTATTATTAGTATTAGTATTAGTAGTATTATCATTCGTATTATTAGTATGATTAGTAGTAGTAGTAGTAGTAGTAGTAGTAGTAGTAGTAGTAGTAGTAGTAGTAGTAGTAGTAGAAGTAATAGTAGTACTAGTCGTAGTAGTAGTCGTAGTAGTCGTAGTAGTAGTAGTAGTAGTAGTAGTAGTGTAGTAGTAGTAGTAGTAGTAGTAGTAGTAGTAGTAGTAGTAGTAGTAGTAGTAGTTAGTAGTAGTAGTTAGTAAGTTAGTTAGTAGTAGTAGTAGTAGTTAGTAGTTAGTAGTTAGTAGTTAGTAGTTAGTAGTAGTAGTAGTAGTTAGTAGTAGTAGTAGTAGTAGTAGTAGTAGTAGTAGTAGTAGTAGTAGTAGTAGTAGTAGTAGTAGTAGTAGTAGTAGTAGTAGTAGTAGTAGTAGTAGTAGTAGTAGTAGTAGTAGTAGTAGTAGTAGTAGTAGTAGTAGTAGTAGTAGTAGTAGTAGTAGTAGTAGTAGTAGTAGTAGTAGTAGTAGTAGTAGTAGTTGTAGTTGTAGTAGTAGTAGTAGTAGTAGCAGTAGTAGTAGTAGCAGCAGCAGCAGCAGCAGTAGTATTACGATTATTATTATTTCTACACACATATACATATATATGTATATATATATATGTATATATATTATACAACAATGCTCCAAAATAGTCCCCATACTATTGTTTGACTATTTTTGAATACTCTTCCTGTAGAGGGACGGGCCCGACTTAAACCTAGGTGCAGCAGCAAGGGGCTGGGACCGACCATGGCAGGCGGCAGCGCCGGCGGCGGCAAACAGGGCGGCTCCCAGGTCGTCGTCGCCGCCCAGGCTCGCGCTCAGCAGCCGCAGGTCCTGCCGGCCGCCGAAGCGGGCTCGGGCAGCCTCGGATCGGCAAATCCGATCGAATCGAACTGTGCACCGGGTCAGGCTGCATCTCGCCGCGAACAGAAGAACCCCCCTAACCGCCCTAACCTTCGTAACACGACGAAGCCGCGGCCTCACCCAGGTCCCCGTCATTGCAGCAGGGGTGGTACTTCTCGGCGGTTTGGTCTGATACACCTGCTGACAAGACCTCCCGGCCTTAAGGTTTTTGGCCCTCCTAACCTAGGTTCCCTCTAGGGGCACTTTCATTGCTTGGCTGCTTCGGCACAGAAGGGAAATCGAATCGGATCGGCTGCGCCAGGACGCACAACGGCGCCATGCAAGCATCGGCCCCCATCGGACCGTCGGAACATCGGAATCGAGTCGGACCGGGCGCCGGCCAGAATCGGCATCGAATCGAAGCGGTAGCGGTACGGTCATGGTCCCTCCGCCCTCCTAGTCCCTCCGCCCTCCTCCTCCCTCTTCCCTCCTTTCTCCCCCCCTCCCTCGTCCATCCTCCCTCGCTCCGCCCTCCTCCTCCCTCCCTCCCTCCCTCGTCCACCCTCCTTCCCTCCGCCCTCCTCCCCTCCGTCCCTCCCTCGTCCATCCCCCCTCCCTCCGCACTCCTCCTCCGCCCTCCCCCCCTCCCCCCCCTCCCTCCCTCCTCGGCCGCGGGCGCCCTGCGCCGCGCCCCCCGCCCCGGGAGGGCCGAGCGCCTCCGCCCAGCGGCTCAGCGCCCCGAGCCCCTGCGCCGGCGCCGCTGCGGGCGGGGCGCGGGCGTGCCCCGCGCAGGCGCTGGGCCTCGGCGGCCGCGCGCGCGCGGCCCCTCGGCGGCCCCTCGTGGGACAGGGGCCAACCGCCCCGGCAGTCGTGCAGTATATACCACGGAGTGTTCTGAGGACACCCCAAAAGATTCTCAGAACAGAAGCAACGTTCCTAGAACATTGTCAGGTGGGCCTTGGGCACGCCAGGACGCTTCGCCACTGCTTGACCTCGGCGGCCCCCAAGCGGCCGGGCCCCTCGGCGGCCGCCCCAGTTCGGGGGGAGCGAAATCGCCGCCCAAGTCGCTCCCCAATCGCCCCTCAAATCGCCCCCAAAAACACAGCCAGGGGCCCCCAGAGAACCCCACGAGGGCACCGACACGGCCCCAGAGAGCCCCGCGGCGGCCCAAGATAGCCCCCAGAAGGCCCAAGAGAGCCCCAGGAAGCCGAAAATGGTGCAACTCGGGGGCAACGAAAGGAGGGCAGCAAAGGGTATGGGGTAGAGAGTCAGCTCACATAGCTGACTTTCCCAGCGCCTCCCAGCGCCGGGAGGCGCCCACGTATCGAGGAATAGGCCTGGCGGCCGCCCCAGTTCGGGGTGAGCGAAATCGCCCACCAAATCGCCCCAAATCGCCCCCCAAAACATACCCAGGGGCCCCCACAGAACCCCACGGGGGCGCCAACGCAGCCCCAGAGAGCCCCCCTCCGTAGCCATTTTGGCTCAAGGTCCAAGGTTTCTCTTGAAACCCAGTCTGGATGGTTTTTCCTCCATTGAGGGTGGGTCGCGGGGTGGGTCGCGGGTGGGTCGCGGGGTGGGCCGCGGGTGGGTCGCGGGGTGAGTCGCGGGTGAGTCGCTGATGGGTCGCGGATGGGTCGCGGGGTGGTTCGCGGGTCGCGGGATGGGTCGCGAGCGGGTCGCGGGTGGGTCGTGGGTGGGTCGCGGGGTGGGGCGCAAGTGGGTCGTGGGTTGGGTCGCGGGTGGGTCGCGGGGTGGGGCGCGGGGTGGGGCGTGAGGTGGGTCGCGGGGCGGGTCGCGGGGTGGGTCGCGGGTGGGTCACGGGTGGGACGACGACGACAACAACAACAACACCACCACCAACAACAACATGAACAACAACAAAAAAAAAAAACAACAACCAAACAACCACAACAACACCAACAACAACAACAACAACAACACCAACAACAGTAACAACACCAACAGTAACAGCAACGACAACAACACCAACAGCAACATCAACAACAACACCACTAACAACAGCAACAACAACAACAACGACACCAACGACAACAACGATCACAACATCATCAACAACAACAACAGCAACGGCACCAGCAACAACAACAACAACAACAACAAAAGCAACAACTACAACAACAACAACAACAACAGCACCAACAACAACAACAACAACAGCAACAACAACAACAGCAACAACAACAACAACAACAACAACAACAACAAGCGGAATTCACACCACGAACTCCATATGGAGCCACGCACTCAGGGACAATGAATGACCGTTCGGCCCCTCACTCGGATTACTAGCAATAAGTCATATAATAATTAGGTATAAGATGCTAACCATGAAGAAGAAATTATTCAACCATACCAGAAAATCGTCACCATATTATGGCCAAACTATATTCCTGAATACTCCTCCTGCGGAAAGGCATGCCCGACTTACGCCTGCGCCTCCGGGCGCCGCGCGCGCGGGCGCGCACGTGCCGAGCCCCGTGCGAGGCGCTGGGCTCGAGGGGCTCAGGGCCCGCGGCGGCGGGCAAGGGCTCCTCGGGGCCGTCGACGAGCGCCTGCAAGCGCTCCACCTGGGCGCGGGGGTCCATCTTGCGTGCAGCCGAGTGGGGGCGGCCGCCCCGCCTGCTGCTGTGGACTCCTCTGACAGGCTTCGACGCGACCTCCTCCTCCTCCTCCTCCTCCTCCTTCTCCTCCTCCCCCTCCCTCCTCCTCCTCCTCCTCCTCCTCCTCCTCCTCCTCCTCCTCCTCCTCCTCCTTCTCCGCCTCATCATCTCATCATCATCTCATCATCATCCATCATCATCATCTCATCCTCATCCTCATCCTCATCCTCATCCTCATCCTCATCCTCATCCTCATCCTCATCATCATCATCATCATCATCATCATCATCATCATCATCATCCTCCTCATCATCAGCATCCTCCTCATCATCATCATCATCATGATCATCATCAGCATCCTCCTCATCATCATCATCATCATCATCATCATCATCATCATCATCATCATCATCATCATCATCCTGTACAGGGAGCGGCGCATCCGCGATCCAGTATCGGGACGCTGGTGCGGTAATTAGCGGAGGAGACGAGCACAGCAGAGGCTCGCCCCAAAAGGACAGCAACCCGCTGCCGCCATTCGAAGAGCGGCGACCGTGCACAACCCGCCTGCTGCTGGTGCTGCTGGTGCTGCCCGGCGGAGAAGGTTTGATTGTCGAGGTTCGAGCTTCGAGAACCGAGGTCCGTTGGCCTGAGCGCGGGGGGGTCGGAGGCTCGAACCTCCCAAAGACCTCCGCAGCCCCGGGACTGTCAAAACACGGCTCGAAACGAGAAGAGGCTCCTGGGGATGGGGTCTAGAACCTCGGGGGTCCACCTTGCGAAAAAATCAAGACACTTCTTTAGAAAAAGAAAAAACTACATAAACATAAACTTTCGACGGTCCGTGCGGATTTCTTGGATCCGCGCCAGGCCCCCCTCCCTGGCGCGCGGAGCGCGCCAGGGGCGGCGCTGGAGGCGCCGCCAGGGGGGCCATAACGCGGATCCAAGACATCCGCGCGGGCCCGTCGAACATTTATCTTTATGCCGTTTGTTCTTCTTCGAGTCTCGGGTCCGGGCTCGGGGCTCGCAGGTTTCTGGCCTTCGTCCGCCCCCTGTGCGCATCCGGGGAGGGTGCCGCCATCGCCAAGGCTGGATCCGCATCGACCGCGCGGTCAGAACGCAGAGCCGAACTTATCAGAATTCGCGGTAAGGCTTATGTTGTTCCCATCGCGCTTAAGGACCACATCCCAGAAATAATTTCGAGCACCCAGAAAAGTGTCGAAAGAGTGTCGAAAGAGTGTCGAAACAGTGTCGGGCGAGTGTCTCCCAGGGTCCGACACATGAAACCCCTTGCGTTTTTGGATTTTTTGCTGGTGCTCGAAATTCTTTCTGGTGATCAAGGCTCAAGTAGGTTGGAACACCATAAGGTAAGGCCCGTGACTGGCCCTGCCCGGCCCCCCCCTCCCCCGCACCTCCTGGACACGCCCCGATTCGCGCCGGCGCCGTCTGGAAAGTGGCCACTCTGACTCCTTCTCCCGGGCGGCGCCGGCGCCGATCGCGACGTGACGACCGGCCCCCGCCTCACTCTCCCTCCAGGTCACGCCCGTCATCGCCAGGGGATAAGAGAACGGTCTGAAGCACCCCACGATCCGAGGAGGAGGAGGAGGAGGCGGAGGAGGAGGAGGGGGAGGAGGAGGAGGAGGAGGAGGAGGAGGAGGAGGAGGAGGGAGGAGGAGGAGGAGGAGGAGTTCAATATCGATCGATTCTGGGTCGCCGGCGGCGTTCAACCTTGAACGCCCGCGCTGGGGTCGCCGCTGGTCGACACGACGCAAACCTACCGTAAGAGAACGGTCTGAAGCACCCCACGATCCCCTTCTCTCTCCCCCCCGGGCAACGCCCGCTGTCGCCAGGGGATACGAAGACGGACGGTCTCACGCACCCCAGGATGGTGTGGGGGGGCCTTCGGGGGGGGACACGGGGCGCTGGCCATCCCGTCTTCTCATCTCCGCCTCCCCCCCACCCCTCCTCCTCCTCCTCCTCCTCCTCCCCTCCTCCTCCTCCTGCTGCTCCTCCACAACCTCCTCGACCTCCTCCGCCTTCTCCTTCTCCTCCTCCTCCTCCTCCTCTACTCCTCCTCCTCCTCCTCCTCCTCCGCCTCCTCCCCCTCCCTCCCCCTCCCCCTCCCTCCTCCTCGCCCTCCTCGTCCTGCTCCTGTTTCTCGCCCTCTTCCCCTGAGGCGCGCCGCCGGGCCGGCCAAAGGGCGGCCGAGATCGGGAGCCACCACGCCGTCCCCCCCCCCCATCCCGGGATCCCGGGGAGCGGGCCCGCCTCCTGGCGCAGGCAGCCCAGTCGCCTGTCCTCGGGGCCACTCTGAAGTGGGCCGAGGGGGTCTGGGCCTCCCAGACGGGCTCGAGCAGATGGGGTCGGAGGACGCGACGCATCGCCGATGCATCGGCGATGCGGCTCGATGTGAAGCCCGTTGTTCCCCATGTCGGCGTCGCCGATGCATCGCCGACGCCGACGATGCATAGCCGATGCATCGCCGAGGAGCGATGCGGCGCGATCCTCCGACCCCGTCTATTCCGACCCCATCTAGGAGGTCTCAAGGGGGGGGCTAGAATCGGCGGCCAGCCTGGGGGGGGGGAAATGAAAGAGAAGGAGAAAGCCTTCCCATAAGGAAGGCTCGGAAGGCCCCGCCCTTGTGAAAAGTTTTCTCGGAGCCTTCCCCGAAGACAGCAAAGACCTCTCAGACGGCACGAGGGCTTCTGAGAAGTCCTGCCGCCTTCTGAAAGGCCTTCTCCTTCTCAGCTCCCCCACTCGCTCGCCGCAGATAGAAGTGCCCCTAGCCCAAGGTGCCCTAAGGATTTCCACGGAGGCCCCCAGAGGCCTCCAGAGAACCATTCACGAGGCCCAGAGGGCCCCAGGGGCTCCAAAATCAAGCGAAACGCTAGCGGCAGGGGCACCTTTAGCACCTCTAGCAAGCCGTCGGCATCCCCGCCGCTGCCGCGGCTGTCAGAGTCGTCGTCGCCGCCGCCGTCGTCGCGGTTTCTTGAGATGAGGCGTCACGAAAGAATTGCAACGTCCTGAAGGAAAACACTTTGCCAAATCCCTGGATCCCATCTTTCTGCAGCACTTTTCAAGCCAGATCGATCCGTGAGGGACCTGAGCCCGAAACAATGCAAAACCGCCCGTTTTGAAACAAACATGCGACGCCAGGACCTCAGGGTTCACGCCGCTGCCACAGTCGCGGTCGCCGTCGCCGACATCGCAGTTTCAGCCACCGGAGGCGTCAGACTTTGAAAGAAGGGGCCCGCGTCTGGCTCGAGCTCTCGGAGCATGAGCTCCATAGCCCCCATCTGGACCCGAGGCCAGGAGTGGCCAGGAGGCGGACGGGCAGCGGGAGAGGATGGTGGCCATCAGGATGAGGGACAGGAGGAGGGACAGGAGGAGGAGGAGGAGCAGGACAGGGAGGAGCATGCCGAGGAGAGGAGCGGGGGAGGGGGGGAGGAGGAGAGGTGGGGGTTGACGAGGAAGAGGGGATATGGCGGATCACCCGCCCGCCCCCGCGTCGCATTCACTCGCACGTCGGTCCAGGCGTCGCGAATGAGCACGGGCGCACCTGCCTCTCATTCCACGGGGCCCTCGCGGAGGGGTCCGACCCGAGATCGCAGGCGTGTAAGAAGGCGCGGACGAGAGCTCTGGACATGTCGCGACGTCGTCTATTTTCACCACGGTCGGGTCTCAGGGAACGGCTGCACCCGTGCAGACCTGTGCAAATCCACTCTCAATATCTGCCACCGTGCCCTGAGGCACGAGCTGGAGTGTCCCCGGGTCCTTGGCCTCATCCCTTCGGCCTCAGTCCTCAAGCCCTAACTCTCAAATCTCTTAGGGCCTCGGCGCTGGGACCCGTCGAGCGTTCCCGCACGACTTCTCCGGGGCCAAGAGGGCCCAAACACGGGGCCAAGAGGGCCCAAGAGGCCGCCCAGACGGTCCAAGGGTGCCCCGAATCGCTGCACGATCGGTCCAAGACGCCCAAGATGGCCCAAAGACGGCCCAAGAAGCCTTCGAGACTCCCCAGGAAGAGCCCCAAGAGCCCTCCCAAGAGGGCCCCGAGCGGCCAAAATCACTGACCCTCATTAAGTTTTACAATGTTGTGTGGGTGATCCACTTTTCGAGCTTGGGACGCTAGACGTCCCAAGGTCCCCAAGACCGCCCCAACACGGACCCCAGAGGCTTCCAAGAGGGCCCCACGACTGCCCGAGAGGGACTCCAGGCGGCGCGTCCAGGGCGGCCCAACAAGGCCCCAAAGAAGGCCCCACGATGGCTCGACAAGGGGCCCAAGGGGGGGAACACGACCTACAAATCCGAGCCTTCCGCCCCAAGCGGCCCCCACGAGGCCCCCACGAAACCCAAAAGATGCCCCTAAGAGGCCCCAAAACAGCTCCCCAAGGCTTCAAAACTGTCTCTAGGAGGCCCCCGAGAGGCCTCGACGAGATCCGATCGAACATCCAGGAGGCCTTCGACCTACAACCCAGGCACGGTGGCGGGATGGGCTGAAAGCCATTCGACCTGCTTGGCACGGGGACGGAAAGTGCCCGTGACCTGTGAAGGCGCGAGATCGCTTGCTCGGTGTCTTGGAGCCCCCTTGGCCTTTAAGACCTTGGAAAGAGGGCGTTTCACGGGCGCTTGCCTTGGGAACGTTCGGCGTCGCGTTTCGAACCAAAGGGTGGGCCCCCCCAACACTCGGCGCCGTCGATCAAAACCAGGGGGACTCCCCTCCCACCCAAATTCCCCCCCCTCCCACACCCCCCCCCCTCCCAAGGGGGGAGGGGATGAACCCCCCCCCCCTCGGCGCCAGCGCCGGCGCCGGCGCTGGCGGCCGCAAGCAGCACCGACGGCGGGGATGCAACGACAATGACCAGAGGCAGCCCCAGGGGAGGGGGTTCAAACCCCCCACTACCCCCCCTGGCGCCAGGGACGGCGCCGGCCCTGGCAGCCGCAAGCAGCGCCGACGGCGGGGATGCAGCGACGATGACCAGAGGCAGCCCAAAGGGAGGGGGGGGATTCAACGCCCCCCCCGTTGGCGCTGGCGGCGGCCAGCAGCGCCGGCACTGGCGCCAGCGACGGCGGGGACGCAGCGACGATTACCACCAGTACCACCACCACCGCCACTACCAACACCACCACACCCTCAACCCACCAACACCACCGCAAACCCACCACACAACCACCACCACCACCACCACCACCACCACCACCACCACCACAGCCACCACGACCACCACCACCACAGCCACCACCACCACCACCACCACAACTCACCATCACCACCACCACCACCACCACCACCACCACAAAAACCCACCACCACTACCACCACCACCACCACAATCTACCACACCACCACCACCAACACCGCCACCACCAACACCACTACCAGCAGCACAACCCACCACCACCACAACAAACACCACCACCACCGCCACCACCACCACCACCAGCACCACCTCCACAAACCAACGCCACCATCACAACCCACCACCACCACCACCACCACAAACCACCACCACACCACCACAAAACTACCACCACCACCACAACCCACCACCACCACCACCGTCACCACCACAAACCACCACCACACCATCACCAATCCACCTCCACCACCACCAGCACCACCCACCACCCACCAGCACCACCACCACAACAACAAACCACCACACCACCACCACCACAACCACCACCACCACCGCCATCATCACCTCCACAACCCCCCACCACCACCACCACCACCACCACCACCACCACCACCACCACCACCACCACCACCACCACCGTCATCCTCGTTGACGCTCCCCGCCGCCGCCGCCCGCCGCCGCAATCGCCGGCGCCGTCCCAGAAAAGGAAATCGTGGGCCCTCTTGAGCCGTCTTGGTGGGCTTGGGCCGTCTTGGGGCCCTCTCGGGCCCTCTGGGGCCCTCTTGGGGACCTCACGTGGCCCTCTCGGGGTTCTCTTCGGGACCTTTTGGAGCCCTCAGGGGCCTCTCTTGGGCCGTCGTAGAGCACGGTAGGGCCGCCTGAGAGCCCACAAGGAGTCCTTATGGGCCGTCTTGGGGCCATCTTGGGGGTCTCTTGTGCCGTCTTGGAGGGGGTCCCCGGGGCTTCTTGGACCGTTGTGGACCCTGTAAATACCAAAGCAGCAGATATGCGAATAATATACGTTTACCCATGGGAATGACACGATTCGCGCCTCTGGGGCGTCCCCTTTTTTGGAGGCCTCGTGGAGCGTCTTGAAGGCCCCTTTGGCTGTCCAAGACCATCTTTGAGCGCTCTCGGGCCGTCTTGGGGCCCTCTTTGGTCTTTCTGAAGTCGTTGTGGTGGTAGCTTGGGCGCTCTTGGGGCCGTCTGGGGCCAGCTTGGGGCCTTGTTGGGCGCTCCTGGGGCTGAGTTGGGCCGAACATGCCCGAAAATTTGACCATTTGATTCGGGCCCCTGGAGGCCAACCCCCTGTCCATGACTCTTGTTGTAACGCCCCGCTAACGGATCGCGATGCTGCGCGCGCTTTCTGCCATCCGCAGACCCCTGTTCATGTATCACAGCGGTGCCTGGCGTGCTGGTCGGCTGGGTGTTTTTTTGACGCCGAGTGGGGTCTCGGCCCAACCCGCCGGCCACACGAAGAGCTCCCAAATTTAGTTATCCGTTTGCCCCATCGGCTCTAAGACGGAGAGGATGGCCCGACATGGCCTCCAAGATGGTCCCACGACGCATCCAAGATGGCTAAGAAGGCCCGGAGAGAGCCAAAGATGGCCGAAAGATGTCTCCAAGACTGCCCATGATGCACTCACGGCGGCCTAAGAGATGGCATCAACATGGCCTAAAACGGGTTAACAAGCTTCCAACAGGCCTCCAAGATGGCCCAACAGGCCTCCAAGAGGACCCACCTGAATGCCCGAAGAGATCAACATCATTGATTTGCCTGAGGTGTTTGAAGATGTTTGGATGTTGCGCAGTTTTGGTATTTCGACGCCCTTAGACGGCCCAATAAACCCCCAAGACCGCCACAAGAGCGCCCAAGAGACCTCCAAGATTGCCCCATGACGGCCCAAGAGGCCCCTGAGATGGCCCGAAAAGGGCTCCAAGACGGTCCAAGAGGATTCCAAGAGGCCCAAGATGGCCTCCAAAACAGCCCTGGAGCATCCAATAGGCCCCGAGAAGGCCAAGAGAGGCTGCCAAGACGGCTTCCGACGGCGTCAGACGAGCCAGGAATGCCCGAAGACAGCCCAGAAGGCTCCCAAGAAGCCCCAAAAGGCCCCCGAGCGTCCGGAGCAGGCCTCCAAGAGGCCTCCAAGAGGCCCCAGGAAGCTCCAAGGATGCCCCAAGGATGACTCAAGAGCTCCCAAGAGATCTCCTCCTCCTCCTCCTCCTCCTCCTCCTCCTCCTCCTCCTCCTCCTCCATCCTCCTCCTCCCTCCTCCTCCTCCCTCCTCCTCCTCCTGTTGTTGTTGTTGCTGCTGATGTTGTTGCTGCAGCTGCTGTTGTTGTTGCTGTTGTTGTCGCTGTTGTTGTTGCTGTTGTTGCTGTTGTTGCTGTTGTTGTTGTCATCCTTCTCCTCATCCTCCTCATCCCCCACGTGTTCGCTGACAGGTTCCACAACCGCTGGGGAAGCACGTGGTCCAATTGCTAGGCCAAGCGTTGCCCCAACGTTTGTCTACGTATGCGTAACCTAACAAGCAGGGGGCGGCGGTGATTCGCCGTAGGTGTCTTCGAAACAAAGGCCCTTGGACCAGCGTGCTGCCAAAGAGAGATCTGATGGGAGGGGGAGGAAGAGGACGACGACGACGACGATGGCTGCGGTGTAGATCTATTTGGGCATTCTGGGTTCTCCAGGTGACGCAACTGTCCGGCTGCGTACACCGATTCAGGCGAAGCCCATCCTGGACACAGCACTGGCTGGTGGGTATGACCTCCTGACGGCAGATTCGTGCCGACACGACCCAAGGAGTCCGCGCGGACCTCTCAACACTTATGTGCACGTCCTTCTTGCTGCTCTTCGATGAGCGAGGTCCTCCTCCCGCAGAGGGGGGGTGGCGGTGCAGGGCCCTAGAAAACTCGCACGTGCGCCTTCGCCTGCAGGCGACCTCACGCTTGTGGATGCCACGACAATGGACACCCTAACAGTCCTATCATCGCATGAAACATGTGTTTAAAATGTAAGAAAAATGTCATGGAAATGTTTAAAACATGTTTTTACATGTTTGAAGCAATTTTAACACATGTTCTAGACATCTGGAAATTATTTGGCAACACGCTTCCTCTCCATTGATCGCCACGCACTCCGTGGACGGTGCGCGCCAAGGCCTGCCGGAGAGCCGCTGCCGGGAGCCGCGTGCGCACCGGGGCAGCGCTGCCCAGGAGCTTCCGTCACGCTGACGCGCACGTGCCGGGAGCGCCAAGGGGGGGCGGGAGGCTCAGATGAGGAGCCGAACTCTATACACCGACGCTTCTTCCGGCCCCGCCCTGAAACGCGCACAGGAAAGCGGATCCTGGTGTATACGGATCCTCGTGTATACATTTGTTGATGCTCCCCCCCTGGGAAATGGGACACAAAGTATACACCACACCAATCCGGCGTCGTCCCCGGCCCTCAAAAAGTTCTGGGATTGAAAAACAGCCCGCCACTGGTAATGTATATGCTCCAGCTCCCGATCAGAGGCCCCTCAAAGAGAGCCCTTCCCCAGGCTAGGCGTTTCATCCTGAGCCACTGTTTGATGGTCCCAGGGCCTAGTGGGGGCCCCCAGAGGCCGAAAACGGCCAAAACTCGTCCGTCGGGTTTTCTTTCGACGAGACGAAGTTAGGAGAACAAGACACGGCGTAAACATAATTTCTCGAATGTCCGCGAGGATGTCTTGGATCGGGGCTGGACCCCCTCCCTTGCGCGCGGAGCGCGCGCAAGGGGCTGCGCCAAAGGCGCCACCAGGGGAGCCCAGAGCCGATCCAAGAGCTCAGCGCAGACCTCCGATCAATCATGGTTATGCGTTTCTGATTATTCGAAAAGTTTGGAAGAGGAGGAAAAGGAGAGGAGGAGAGGAGGAGGAAAAAGAAGAGGAAGAGGAGGACAAAAAGAGAAGGAGGAGGAAGCCGCGAGGTGAAGGAGGAGGAGGAGGAGGCGCAGCGGGTTGAGGAGGAGGAGGGGGAGGAAAGCCATTGGTATCGGCGTGGGGAGGAAGAAGAGGAGGACGAGGGGGAAGAGCCCTGGGGAGAGGGAGTGGCGCAAGGTCCTCCTCGGGCTCCTCCCACGGCGCATCGCCGCCGACGTGCGCCGGGGCGGCGCTGCGCGACGGAGCGGCGTGTTCTCGCCGTCGGCTCTCCTCGAGGCGCGCAATCAGGGCCCGCGCAGCCTGGCCGCGCTAGGGGGGGGGTCGCAAACAGAAACGCATCGGGATCGGAGGCCGTATTCGTCCAGACCCAGGCAAGGTTTCCTCATCCTCCTCGTCCCCCTTCCCCTCCTCCTCCTCCACCTCCTCCTCCTCCTCCTCCTCTTCCTCCTCCTCCTCCTCCTCCTCCTCCTCCTCCTCCTCATCATCATCATCATCCTCATCCTCATCCCAATCCTCATCCTCATCCTCATCCTCCTCATCCTCATCCATCCTCATCCTCATCCTCCTCATCCTCATCCTCATCCTCATCCTCATCCTCACCATCATCATCATCATCATCATCATCATCATCATCATCATCATCATCATCATCATCATCATCATCATCATCATCATCATCATCATCATCATCATCATCATCATCATCATCATCATCATCATCATCATCATCATCATCATCATTCAGCATCATCATCATCCTCATCATCATCATCACCACCATCTGCATCATCATCTTCATCATCATCCTCATCCGCATCCTCATCCTCATCCTCATCCTCATCCCCATCATCATCATCATCATCATCATCACCACCACCATCATCATCATCATCATCATCAGCATCAGCATCAGCATCAGCATCATCATCATCATCATCATCATCATCATCATCATCATCATCATCATCATCATCATCATCATCATCATCATCATCATCCCTTTCCTCCAACCCCTCCTCCTCCCAGCTCCTCCTCCCTCTCCTTCTCCCAGCTCTTCCCACATCCTCCCCCTCGTCCCTTTATGCCCTCCTCGTGGGCACCGCGCGCCCCCCATCCCCCGCGGGGCCCGAACGATCTGCCCCCGTCCATGCCGCCCCCGTCGCGCATGTTGCCGCCCGCCGCCCGCGTCCCCCAAGAGTGGAGGGCGGAGGAGGGGTAACGATCGGGGGGGACTTCGAAGGCGCGGACAGTCAGCCCTGTCCAGACTGAACAGGAACTGTTGTTGGGCATCGTACCAATTCTTTCCATACCAAGTTCGGTCGTACGGACCTTAGGGGGGGAGCATCGACCTGGAATCGGCGACACATCGCCGATAGATCGCCCATGGGCCCCCTGTAGCAGATCCGCACGTTCCTGGGCAGGTTGGGGCTCTCGGGCCCCTCTCGGCGATGCATGGGCGATCGGGGGTCGACGCATGTTTCCATGAACCCGTCCCCCCTGTAGTCGCCCCTGAGGAGACCCAGAAACGCATGTGGACCTCAAACAGGGTCGGGCCTCGCTTGCACGCCTGTTCGGCCCAACGCTACCTGAAACGGCGGCGGCGGGAGAGAGAGAGAGAGAGAGAGAGAGAGGAATGCCGTGCATGTCAACTTGCCTGAATCAAACAAATACAACGCTCAATCCGTGTTCAAAAAGGTCGGGAATTCCCGGGGGGGGGGGGCGCGCGGCAACAATCAAGGCACCGCACGTCTGGAGAAGTCCGCCAGTCAGAAACCTTGCGCCAGACGATGCGCTAGCAAGGATTGGAAAAATTCACCACGTGTACCACGATCGCAACCGTTCCGAATATACGGTTCAGATCCGCGCCGTTCCAGCCATCTGCGGACAGCAACGCGCGTAAATCGACTAAGCTGCTGATTCCCGTCGCCCCCTTACCTGCGCCATTGACGAGATGAGTTTCGGCGCGACAGCGCTTCACTTCAACCTTGCGCCAATTCAGAGTCAGTCCATAATGTCGCGCGCATTCCCCTACGCAAGACATCAGATCTTGGATGATGTCTAAATTGCCGTTTGGCAGGAGAGCGACGTCAGCGTACACCAACTCCCTGACAACATTCGGCCGTGGAACGTTCGGCACGCGCACCTGGAACATGGAATGAGCGTCGTCATTACGGTTGTGAAAAGAAGCAGTGTTCGTGGACATCCCTGACATATCCCAAATTGCTGGTTCCGCTCCGCCGACAAGGTGCCTGAATCGGAAGCGACGAAAAACCGATCATGATGCATCGATTCAACCATGTGGACAAATTTCGAGGGGCACCCAAACCTCCGCAGTGAAGTTGCCAAGGCGCTGGGCGATACTGAATCGAAGGCCTTCGCCCAGTCCGAAACGAGTAGCAATGACGAGCCTGGCTTCGTCGCCCAAGCGTCCTCGAGGATGCGCCTGGCCAAGAATATAGCGTCGCCGGTTCCTCGGCCAGATCTGAAGCCAAATTGCGTGCGCCAGATGCGATATTCGGCCCCTGCTTGCTTCAACCTTTCCAACCGTGTCATATTGGTAGGAGGCTGATACCTGTAAACGCAGGCCGACGGGTCGCTCTTCTTCTGAATCATAGTAATTCTGACCATACAACTTTGCGAAATCGGGTAACCCAAGACAAGTACGGACTCCCCATCTTCGATCACGGCGTTCCAGAATTCCGGCGGCACTTGATCGAGTCCAGACAACTGCGCGCCCGTTATTCAGCTTCTGCGCGGCTTCCCGGTCTTCTGACTCCATGCTGGCACCGAGCCTCGCGGGTAGTTCAGAGGTGGATGCTCTCGCTGTTCGGGAGGACCGCGGTCGGACGCACCGCCCGCCACTTGATTTGATCAAAATGCTCGGCCAAAATGTCTGCCCGCCTGTCGCTGTCCACATTCTCACCGCGCTGCTATCCCGTAGTCTGCCTGGTTGTCGCGTTCGCACTTTGCGCACCTTCCAGATCTGCTCCCAATCGTCTTCTTTGGTAACATCCTGCAGCCAGTGGGCCTGGTCACGGGCGACTGATGCTCGGATCTGTTTTGCAATTGTCTTTTCCTCCGGCGCGTCCCCTTGGCGTCTTGCCCCCTTTCTCCTTGATATCAAATTGAGTGCAGCAGCTCGTCCAGGGGCGTCTCGGTCGACGGCGCTCGACAGGCACTGTGGATTCCTCTGCTCGCCAGAAGCCGTCTACAAGACGAGACCACGCGATGTTCACGTTTCCCTCATCCAACGCTGTCCTCAAACTGCTCCATCGCCTCGCTGAAGCAACGGCCGAAAGAGAGCTTCAGTCCAGGCTCCAGTAGCGATCGAATGTCCTGCAGGGGATTTCGTTCAACTGGGCCCTTCACCACTTCCATCTTGAGCGCGGCATGGAGCAGAAAATTGTGCGACGACAGCGGCGCATGTGTGAGGGATCTCGCGGCCTTCACATTGTGCAACCAGTTGTGTTCACACACGAAGAAATCGATCTGCGAGTGGGTTGCAATGATACGGTGCGGACGCGGCCGCAAGAAACCCTCGCAAGAAACCCAGCCCTGAAAACCCGCGCGCGAGATGCACACGGGGGGGAACCAAGAGCACCCTGAACGCAGCAGTTCCTTCAACGGCCGCGGGACGTCATCGCGCAACGCGCGGAGCGAAGAAACCCAGGGTACCCTAACGAAAAGCTGATGGTTTCTTGATGCGCGTCCCCCCTGTCCGCTCTCCCAGGCTGGGCGGCCGCGCGTCTGGGGAAAAGGACACAACACATTTGATCCCTGGACTGTTCGGTCGCGGTCGGCAGCGATGTCGGGGCTCCCACTTCACGAGTGCAGTGTGCACGATGAAGCGCGAGAGGGGCGCAGCGTGTGCTGTGACGGAAACTCGCGCATCATGCCCTCACCTGTGCCAAAGCCGCCCCCGACACCGAGGCCTGACGGCTTGCCCAAGGCCAGCGCACGCTTGGGTGCGACGAATCGGGGCAGATGCCAGCCAAGCATCGGCCAGCGCTGGCTGCAAGCCACTGATTCTGAGCGGCGGTCGCAGGTCTTGCGCGACGCAGGGTCGCGCCACAGTAATTGTCGCATCGGCGCGCGGAAAGGCGCACGAGCGCCTTTCAGCGCCGTCATACAACGTGTCGCTTTTCTTCGTGGGGCGGAATGCTGTAGGCCTCCTAGGTGGGGTCCGAGTAGATGGGGCCGGAGGATCGCGCCGCATCGCCAATGCATCACCGATTCGGCTCGATGCGGAGCTCTGTGTTCTTCACGCAGACGTCGCCGATGCATCGCGGACGTCGCCGATGCATCGCCGATGCATCGCCGATGCATCGCCGATGCATCGCCGATGCATCAGTGATACATTGGCGACCCATTGCGATCCTCCGACCCCATCCACTCGGATAGGGGGCCACATGTGAACCCTAGCCCTACCCCCCACGATTTCCGAGGGGGAGGGTGGGGTTCACTTCGTTCGGTAGCTCCCGAGCGAAGTGAACGCCACCCTCCCCTCAGAAATCGTGGGGGGTAGGGGTAGGGTTCGCATGTGGCCCCCTAGGCGTGTCCAGGCCATCGCGGATCGGGACCCCGGACTGCGACCCCGTGGATGCCCCGCGCGGAACACAAATGTCAATGTGACCGCGTATTCTGGGAAAGAAAATTCCAATACCGCCACTCCCCAGGCTTCTCCCGGGGTGCGATCTGCCTAGAGTGTCGATGACAATCCAAGCATGGCGACGGGGACTCTCCAGAACAAGCAGCGGCATGGGCATCTCTCACTCCTCTGATGTCCATTGGATCGCGCCGCAGAGTCCAGGACCGCGCGGGCATGGATATGGTATGGATACGTTCGCCGCTCGTGGGTTTTAGGGGACGCTCAGCGAGCTTCAGAATTGCAGGGACTTTGCCTTGCCAATCTCCAGCAAGCTCCTGGAATACGAAAACGGTTGAAAAGAACGGCTCCCAGCGCTTCCAGGCCCCACTAAGGTCTGACGGTGCTGGCATCCGCGCTCCACTATGTGTGAGGGAGATTTGAAGACTGGCTCCCCGCGATTAGCTCCTGTTAGTGTCTACCCAATGTCCCCACTAGCGCCACGCCTGGCGCCTGTTGGCGCCCGTTGGCGTCCGTCATGTGTCAGTGAGCGCCTATGAGCGACCACTCCTACCCCATCATAGACGTCAATGGCCAGGGAAGGCGACAACTCCTGCCTACAGGGCAAGTGTTAATACACGTGATGTTTAAACATATAGGACTTATGATACATGATTAATATATGACTGAATGTATGCACGAACTCATCGTTGTGTGTAATACTGAATCCGTGCATTTCTGATACATGATCCGCACGCGGAGCATGGATAAAAAAACGACACTGTACCTTGTCATAGACGTCAATGGCCAGGGTCAGCGCCCCCCAAACGGGGACTCCACTAACGGGTACTTTGGCCACTGACCCAGCGAACCCAACCCTTTCCGATGTGGGCAAAGCTGCAATGCAAGAAAAAGGCCCTAAAGTGGCAACTTTCGGCAAACATTCAAAGTACCCGTTAGTAAGTACCCGTTACGGTGCCGTTGACAGGGAAGGCGACAGCTCCTGCTTCAGAGGAGATCGCCGCGCATAAAAACACTCCGTGTGACTGCGATGCGCTTCCTCGCTCTGCCCCTTCGCCTCCCGCCTCCCTCGCCCCTCCCCCTCCCCCCCACCCCCGCTCTCTGCAGACGGAGCGGTGCTGCTCTTACTGACGGGGCCCTGGGGACATACAAAGCAACAGGCACAGATAACAGGAGTCCCCATATTGTCCCTATATTTTCCGGGGGTTCGTCTTCCCCCCCACTTCCCATATTTTCCTATATTTTCTTGGGAATCGACGATTCATGGCGTCTGTGCGTGTTCTCCCCTCCTGATCTACCCCCCCGCGCCCTCGTCTGCGCAAAGCTTGCCAGTGGTGGCCGGCCGAGGCTCAGTGACGCTGCCTTGGTGATCACGCACACGCGCACACCTCCCGAAGGTGCGCCGTCCGGGCGCGGCTGTTCTTGCCCTGTCGCGCATGAAATCGGAAACTGGAACGTATACATTACCAGTGACGGGCTGCCTTTTCAATCCCACATTTTTTTTGTAACGGTCGGGGACGACGTCGGGGTGGTGTGGTGCAAACTTGTCCCAGTTCTCAAAGGGAGACAACGAAAAATGTATACACAGGATCCCGAAGACACCAGGATCCGCGTTCCTGTGCGAATCTCAGCGCATGGTCGGAAAAAGCGTCGGTGTATATAGAGTTCGTTTCCCGATAAAACAGCCAACCTCCCGGCCCTGCGGCGGGGCGGGGCCTCCAGCTCGGCCCGCGCGGCCTCCTCGTCCGCCCGCGCCTCCGCGGCCCTCGCGGCGGCCTCCTCCCGCCGGCGCACGGCGGGGCGACGGGGCCGCATGGACGGTCGTCGCCCCTCTCTCTCTCTCTCTCTCTCGCTCTTTGTGTTTTTGTTCCTCTCTCTCTCTTTCTCTCTCTCTCTCTCTCGCTATATATATAGGTGCGTGTACCGAACTTTATATAGATGTATATATATATGTGTATATATATACATATATATACATACATATCGACCTAGATGTATTCGACCTGACTATCTATATCCCTCTCTCTTCCTGACCTCACCGCGTGTTCTCCGTCGTCGGCGTCGCTCTCGTCGTGGTGCGCGCGGCTCTGCCCGGGACGCTTGTTCCTCTGCGCGTCGTTGCTGAACCTAAACGGTGCTCTTCGTTTTGGTTTTGTTTTCGTTGTCCTACGCTTTTGACTCGAATCCGCCTTTACCGCACAACGAAGTCGAAACAAAAACGGCACACGAAATCACCAAAAACACCGTTCAGGTCCAGCCCTGTGGTTGACCCGAAAGGGGGTCCAACTGAAAGGGGGTGGTGCAACAGGGGGCATTGTACCGATTTTTTCGGTACCCATTTCGGGCGTCCAAAATCATGACCCCTTGCTCCTCTGGTACGTCGCGCCCGCGTCTGTGAATGCAAGGGTAGCAAGCGGCCACGGCTACAGCGAGTACGCAACCGGGGGGATGTCTTGCGCACGCCAACATTCGTCAGAACAGCGACACCAGCTTAGCACTGGTTGTAGTCGATGTGGGCGTCCCCGACGGCCAAATCGACCACAACCACAACCAAAGTGCTCATGTTGAGGTCGGCGGGTTCTTCCCCGATAGGCCCCTTGGCGGCGCGCACAAGGGGGCAGGGCAAGGGGGAGAGGCTTCTTGTAAGGAAGCTGCTTCTTAGCAGGCGTCGGCCCTGTATCTACAGACAAGACCTGCGCCTTCTAAGAAGCAGGGGTGCTTCCAAAAAAAACCTCCCTCTCCCCTCATACCCCCCTCTGCGTGTGGCCGAGCCCTCCAGAAGAATCCGCTCGACCGTGGTTGTGGCTCTTTTGCTGTGCCCGGAGTGAGGCACGCCCCGCCGAACAGCACCGTTAGAGCGGGCATGTCCTCTTAATCACACGCGGGTTCCGGAAGGAAAGCTTCAAAAGAGTCCAACAGGTGTCAGAAACAATCGTACGAGCACGGAGCATGGTCACCACACTGTTGTTCTGACTGCTCTTGCCTTTTCCTCCTGCAAAGGGACCCGCCCGACTCCACGGCAGCGCCACGGCGACCCGACGCCTCCGACGCCGCCCCTCCCTCTCGGAGCCCGCGGCGGCCGCTGAGCGCCTCCCGCGGCCCGCCCGGGGGGCCGCGAGCGGCGCCCGCCGCGCCGGCGGGGGGCCCCGCGGCCCTGGCCGAGAGAGCCTGCGCCGAGGGCGCCAGGCCGCGCGGCAGCACCGCGGGGCCCATGGCCTCGGGGCTGCGTCGGCGGGGGCCCCGCCGGGCGGGGGCCCGGGCTCTTCCGCATGCAGTCCACCCGCATCGCAAGGGTGCGCGGCAAGGGCGCGGGGGTCCTGGAAGGCCATGTCGACACGATGCAGGCGGGGCGCGGGGCCAGCGGAAGTCGCTGAGGATGGGCCGAGGAGGCAAGGATGCAACGGTGCCCTTGGGAATGTTGCCCATCCTCGCCATGCGGGCTGACTGCCTGCCACATGCCCCCACTTCGCTGTGCCCCGTCTGCGGTGCCCAGGGCCCCCAAAACGGGGGCACAGCCAGAGGTGGAAGTCGCCGTTCCCCGCGCCCCCGCTCGCTGTGCCCCCGCCACATGGACACGGCCCCCCAGCCCAGCCCGCGAGACCAGCCTTGTGACACGAGCGCTCGCGCAGCGCGCACGTCCGAAGCCAAGGTGGACTCGTGCACGTGCACGCCCCTCTTGCGCTCCCGACGGTCTCCGGCGCACCGCAGTGGCCTCTTCGGCCGCGAGCGGCGGCCCGCCCGCGGGGAGTCACAGGCGGCCCGCCACGCCGGCGGGGACCCTGCAGTCCTCGCACGCGGGGTCTGCGCCGGGGGCGCCGGGCATGGGCAGCACCGTGGGCCCCGCGGCGGGCTTGCCTCGGCGGCGAGCGAGGGGGGGAAGTCTGGACGAGCGCGTTCCACTACTCGCAGAGTAGCTACTCGCAGATGGCCTGAATCCGCCGTGGAGGATCTACGATAAATTACATTGAAATACACAAATGTTTTTCGGGCGTTTGCGAGAAGGCACTTTGCGAATAGTGGAACGCGCTCGGCGAAAGTCAGAAGGGGCGGGCCCTTTCTGAAGGCTCGGAGGTCCCCCGGCCTTCTGCGAAGTTTGCTGCGCCTTCCCCAGGGACACAGGAGACTTCTCGGAGGGCGCGGGGGCTTCTGAGACATCCCGCCGCCCTCTGAGAAGGCCTTCTCCTCCTCACTTCCCCCCCTCGCTCGCTCGCCGCCGATTGCAATCGGAGGCCAGCGATGGGGGGAAGTGAGGAATTCAGATATAAGTATTGCGCCGCGGATATTGCCTGCCGGCACGCCCTTGCCGCCCATGATGGCCTCCAGCTCGTCCAGGCTCTGGAGGCCGCTGAAGTGCCTGCCGTCGGCAGATACCCACTCCGGGTAGGCCTCGACGCCAGCGGACGAGCACCTGGACGCCTCGGCCCCCTTGCACCGCGGGTCGCACTCCACATAGGGCACCTTCGCCCAGGCCTCCCGGCCGAACAGCTGGCGCTGCATGTCGCAGTAGCCGCACCAGTACGTGCCGTAGAAGGTGAGCCCCTGCTCTCCCAGCTTCGCCGCGACGGCCAGCTGGCGCGGCCCCGACGTGCCCGCGACCGCGGGGGCCTCAGCGGGCGGGGCCTCCCGCAGCCCAGTCAGGATCTCCAGACCGGACAGTCCCTTGGCGCCCGGCGAGAGAACGAAAGGCCTGGCCGCGTCCTTTTCCGTGGCGGCCAACGCCCACGTGGGGTAGTTCCTCACCTCGGGGGCGGCCAAGAGGGGGGCGTCCAAGGGGGGGGCGGCGCAAATCATGGCCGGCGGCACGTGCGCGGCCCAGGGGGGGGTCAGGGACGCATTGAAATAAGAAGAGGCGCCATCAAATGACGTCTCTCTTTCAACGCCGCCCCAGGCGGGGCCACGATCGCAGGAGATTGACGCCTTCCATCGGCTTTTCGTTCGACGAGCGGGTGGATTTCTTCTTACGTTTCACATCGGGTCAGAAATTTTGTCGAGTACCAACCTACGCCTGGAGAGCGGGGCAGTCCCCTGGTAGCTCCAGTTTCAAGCAAGGTCATCGAGGTGGGCTTCGGTATGGACCTCTCTAGCACCACCCTAGAGTCAGGGTGGGTTGCTATCACTGGGTGTGATCATGGCCCCCGCCATGATATCCACCCTCCCCCGCGGCCCTCGTCATCACCCCCCCTCTTTGCCGCCCTCGATCACCCCTGCGGCGCCGCAGAGCTCCGGGTCCGCCCCCACGCCCTGCGGGTCGCACTCCACGTACCGCACGAGGGCCTCGCGCCTGGGGCCCCCCGCGAACACGTCCAGGCCCAGCTCCTGGCGCTCCGCGTCGCAGTACGGGCACCAGAAGGTCCCGAACATGATGGCCTTCCGCTCGGCCAGGGCCCTTCCCACCTGCACACATCGGGCGACGAGGTCTCTCTGCACCTAAGTCGGGCTGGTCCCCCTACAGGGGGATTTTCGACGAAAAATTAAAAATACCCCAAATAGTCCAAAAAATAGTCCAAACATAGTCTGGGGACTATTTTTCAAATTGTTTTTGCCCTTTTTGTTGCATTTCTAGGGTATCTTTAATTCTTCGTCGAAAATCCCCTGTAGGGGGACACGCCCGACATAACTCTACACGTGTCCAGCCGCCGCTGGCCAGGCCCCCCCTGGGCCCCGGGAGCGCTGCAGCGACAGGGGAGCAAAGAATGGCAGAAGCAGAAAGACGCGGAGGTCCGCGCGGAGTTCTCGGATCCGCGCTGGGCCCCCCCCCTCCCTGGCGCGCGGAGCGCGCCAGGGGCGGCGCCGGAGGCGCCGCCAGGGGGGGGTCCAGCTCGGATCCGAGAAACCCGCGCGGACCGCCGAGCTTTTGTGCTTCTGCCATTCTGCGTTCCCCCAAGAAGGGCCCGCCCCCTGGCCAGGCCAGGATGGCGCATGCCGGCTCCAGGCTGGGCCTTCCCGGCGGCGGAGGCTGTGCACAGACCCCGTCGCACCTTCAGCGCCCTCTCCGACGACCGCTCCAGGATGGGCGGCGGCGCCTGCAGCACCTCGGCCGGCGCGGCCCGAGCCGGCGGCTCCAGCGCCAGCGCCCCCTGAGAGCTGGGGGCGCGAACGGGTTGAAGCCTGCGTAGTGCATCGTCGGAGACGTCGGCGTGGAGAAAATCGGGCTCCACATCGAGCCGCATCGTCGATGCATCGGCGATGCGGCTCGATCCTCTGACCCCATCTACATTGCGGGCGCGGCCGCAAGAAACCCTCGCACGAAACCCAACCCTGAGAACCCGTGCGCGAGGTGCACCTGAGGGGAAACCTGGAGCGCCCCGAACGCAGCAGCCCCCCCCAACGCCTGCGGGAAGTCACCGCGCAGCGGAGGAACGGAGAAACCCAGGATACCCTGACGAAAAGCTGATGGTTACTTGATGCGCGGCCCCACTGTACTCCGACCCCATCTACGAGGCCTGGAGGAGAGCAACCGGGGGCCTCGGAGTCAGGTCGGGGTGGTTCCGTGGGTGGTGGCCCGCGCCTCCGCGCACAGCTGCGCAGCCCCGCCCACCACCGCCGCGCCCAGCAGCGCCGCGAGCTCCCAGGCGCCCCGCCGCGCGCCGGCCGCGCCCCCCTCGGCGGGCGCCCGCGCCGCCCCGACGCGCCCGCCGCCGCGGCCGCGGCGCGCGGTGGCCGCGTGGGCGGGCGGCGGCGCCGGCCGCGGCGGCGCGGCCGCAGGGGCCCCGGCCGCAGGGAGCCCCGCGCACCAGGCCTGCGGGCGGGCAGGGCGCCCGCTGCACAACAGCTGGCAGCGGCACGGCGTGTGAGCAGCTCGCCGGTCCCCGGGCCCCGGACGGGCCCGGCCTGTGGGCCCCGGCCTTAAGGAAGGGGCCCAGGCAGGGCCCCGGCATGCGCCCAGAGCCGGGCGCCCTGCGCACCAGGCCTGCGGGCGGGCAGTCGCCAGCTGCACACCACAGGCAAGGGCACGGCGTGCACGGTCGAGCATGACTCGCGCGAGAGGAAGCGAGACTCTTCGAGGGCCACCCTGTCATGGGAGTGTAGGAGGCATGGGCTCATGGGTCCCGACACAGGGCGCAAGGGTACTCCCGACTTCGCGGGCTCGACCTCCTGATCTTGTGGGTGCCATGACAATGGACACTAACAATTCGATCATTGAGTGAAAGATGTTTTTAAACTGTGTAAAGCATGTTCTAAACATGTTCCAAACATGCGTTTACATATTTAAAACATGTTTGGAACATCTTCTAGACATCTGGAAATTATTTGGCAGCATGCTTCCTCTTCATTAATGGACTTCCACAACCCTAATCAAACTTCACCGCAAGCAGCAACACCCGTCCCGGGACCAGAATGGGACTGGCCTGCCGTCATGCGGGGCGCCAGCCAAGTGCCCAGGAACGGCCCAGCGATGGGCCAAGCCTCCCGCACTCGTCTTTCCACCGCAGCCACTGAGATGACCGCGGCGGTTGCTGAGGGCATAGGGGGGTTAGAAGTGGATGCGAAGGGGCTCCGCGATTCGGACCACTGATCATTGTGATCGTCGCCCCACCCGCGACCCACCCGCGACCCACCCGCCCCGCGATCCGCCCCGCGATCCGCCCCGAGGCCCACGACCCACCCACGACCCACCCTTCCTCCGTCGATAAAAATGGAGGGGCCCTGGGACACACAAATAAATACACAAAAACGACAGGATTACCCATATTTCCCCATATTTTCTAAGTTTTCGTGCTCCCCCCACTTCCCATATTCTCCCACAGTTTCCTGGGGATCGGCGATTAATTGTGTCTGTATGGTTTTTCCCCTCCTGCAAAAAAAACGGGAGCCTGCGGCGGCCTCGTTGTGCAACGCACTGCACTGCGGCACCCTCGACACGCCTGCTCGCATCATGTGAGCGTTGTCTCAGTCGGCGTTCCGACGTTGGGCGCGGAAAGGAAGAGGAGTCGGCGGTGGACAAACCTCCCGTTAGTAGACCTCCCCTTAGTGAAAACGGCCTGGGCCCGAAACCGACGAACCTAGACCCGCCAAAATGACGGCTGCGACGCCCTCTCGCGAACCAAAAACGGCCAATTCCTTAATCGACGTGTCAGGGTAGGAGGTCTGTCCACCCCCGAAGGAGGGGGGTGGTGTTATGGCTCCGGACCTCTGCTTAATGCAGCTGCTTGTAACGGTGCGTCCTATGGGGGAGACTCCCCCTTGCCGTCGCTCGGACGCCCAGTTCCCGTGCACTTTTCGGTTTCGTGCGTGCTTTTGTTGCTCGATGGTCCAGGATGGTCTTCAACGGTCCTCGCCGAGAAAAACATACATGTCCGAGGGATGCCAGGCCCCCATGCTTGAAACAGGCGCCAAAAAAAACAAGACCTGCTCCAGGGGGGGGGGAATGAGAGCCCGCGCCGATCGGGGTCCGAGGGCCCCCGAGAAGCCGAGCGCGGCAACGAACCTCAACCTCGGCTGTGCCCACAAGCAGGATCCCGAGATGCAACATCGCGAGAAATCACGGACAGAACCCCGCGGCCAGCGAGGGGGGAAGTGAGACGGGGCGGGCCTTCTCAGAAGGCTCGGAAGTCCGCCGTCCTCCTGAGAAGCTCTCTGAGGCTCCCCCGCAGACACAAATCACTTCTCAGGAGGCCAGAGGCCTTCTGAGAAGTCTCGCAGCCTTCTGAGCGGGGTGTATCGGCGGCGCGCCCCGCGGGGCAGCGAGAAGGAGCAGGCCGTCTCAGAAGGCGGCGGAGCTTCTCAGAAGCCATCGCGCCTTTTGAGCAGTTCTCGGTGCCGTCGGGGACGGCTTAGAAGACCTCTGAAAAGGCTGGAGGCCTCCCGAGCCTTCTGAGAAGGCCCGCCCCTTCTGACTTCCCCCCCTCGCTCGCCGCCGAGTCTAGAGCCGCACCTGAGGGGCAACGATAAGGGGAGACTGGAATAGGGGATGAAAACATCGACCGGGAATCGGCGATACACCGCCGATCGATCAGCGATAGGCCGCCAGTCAGAGCCTCGTCGGCGATCCAGGGGCGACTGGGGGTCGACGCGGCCCCCCCCGCATGCTTAACGCGGCTTCTTGTCGTGTCGACCCCGGCGTTGGTTCCTGACACCGCGGGGATCGTTCAACCTTGAACGATCGCCCGTGTCCGAAACGTCAGCTCGCTCCACGTCGACCGCTTCTGGGTCGCCAGCGGCGTTCAACGTTGAACGCCAGAGGCGGGCTCTTCGCCGTTCGACGCGACACGAACCTACCGTACTCCGTACTCCAAATCCCTTACTAATCGCCCCCCCCCACCCCCCCCTGAAAAACCGACCCCCCTCCAAATGCGACCTAATATTCCGGACCCCTTAATAGACGGGACCCACTAAGCTCCAATCCAAAGAAAGCGCCCTCATAAACCAGACCCCCCCGGTTACGAAAAAGGCGCCTGAAAAGATCCGACCCGGGGGACGATTAATAGTTGAGGGATTTGGAGTACTCCCCCCCGACTGTTGCCTCTGGCCACCCCGTCTTGGATCTTGGACGCGCCCGCGCTGGCGCCGCGGCCGCCCGCGCCGGCGCGGCGCCCAGCGCGCCGCCGCCCAGCGCGAGCGCGGCGAGCACGCCGCCGCTCGCCGCCCGCGCCCGCCGCCGCCGCCGGCCGGCGCGCGCCGCCGCCAGCGCGGCGGGCGGGCCGCAGGCCGGGCAGGCCTGCGCCAGGGTTATACAGTCGGACTGGATTGGGCAGGAGACGCGAGAGGACACAGGACCCTTCCGAGGGCCACTTTGCCATAGGAATGCAGGAGGCATTGGTCGCGAGACACGGGACACAAGGGTACCCTTGATTTGGCAGGGCCGACCTACTAATCTGGGCCGACTGCAGGTCGGGCGTGTTCTCGTGCAGGCGGACTGTGGAAGAAGAATGGAAAATAGTCCAACGACAATCCAAGAGAACCAAGAAACCAGAAAAGATCTTCCCCAGACTGTTTTTTATGCAACTCGCTTGGCGCACTCCTCCTGTATCGAGGGACACGCCCGACTTAGAGCCAGTCCTTCGGCTACTGCGAGGGGCGTGGTTTGGCAAGGGGTGTGGTGTGCCACCGGCACCCCCTTCGGGGATCTCCTGACCCGGGTCCATCCAGACCGGGAACAGCAGGAAACCAAAAAACTGCAATGCAGGAAAAAAAAACTGCGACGCAGGTCTTGGCAAACCCGGGTCAGCCAATATGCGCGGCCGCCTCGCGGCCACGAGCGGCTCGCTAATCCGGGTCAGCTAGAGGGGGTCTTCGCAAGATCCTGCAGGATCCGGTGCCCTGGCTGACCCCCGTTTGCACTGACCCCCGTCTCCTAGGCCCCGACCTCTGGGGCTGGGGGGCACCCCGGGGGGCGGGCGGAGACCTCGACAGAGCTCTCCTCCGCCGCGCCCCGCGGAGGCCCGACGAAGACGGCGTCGTCACCCCCAGGGCCCCAACGGTGCCGATCGCAAACCACCCTGGCGCGTAACCATAGCCTCTGCAGTCGCCGAACACTTGTCGTTGCTCGCCTCTGAAGTTCCTGATCGCGACCGACGCGAAGGGTCGCTACCGAGGTTGCTTCAAGCTCTGGTATCGTTCTCAAGCGATCTGCTTCAAAAATCGGAGGCGACCGATCGGTCGCGATCGGTCGCGGCCGATGGAAAGTGCCAGTCGGTCGCTACCGATGGCAACCGAGCAAAAAAGCACGACGTGCCCAACAGTTCACCTTGGAACCGCGAGACCGGATCGGGGCGGCCAAAGGCATCGGATCGCCGGCGGCCCGCCCCGAACCGAGCCGAGCTCGGACCGCGCCCAGCTCCGGACCGCCCCATGCGGCCCGGTGTGACCGCGGCAGCGGGCCGGCCCCAGAAGTCCTCCGACAAGTCTTGCTTTGTCCGCGGCCCTCGCGAGAACGCCCGTGCCCGGCCTGGCCCGCCGTCGGCGGCAACTCATGGGAGCCTCCCCATACCATCTCGACGGCTCTGGCGGATCGACGCTAGTCGACGCGAAGCGACGCTAAATAGCGCCGAATCGACGCTAAATCGACGCTCACCGACGCTGAATCGACTCCCACACCAGTCGACGCTGAAAACGGACTTGAGAGGGTATACCAAGCTCCCATGATTTGCTCATCACCGAACCCGCCCCCGTCCTCCTGTGGCCACGTCACGATGGGCAGGCGTCATCTGGGGAGTTGGCCACTCCTGAGCATTCCCAAAGACGGCGCGGCGCGAGTCGTGACGTGGCTGGCCCCCTCCCCCCCCCCTCCACCCTGGAACCGTCTCGCCATGGCTGAAGAGGCCCACAAACACACAAATAAATACACACAAATAAAAATATTCCCCATATTTTCCAATATTTTCTGAGTTTTTGTCTTCTCCCCCACTTCCCATATTTTCCCATATATTCTGGGAATCGACGATTAATTGTGTCTGTGTGTTTCTTCCCCTCCTGAATGGCGACCTCGGGCCCAGTAGCGGGCCCTGGAGGCCGAGATCGCAGCGAAAGACGCCGGGACTGAAGACAGCAGGCCCTCGGAGAGAGATCCCCGAGACTCGACGCTGCGAAGAAACTGCAGCATCGCGAAGGAGTCACGACTGGAGCCCTGGACCCCACGCACCTTGCGGATCTATTCTTTTCGGGCCAGGCCGATCCGTGACGGCCCTGGGGCGCCCGACACGGGGCAACACCGCCCGCCGTGAGAAAAAAACTGCGCTGCTCCGAGGCGCGGCGGCCGCCTGGCAGGCCGCTCCTGGCCGCCGTGCGGGGCGGCGAGCGTCGTCGTCGTCGTCGTCGTCGTCGTCGTCGTCGTCGTCGTCGTCGTCGTCGTCGTCGTCGTCGTCGTCGTCGTCGTCGTCGTCGTCGTCGTCTTCGTCGTCGTCGTCGGCGTCGTCGTCGCCGTCGTCGTCGTCGTCGTCGTCGACTCGGAATCGCGGCCGGCGACTCAGAGCGCGCCCGAAGCGGGCCCCGCGCCCCTCGTGGGGATCCACCCGGGGCAGTCGGGCGCTGCAGGGTCCTGCAAGATGCTGCAGGATCTCCTCCTCCTCCTCCTCCTCCTCCTCCTCCTCCTCCTCCTCCTCCTCCTCCTCCCCCTCCTCCTGCAGGATCCTGCGCGCTGCACCCGGGCTGGTGCACCCCTGGCTCTGCAGGGCCCTTCACGAGCTGGCGCTGTGGCTCGAGCAGGGACCGAGCGTCCTGGCATGCCTACGGACCTACCACGACATGCTCAGAACCCAGGACATGTCCTCAGAGCAAAACACTGCGCTCGGAACATACTTACGCCCGATGTGTCAAACCAGGACAGTCTCAGCCAGAACTGGTAGGAGCACATCCCGTGCAGACCACCAAAGGGAGTTCTCAAAGCAGCCCTTCAGTGGGCCTGCTGCAGGCAAGCCCGGACGCTTCGCCACTGCCTGCGTGTCCTGACCCCCGTCTCAAGGCCTCGCCCCTCGGAGCCCGACGCCGCGCCAAAGGGGGCCCCGCACGTGCGCGCCCGCGCGCGCGAGCGCCCCGAGGGGCCCGGGCGTATCATTAAGTCGGGCGTGTCCCCCTACAAAGGGGCTTTTGGGCGAAAATAGAAAATCCGCCGGCCCCCTTGTGGGGCCACCAGGCTGTAGGCCGACGGTTCGCAGTTTCCTGTACCAGTTGCAGCTTCCAGTTTCCACTGTTACAATTCTGCTTCCTTGCTGCTTACTGTTCCTTGTTGATGGACCGCGCGAGGGGGGGGGAGGCCCAAACGGGCAGGTTTAGAACGCCTTCAGCGTGTTGTCTGAATTGCTGGGGTGGGTAACATGATCGACCCACGAACCCGGAAAGGAATATAGAAATGTAACGCATGGCAACGTTTGCGAAGACACCTGATTGGGTGACGGGCAAATGCAATGCTGAGTGTATCGATCTTGCTGTACCTTGCCGAGGGCTGTGCAGTGCTGCACCGTGCTGACTTGCGATGTGCCATGCCGCGATTGTGCTCTGTAGCGTCGTGGATCGAGTCCTCCTTTGCATCCGAGTCCTGACCGAACTGATCTGGATCTGAAGCTCGAGCTGCCTGAACACATAGTAGCTGCCCCAGAGTTATGCCCCAGAGCTAATTGACAGGGGGACATGCAAGGAGGACGCGCCGCGAAACGTCCCAAGGAACGCGCCAGGCGACGTGCCAGGGGACGTGTCATGGGGACGCACCGCGGGACGTGCCTTCAAGGGGACGCGCTACGGAACGTGCCAATGGACGTGCCACAGGACGTGCCAGGGGACGCACCACACAACGTGCCAGGGGGACTCGCCACAGGACGCGCCACGGAACGTGCCAAGGAACGTGCCTGGTTGCAATGCTGAGTGTATCGATCTTGATGTACCCTGCCGAGGGCTGTGCTGTGCTGCGCCGTGCTGACTTGCGATGTGCCATGCCGCGATTGTGCTCTGTAGCGTCGTGGATCGAATCCTCCTTTGCATCCGAGTCCTGACCGAACTGATCTGGATCTGAAGCTCGAGCCAAGGAACGCACCAAGCGACGTGCCAGGGGACGTGCCATGGGGACGCACCGCGGGACGTGCCTTCAAGGGGACGCGCTACGGAACGTGCCAATAGACGTGCCACAGGATGTGCCAGGGGACGCGCCACGCGACGTGCCAGGGGGACTCGCCAAGGGACGCGCCACGGAACGTGCCAGGGAACGTGCCAAGTTGCAATGCTGAGTGTATCGATCTTGATGCACCGCACCGAGGGCTGTGCTGTGCTGCGCCGTGCTGACTTGCGATGTGCCATGCCGCGATTGTGCTCTGTAGCGTCGTGGATCGAGTCCTCCTTTGCATCCGAGTCCTGACCGAACTGATCTGGACCTGAAGCTCGAGCTGCCTGAACACATAGTAGCTGCCCCAGAGCTAATTTACAGGGGGACACGCCAGGAGATCGCGCCGCGAAACGTCCCAAGGAACGCGCCAGGCGACGTGCCAGAGGACGTGTCATGGGGAGGCACCGCGGGACGTGCCTTCAAGGGGACGCGCTACGGAACGTGCCAATGGACGTGCCATAGGACGTGCCAGGGGACGCACCACACAACGTGCCAGGGGGACTCGCCACAGGACGCGCCACGGAACGTGCCAGGGAGCAGTGGAGAGGACAATCTATAACACAAAACAAGCGTTTTGCTCGAGACATCCTCAACGAATTGTGAAAAACAAGCGTTGCGCTCGAGACATCCTCAAACATAATTCCGCCGGCCCTCTTCGACTTTGTTTTTTATCGCAGAATGATTCCGCCGGCCCCCTTCAAGTCAAAACCGGGGGTAAACCAACTAAAAGAAAACCCTGGGCCTATGCCCTTTCTGAAAAAATCGGCACCCCTCACGCAGATCGGCGGGGTAAGGGTCCAGAAACATATGGGATTTGCAACATTTCTAAAATTCGGTGGCACCCCTCACCGCAGATCGGCGGGGTCAGGGTGCAAAAAACACATTGGATTTGCAAATTTTCTGAAATTCGTTGGCACCCCTCACGCAGATCGGCGGGGTAAGGGTCCAGAAACACACGGGATTTGCAACATTTCTAAAATTCGGTGGCACCCCTCACGCAGATCGGCGGGGTCAGGGTGCAAACACACCACGGATTCGCTACATTTCTGAAATTCGCTGGCACTCCTCACGCAGATCGGCGGGGTCAGGGTCCAAAAACACATGGGATTTGCCACATTTCTAAAATTCGCTGGCACCACTCACGCAGATCGGCGGGGTCAGGGTCCAAAAACACATGGGATTTGCCACATTTCTAACATTCGGTGGCACCCCTCACGCAGATCGGCGGGGTCAGGGTCCGAAAACCCAGAGGATTCTCAACATTTCTGAAATCCAGTGGCACCCCTCACACGGAACGACAGGGTCAGGGTCAAAAAACGCATAGGATTTGCTACATTTCAAAACTCTGGGGTACCCCTCACGCACTTCCGCGCGATCAGGACACAAGAGATTTCCAACATTTTCAAATTCGGGGAGAAGATTTGGGCACAGCATACGGGAGCAAATGAAAATACAACAGCGAGTACAACAATAGACTCCCAATCTCCATTCGTTTTGCCAAGTACCCATCGTCTTCGCAAGAAGTTCCGACGCTGCTTGACGGTGAAGCCAAAGCCTCATGACTTAGCTCTTCCATGGCCCATTCTCCGGGAGAGGGGGCCGGCGGCAGGGAGCGAAGCCCTTACGGATATTCACAAAATGTTCCAAAATAGTCCAAAAATGCTCAAACATCGTCGCCAGACTATTTTTTGACTATTTTTGAATATTCCCCCTGTAGAGGGACAGGCCCGACTTAAGCTTATCGTGGGCGGGGGCGGCCGCTGGCTCGTGCCGGCGCCGGTGCTGCGGCTTGGCTCGGATGCTGTCCTGGGCGCTGCTGGAGGGGGGGGGATCACTGAAGGGGCCCTGGAACACACAAATGAAGACACACAAATACAAGGAGTCCCCTATATGTTCCCATTTTAGGAAGGTTTCTGTCTTCCCCCCCCCACTGCCCATATTTTCCCATAGTTTCTAGGGAATCGACGATCAATTGTGTTGTGTTTCTTCCGCTCCTGAACCACGTGCCCCTGGCACAGAAGAGGAGAAAAGCACCAGACACATCAGCAGTGGACGCTCCGCGCGGGATTAGTGGACCTGCGCTGGGCCCCTCGCTGCAGGCGCGCGGAGCACGCCCGGGGGGGGGCGGCGGAGGCGCCGCCAAGGGGGGGGCCCAGGCGCGGATCCAGGAAGTCCGCGCGGAGCGCCAAAAGCTGTATGTTTATGGCGTTTCTCTTCTTCGATTGCACTGCCCCGTCGCTGGGGGGACGCAGAAACGTGGTGCACCTTTTGTGTCCCCCTTTCGGCCCCAGAGGGCCCCTGGAGGGCCCCTCGAGGGGGCACAAAGGTGCAGTTTTTTCTTCCCCCCCCCCAAATTCTGATCGCCCCCCCATTACGCAACGCTCGATTGTCAAATGTCTTCGATGGCTCCGGACCTGGCCAGAATCAGTCAAGAAGTCAGACCAGGATTAAGCCGCGGATTAAGCCAGATTGAGCGGGATCAAGCGGGATTGGGTCAGATTACCCCAGATTGTAAGCCGGTGATCGACCGCTAAAAATACCAGCGCCGATACAGAATCCAACCTCCCAGGATTTGCATCCTAGCGAATCGGATCTGGGGAAACCGCAAGGTACCGATACCGGCACTCCCTGACCTCTCCCAGGGTGCGTCCAGACCAGAATTTCGAGGCGAATCTAGCGGTGGCGACGAGGACCTCCCAGAAGGCTCAAAAAGTGGAAAACGGGATGAAGGAAGAGGTATGGGTATAAGTCTCGACCCAATCCCGAGAACGGGTCTTTCATCCTGAGTCGTGTTTTGACAGTCATGGGGTCCGCAAGGGCCACTAAAGGCCGTAAATTGCGAAAGCCCTCCCTCTTGACTTTTGTCCATACGTTGGATCTCTGGGGATCGGACTCGGAGCTGCGGCCCGGGCCAGCGGATCGAATCGGATGGCGTGCAGGCGGCCCTGCCATGGGACGCCTCCGTCGCAGCGGCGGCCGGCGGCTCGCGCCGGGGGCCCGCCGCACCGCCAGCCCGGCGCATGACAATAGGCAGTACTCGGCGTCCCTCGATAACTCTGGGTCCCTGGACTCCCCCTCCTCCTCCTCCTCCTCCTCCTCCTCCTCCTCCTCGTCCTCCTCCTCCTCCTCCTCCTCCTCCTCCTCCTCCTCCTCCTCCTCCTCCTCCTCCTCCTCCTCCTCCTCCTCCTCCTCCTCCTCCTCCTCCTCCTCCTCCTCCTCCTCCTCCCCCTCCCCCTCCCCCTCCCCCTCTCCCTCCTCCTCCTCCTCCTCGGGGCTGCAGGTACCCCCCCTGGACTACAGGCACCCCCGCCCCGAGCTACAGGTACCCCTCCCCGGGACTACAGGTGCCCCTTCCCCGGACTGCAGGTACCCTCCCAGAACTATTGAGGGACTGTGTTGAGGGAGAGGAGGAGGAGGAGGAGGAGGAGGAGGAGGAGGAGGAGGACGAGGAGGAGGAGGAGGAGGAGGAGGAGGAGGGGGAGGAGAAGGCGAGGAGGAGGAGGAGGAGGAGGAGGAGGAGGATAAGGAGGAGTTGGGGGACACAGGGAGGAAGCCCAGGCCTCCGGCGGGCAGGCTCTGCCGCGGGGTCCCTGCTGAGATCACCGCTGACCCAGGGATCCAAACCATTGAGCAAAAATCAGCGCGGAGGTTTCCCGGGGGGACTCTCGCGGCCCCTATAGGCCTCTATAGGGTCAGCGCCCCTCGATCGGGGACTCGATTATAATGGGTACTTAGGCCAGTGACCCGGCGAACCCAATCCTCCCCGATGCGGGCAACGCTGCAGTGCCAGAAAGAGGCCTAAAGTGGCAACCTTCGGCAGTGTTCCAAAGTACCCGATAGTGAGTACCCGTTACGGTGCCCCTGATAGGGGCCCTGCGGCCCTCGCCAAGTCCTGGGGCCGCCCAAGAACAGCTCGGGACGAAAAGCCGGTCCTGGGGAATGGGGCGAGACTTCCGCGGACCCCACATTGCAAAAGTCACGACAGCGGACCTCAGGGGAGAGGTTGCCGATCGGCGGCGAGCGAGGGGGGGAAGCGAGAGAGAGAAGGTCTCCTCAGGAGGCGGCGGTGCTTTCCAGAAGCCCCCTGGCCTTCTGAGAAGCTGTATCTGAATTCGGGGAAGGCTTACAAGACTTCTCTCAAACAACAACTGCATAAACAGACAAAAAAAATGGCGCTCCGTGCGGATTTCTTGGATCTGCCCTGGACCCCCCATGCCTGGTGCGCGGAGCGCGCCAGGGGCGGCGTTGGAGGCGCCGCCAGGGGGGGGGGCCATTCTTCTTTCTTTCTTTCTTCGATTCTCAGAAGGCTGGAGGACTTCGGAGCCTTCAGAAGTGAGAGAAAGAGAAGGCCTTTTCAGAAGGCGGCGGGGCTTCTCAGAAGCCCTCCGGCCTTCTGAGAAGCTGCCTGTGTCTTCGGGGGAGGCGTAGAGAAGACTTCTCGGAAGGCTGGGGGACGTCCGAGCCTTCCGAGAAGGCCCGCCTCCTCTCACGACGTCCTCCCGGGCGCGCCGCCGATGCAAGGGGCGATACGGGGGGGGGTAGAAGCGGATGCTGAGGTGGGATACAGTCAACCCGTGCAGTAAGGATGCGCGATAAGGATGCAAGGGCCTTGGACGCCCAATTCAAAGCTCTTCGAGCGGGGCGCGGCCAACGAAAGTGGCCAAGGATGGACCGAGGAGGCGAGGATGCACGGGTACCCTTGGGAAGGTTGCCCATCCTTACTATGCGGGTTGACTGTATATAGATCTGATCCAGGGCTGCCCCCCCCCAATGCATATGGGATCGAGCCCCCCCCCGCAATTGGGATCGCCCCGCCTCCCCTTGTGGTCGCGTGGCCCCGTGGGCGTGGCGTGGTGGAGGTGCCGGTGCATCCCCCCTCCCTCCACATGTGGGTGTGGTGGAGTGGCTCGTCGTCGTCGTCGTCCGTCGTCGTCCGTCGTCGTCGTCGTCGTCGTCCGTCGGCGTCGGCACCGTCGGCGCCAGCGTCCGCGTCGGCGTCGGCGTCGGCGTTATCTTCGGCTTCGGCGTCGGCGTCGGCGTCGGCGCCGTCCCCCTCATCCCATCTGGAGGGGGGCCTGTGGAACCCTGGGACCTACCCCATCTGGGGAGGGGGTGGGGCCTGTGAACCCTTGACCCACGATCATATCTGGCATAGTAAGCCTTGCCTATCAGTAGGTTACGTATGCCCTAAGTGGTTTAGGGGGGGCGGATGTGGTCTATGTGGGCAAAGCCCACTTGACGCGGTTATCGACTCACCCTGACTGGCTCAGGGCACATATAGCCCGCCCAGAAACTAGGTTGGACCAGGCAGAACCCACCTTCGCATCCACTCCTCACCATCCCCTTAGCAACACCCGCGATGATCTGAGTGGGCTGCAGAAGGACATTCGGCGGTGGACAAACCTCCCTTTAATAAACCTCCCCTTAGTGAAAACGGCCTGGGGCCGAAACCGACGGACCTGGACCCGCAAAAATGACGGCCGCGACGCTCTCTCGCGAACAGAAAACGGCCAATTCCTTAATCGACGTGTCAAGGTAGGAGGTCGATCAACCTCCGAGACATACCAGGACTGTGCTGATGCCGGAAGCGATCGCCCGTACACAGATCCTACGGCAGGTCGTGTCCCGAGCGGTATGGCGTCCCTGCGGCACCTTGTGCCCCAAGCAGGAAGGGCCAACGAGCTCCTACTATAAGATGTCTGCGCGTGCGCGCCGCTCGTGCGGGGCCGACGCGTAGAAAGCCCAAGTACTCTTGGGGTGGTGCCGAATCGAGGCGCTTTAAAGGGTCCCTGCCAATAACAGGAGTCCACATGTTCTACCATGTTTTCTCGGCTTTTGTCTTCCCCCCCACCTCCCATATTTTCCCATACTTTCTGGGGAACCGACGGTTGATTGTGTCTGTGTGCTTTTGTTCCCTCCCGACGCTCCTCCTCCTGGGATCCTAGCGTCGCAATTTGTTCGCAGCGGGCGATTTTGCCATGTTTCGGGCCCGGGGACCCTCACGCGGATCGATCCGGCTCGCACTCCGGTCGAACCCTTCGATGTAGCATTTTTTGCGACGTCGGATCTCGGGGCTCCATGCTCGGCCTCTGTGGCAATCTTCGCGGCGGCGGCAGAGTACCCCAGGGGAGCGAGCGAGCGAGCGCCAATCCAGCTCCACTGCGGGCAGAGCCACGCCCATGTGGGTGGGAGGAGAAGGGCCGTATAGCCCTCAAGGTCTCATGACGCGGTCGCGAACTGGTTTTCTATTCCTCTGTCCCGCCATTCCGAAGTATTGATTGCCATGCGTGTCCAAATTATGCACCCTGGCCCTGGCCCCGGCCTGGGCCCCAGCCCCGGCCCCGCCCCAGGCACCGACCCAGGCCCCGGCCTGGGCCCAAGCACCTGCCCCACAGAGTCCAAGAGGCTCCCAAGAGAGCCCCAAGAAAAGCTCCAAGGAGTCAGCGACGTCGACGTCGCCGCTGCCGCCGCCGTCGCCGTCACCCGTCAGGGTCGGCGGAATCGGCCGCAAGGCCTTCACGACATTGATTGCCATGCGTATCCAAGTTACGCACCCCGGGGAGGGGATCCAGGACCCCCGGACTGAAGAAACCAAGCCTTTTTCGGCTGCATTGTTCGGCTGTATAAGCCATTCTCGGCTGCAGGCCTTCGCATAGTCGGGCGAGTGGGTGCATAGTTAATCGCCCAGTTGACTTTCCCAAGGAGATAGGTACAATGGAGGCCAGTGCACAAGAAACCTTCCACAAGAAACCCAACCCTGAGACCTCAGAACGTCCATCCAAATTTTGGAATTGGAACGCCACGCTTTCCACCGGAAAACCATCGAAACCCAAGACACCCAGGGCACCCTGGAGGCAAACAGGATGTTCCTTGGCATTGGCCTCTACTGTACAGCCTCAGCAGCCCAGCTGCCCCAAAAAAAACAGGGAGGTAGGCAAAGGGATTTCGTCACGTGATGCGAAGTTCCCCCCTCCCCACCGAATCCTCCCCTTCCTACTCTTTATATCCTCCTCCTCCTCCTCCTCCTCCTCCTCCTCCTCCTCCTCCTCCTCCTCCTCCTCCTCCTCCTCCTCCTCCTCCTCCTCCTCCTCTTAGGTGGCATATGACGGGAGCTTCGTTTGTCGAACTGAGCGTCACCTGCGCCCCACACTGGTGCAATTTAGCGCAATTTAGTGGCGTTTAGTGTGGCGCGGCGGGAGGCGCTAGCGCAATTTAGTGCAATTTAATGCAATTTAGTGGCGCGTAGTGCAATTTAGTGGCGTTCAGCGCAATTTAATGCAATTTAATGCAAGTTTCTGGCGTTTGGTGCGCCCCACACTAGTGCAATTTAGCGCAAGTTAGTGGCGTTTAGTGTGGCGCGGCGGGAGACGTTAGTGCAATTAAGTCTTCTTTAATGCAATTTAGTGGCGTCTAGTGCAATTTCGTGGCGTTTAGTGCAATTTAGTGCAATCTGGTGCAATTTAGTGCAAGTTAGTGCAAGTTAGTGGCGTTTAGTGCGCCCCACACTAGTGCAATTTAGTGCAATTTAGTTGCGCTTGGTACAATTTAGTGCAATTTAGTTCGCCTGCGGGAGGGACAAGAAGAAAGGAACTTTGAAAAAGGTTGCGGCCGATCTTAGGAATCTGGCATTGCTCGCACAACTGCGATGCCGCGCGCGCGCGCACCGACCGGCGTGCACGAGCAACGCTAGCTACGCAACACTAAACAACACTAATACACACTAAACGATCACGAAGCAGGAAGCAAGACACCATTGGGTGAAAAAGAAAGCCACCTAACTCCTCCTCCGATTCGCGTCACGTGACGGATCCAAGTCGCCGAGGAGGGGCACCGGGACCCCCGGGCTGAAGAGAGCACACCGCGCCGGACGTCTGCAGGGAGGCCCCCGCCGGCGCCACCCGGCCCGGGGGCAGGCCCCGGCGCGCGCGGGGGCGAGCCAGCCACCGCCGGGAGGAGAGGCCAGAACGGCTGCGGGAAGGGGCCAGGTCGAGGGGGCTGAGCGCACCGCGGCCCGAGGTGGCAGGTGCGCGGGCGAGGAAGGGGGAGGCCAGGGACGTGTGGAACGAAGGCCCGGGCAGCTTCAAGCCCCTGCAGGCCACGAAGTCGGGCCAGAAAACAACGACTCGGCGAGGGAGGCTCGGGCCGGGCGAATGGGGGGCATAGCAAAGGGGGGGAGAGAATCAGCTCGCCTATAGCTGACTTCACCAGCGCCTCCCGGCGCCGGAGGCGGCTATGTATCGAAGAATGGGCCCCTCGGTGGGGCCGAAACCAACTGCATACAGCAGATTTCGTACCCCCCCTTTCCCAATTCACCCCTTTCGTCCGGCCCGAGAGGCCAAGAGGAGGGTGACCAAGAGAGGAGGGGGGGCAAATCATAGCCGGCGGCACGTGCGCGGCCCAGGGGGGGGGGCCAGGTACGCACGCACTGAAACAGGAAGAGGCGCCACATGAAATCTGGGGAAACATCACGTGGCCCCCACCATGCTTTACATTCCCCCCATTAGTCATCACCCCCTCTTTGCTGACCCCGAACGACACCGATCCACCTGCGGCCCCACGGGGCTTACAGTGAACCCGTATGAGGATGCGCGATGAGGATGCAAGGGTCTTGGAAGACCAGGTCGACACCATCTGCGAGCGGGGCGCGGCCAGCGGAAGCGGCCAAGCGAGGATGGGCCGAAGGGGGAAGGATGCAAGGGCACCCGTGGAAAAGTCGCTCATCCTTACTATGCGGGTCGAATGTAAGTAGCGCATGCCGACAAATCTGGCGTGGGCTTCTGCGTGGTATACGCTACGGCGCCCGATGGGCCGTAGCGCAACATGGAGGGGCGTGGGTGGGGTGGTGTCGTTTGTTTGTTGGGTCGACCTACGGTGGGGGACGGGGGTAAGGGAGAGGGAGGAGGGAGGAGAGGGAGGAGAGAGGAGAGGGGGAAGGAGGCAAGCTAGGCGCGCTGGCGCCATACGTGACATTCGACCCCTCTCACCCATCCCGTTGCGCTGATTTCTTCTCCATCCGCGGACGCGTGTCATAGCGGACCTGCAATTCCAAAAAGGACCCCATCGTGATACGCGCAATCGGCAAAGGGGAGCTGAGTAAATTGGAGGGAAGTGGCGGATGAGCAGACGAATGGGCAGGAGGAAAAGGAGGAGGATGAACGAGGTGGACGAGGACGAACAGCAGCAGCAGCTGGGTTAGAGGAAGCGGGATGAGCAGAAGGACTAGTAGAAGGCAGAGAAGGGGAAAGTAGGGGGGCGACATCGATGAGGAAGGACTCGGACCCAGAGAATAGTGGCCCGCGCTGGGGCGAGAGCACCATTCTGAACGACTGGAGCACAGCGCCGATCCCAAAATGAGGCCAACGCTGCAGCGGCAGCACCATTTTAAGACACCAGAGACGTTCCGATCGATAGAGGCCATTGGGAAAAAAACAACTTTGGAAATCCTGTGGACAACAAACACTACACGAAGGAAGGCGGGCGACCCCCTGGCCATCGCGGGTAAGAGAGAAGAGCGTTATTCATATTGAGGACCTGTGGGCACACGAGGGCAAAGCGGCGGATCGGGAGACGACTACTGACGACCTCACCAGCCCAGGATGGGCCTGCCCAAGGCCCAGGGCAGGTAAGGTGGTCGGGCAACGTCCCCCGAGAGGAGAACCTGAGATCCGATGTCACAAAACATTGCAGGTAAGGTGGTCGGTCAACGTCCCCCGAGAGGAGAACCTGAGATCCGATGTCACAGAACACTGCAACACCGGGGGAAGAAACTCGACCGCAGCCAAAGACATCCTCTCTCTTTCGAGCCCGATCGATCCGCGAGGGTCCCCGGGCCCAAAACATGGCAACATCGCCCGTTGCGAAAAAATGCGAAGCGCGGATCCCAGTGGAGAGGGGGAGGAAACGAGCCAAAGAGCGAGGGAGAAGAAATGACAAATTGGCACGCTCGAGCTGGCTACGGAAGAAATGGGGACAATGCCAATCAGCAAATGCTATCCAAATGCGACACCAGCCGCTGTTGGGCAGGCGAATGTTGTCTCAAGTGGACACCGTCCGCGGCGATGACGACAGCGACTCCTTCTCAAAGTGGGCAGGAGTCGCTGTCGGTCTTCGTCCCCATTCTTTCTGTGCCCATCCCAATCGTGCCGAGAGGAGGGTCACACGCGAGCCAACCCCGTACGGCCACAGAGGCCCCGACCACTTCCTCAGGAGTAGTTTCGCGCCCCGATCCCGTTTCTCATGGTCCTGGGGACCGACAATTAGCTCCAGAGACAGCAATGGAAGGAAAACGCCGCGATGGACAAAGCATCACATCGTCGGAGGTCTGGGAAGGAGGGAGCAGGTCGCGAGCTGATGTTTAAAATGTTTGTTTGACCACCGCTTGCGTTTAGAACGATAGAACAGAACGAAAATTGTACCATCCCCAAAAACACCTGTTCCGTTCCAAACCGTCGTCCGAAAGAACAATAACAAAACAGGGAAGCGTAACGGCCGCTCTCAGAGATGACCGCGGAGGTTGCAAAGAAGAGAAGGACTTCCAAGCGGATGCTAAGGTGGAATGCGTATGGCCTTCCAGTCAACCCGTATCAGAAGGATGCACGGTAAGGATGCAGGGGCCTTGGAGGCCCATGTTTAACATCTTTCGAACGAGGCTGGCCAGCGATAGTCGCTAAGGATGGGCCGGAGGGGCAAAGATGCAATGATACCCTTGGAAAGGTTGCCCATCCTTACTAGGCGGATTCACTGTACCTTGCGCATAAGAGGGTCACATGTGCCCTAAGTGGTTCAGGGGGGCGTGAACCAATCCGCGAGGTGGGCAGAGTCCACTTCGACCAGCTCGTGAAGCCCCTGTAGACAACCCAGGGCACCCGTGACCCACTTATGAGCTGGGCTCGGCCAGACGTCACCAACCTCAGTCATCAGCTCCCAGGCCCCCTCACTTCCTTAGCGACGCCGGTGGTCATCTCAGCGTCCTCCCCCTCCCCCTTAGGAGGCAACTACGGGGAGGTTTTTGTCGGAAAATTAAAAAGATTAAGCCTCATTTGAGAACGTTTACGCCGGAATGGGCGTTGGACTAAGCAGCATTAAGCGGGATTAAGCGGGATGAAGCGGGATTACGCCGGATTAAGCGGGAGTAGGCCGGATTAAGCCGGATTTCGGACCAGGGCTAAATCAATTTGACCTCCCGGGAGCTGCATCCGAATCCCCCTTCCTCCGAGGGAGGAGAGCCAGGTGCGCGAGCCCACCTCTTGCGGCCCCCCAGGCGGCTCCTCCGTCGCCTCCCGCAGCGCCGCCTCGTGGTCCGCGGCCGAGGCCTCGCAGGAGCGCCGCGCAGGGAGGCGGGGCGGGGGCGCGGCAGGCCAGGCACCTGCTCCTCTGCCCGTGGCATTCTCCGTCCCCGCCTCCTCATTGTTGTTCCCCTTCCTCCTCCTCCTCCTCCTCCTCCTCCTCCTCCTCCTCCTCCTCCTCCTCCTCCTCCTCCTCTCCTCCTCCTCCTCCTCCTCCTCCTCCTCCTCCTCCTCCTCCTCCTCCTCCTCCTCACCCTCCTCCTCCTCCTCCCTTCCCTCCTCCTCCTCCTCTCCTCCCTCCTCCTCCTCCTCCTCCTCCTCCTCCTCCTCCCTCCTCCTCCTCCTCCTCCTCCTCCTCCTCCTCCTCCTCCTCCTCCTCCTCCTCCTCCTCCTCCTCCTCCGGCTCCTCCTCCTCCTTCCGGGTTTTCTCGGATGGCCCTCTGGACAATCGTGGAGTCCTCGTGGACCATTTAATTTAGGGGCCCTTGTGGGGCTGTCTCGGGGGACTCGGGCCGTCGTGGGGCTCTGCTGTGGGCTTCTTGGGGCTGCCTTGGGGCTTTCTTGGAAACCTCTTGGGGCTGTCTTGGGCCGCATCGGGGCTCGCTTGGGCTGTCTTGGGGCCATCTTGGGCCGCCATGAGGCTCTCCGGGGCTGTCTTGGGGCCCTCTTGGGGCTTTGTGAGGGCCTCTGGACCAGTTTTGGGACGATTTGTGGGGCCTCTCGAACCGTTCTGGAGCCTTGGAAAACAAACGGCGAGTATGGCAAAAAATGCGCGCTTTTATCAAAGAGTGCAACGATTTGGGCTTGTCTGTCGTTCCCTTGGGGCTCTTCGGGGCGTCTTGGGGGTGGGGGGCATATTGAACCGTCTTGGAGTTTCGTGGGGTGGGCGTTTTGGGAGTCTTTCGAACTGTCGTGGAGCCATCTGCTGAGGCCGTCTTGGAGCGCCCTGTGGCCGTCTTGGAACAGGACTTGGCCCCTTTGGGGCCGTACTGGGCGCCCCGGGGCGGCCGAAAGCCGTTCGGTGTGGGGGGGGCGTCTCCGGCCCTGTAAAAAAATAGATATACAAAGAAGAATACGTGCGTATATCCGCCACCGTGCCGCTGGGCAGGGGTGGGCGGGTTCCCAGGTCCTTTGCCCAGTCCCTGGAGCCTCAGTCCCGTCCTGAGGAGTCTTTAGGTGGCCCGGACACCAACTTCCAAGATTTGGCGGGGCTCCTGGCGTGCCCCCTGGGCTTTGCCAAGTCGTGGCGCGTGGATACCTCGTGCCCGAGAGGGCCCCAAGGCGGGCCAAGAGAACCCCAAGAGGCCCCGAAGACGGCCAAGGAGGGACCCGACCAAGGCGGCCCCAAGCGCCCCGAAGACGGCCCCAAGACGGCCCCAAAGAGGGCCCCAGATGGCCACAAAGGCGCCCAAGACGGCCCAAGAGGTCCACAAGACAGCCCCAAAGGGGGCCTAAGAGAGGGAGCACAAGCCGAAAATCCTAGCCTTCCGCGTCAAGAGGCCCCCAGGAGGCCACAACAGGCGCCCAGGAGGCCGCAAGAGCAAGAGGCCCCAGGAGGCACAAAACGGCCCCCAAGAGGCCTCCAACCTTCCTCCAAGAGGCCCCCGAGAGGCCTCCCACGAGGTTTTAACGAACACCCAATAAGCTTCATACCCACAACGCAGACACGGTGGCAGGATGGACCGAAGGCCACGAGATGTATAATTAGAACGCCAGGGACCGTCCTGACTTCGGGTGCCGCCCAGCCCTGATGGCGGAAATGTTGTGATTCTGCCTGTGGCGAGTGGCTCCGTGCTCTGGGTGTCCTGGACACAGACGGGAAGGGAAAGGGGGCGCACTTCCCTGTCAAGGTGGGGTTCTCCATGGAGAAATCCTCAAAAACAACGACCACAAGGTTGAGTGTACGCAATGGGGGCGGTCAATTCTGAAAACGCGGCTTTCGCCGAGCTGTGCCTGCTCGCACCCCGCATGATCCGCTAGGGGGATGAAATGCAGTGCCGTTCCGAAACGGGGTCATCGCTCCGCGCGACGGGGAGGGGGGTGGTCCTCAGGTTCTCCTGAGGATTCCCGAGGATTCCTGAGGGATGAGTGGGAATTCCGAAAGAGTTCGTGCGGAGTCCGAAAGGATCCCTCAAGAATTCGATCGAATTTCTCGAGGATTCCCAGAGGATCTGCCTGGATCCCTGACGGACTCCTGGAAGGAATTCGCAAGGATTCCTCTCAAGGATTCGTGAGAGGGACTTGCTCACCCAACACGATCCACGCGGAGCTCCAACAGCTCATGCTCATGCTCACGCGGCCCCCCACTTCCAGGTGTTTCCAGAGGTGCCCCTGGCCAAGTCCCCAGCTTTTCGCGCAGCACTGGCGCCCCTGGGACCCCCTGGGGCTCTTAAGGAGCGCTCTGGAGTCCGTGTCCCAGGGGCACCTTGGGCCAAAGCCACCTCTGGCAACACCCGACTCTTCCGCGGACGCCGTGCGTGACCCGCCCGTGCTCGCTCAGGTGCCCTCTCCCTCCCACACCCCCCCGGGCGTCCCCCGCCGCAGCGGCCCTCCCCGGGAGGCCTCCGACGGCTCCGAGGCCAGCTCCGCGCCGCCCGCGCCCGCCAGGAAGGCGCCGGGAACCTCGGGCTCCGCCCGGCCGCCCGGCCGTTTCTCCCCATGTTCGGCGGCGAGCGAGGGGCGGAAGAGCTGCTTCCCCCGCAAAATCAGCATGGAACTGGCGCGCGCGCGCGCCGTCCAGACCACGAGCCGAGTGAGAAGATCTCGAGATGCAGAGATGCAGACCGTCGAAGCGGAGACATCACCGAGATCCGGCCATGCCCTTGGAGCCCAGCCCAACTCGAGGCGAGCAAGACTCGCAAAACGGGAGGACGGAGGCGAGCCAAGGGGGGAGGTGAGAAGGGGCAGACCTTCTCAGAAGGCTCGGAAGTCCCCCGGCCTGCCGAGAAGTCTGCTAAGCCTCCCCCGAGGACACAGAAGGCTTCTCAGAAGGCGCGGGGGCTTCCGAGAAGCCCCGAGGCCTTCTGAGAAGGCCTCCTCCTCATCCTCACTTCCCCCCCAATCGCTCGCCGCCGACGTGTCTCAGGAGGACCCGAAACTGGCCCTGAGCAAAGAACTGTCGGCACTCCGCGGAGAGCTCTTGGCTCGGCGCTGGGCCCCCCCCCTGGCGGCGCCTCCTGCGCCGCCCCTGGCGCGTTCCGCGCGCCAGGCAGGCGGGCCTGGTGGCGACACAAGAGATCCGCGCGGAACTCCAACCGTTTTTTGGTTGTGCCGTTGTTGAAGGGGCCCAGGAACACAAATAAATACACACAAATAACAGGAGTCCCCAATCTTTTCCCATATGTTCTTGGTTCTTGTTCTTGGTCCTGGGTCGCCGCCGGCGCTCGACGTGGAACGCCCACGGCGGGGGTCGTACCCGCAACCTCGCGGTCTGGACTCTGGGGCGCGATCCCGAGGACACGCGGTCGCGCAAGGCTCGTTCCGCGCAAAACGCGCGCGACAAAAGAGCCCAGCGTCCGCGGGGACGCGGCCCAGGGAGCCAGCCCTAAGATTAGGTCGGGCATGTCCTCCTACAGGCGGCGGATTTTGGACGAACCAATGTTTTACAAAAAAACAGCACATACACCAAAGATGCTAAAACATAGTCACACAAAAAAACATCCCCGGATTATTGTTTGATTGAGTAGTCCTCCTGCAGAGGGACAGGCCCGATTTAACCCTAGGAGAGCTCCAGACAGTACACCACCACCAGCCCTGGCCAGGCCCGTCCTGGGCCCTGCACTGGCGTGCAGGCCCTCCTAGAGACCAGGCTTGGAGGCCTGTACACCAGTCCGGGGCCCAGGATGGACCCCGCCAGGGCTGGTGGTGGCGAAGGGGAGAAGAGCGCCATGCGCTTGAGCAGTCGGAGCTCCGCGCGGAGTCCTGGGATCTGAGCTGGAACCCCTCCCTGGCGCGCGGAGCGCGCCAGGGGGCGCCGCCGGAGGCGCCGCCAGGGGGGGGGCCCAGCGCAGATCCAAGAAATCCGCGCGGAGCTCCGAACAAGTATGTTTATGGCATGTCTTCTTCTTCGATGGTGGCGTACTGGAAGGGGCCCTGGGACACACGAATAAGTACACACAAATAAAAGGATTCCCCATATAATCCCATATTTTCTGGGTTTCTGTCTTCCCCCCCACTTCCCATCGTTTCCCATATTTTCCTGGGAATCGACGATTAATTGTGTGTGTTTTTTCCCCTCCTGGGTACTGTTGGCGTCCCTCCGAGGCCCAGGGGCCCGGCCCGCGAGGCCACGGACGCGGATTATCTGTGTTGCGCCAACGGCCACACGGCTGGCGGCGCGCCACCAGGGAGTGGCGCAAGGAGGGGGGGGGACTTCGCGGGAGGGCGGAGGCCTTCGCAGAAGGGCCCGGAGGCTCCCAAGGAGGCCTCGTCGTCGAGGGAGCGGCTTCTTCTGGACTGCAGTGGGAGCTGGACCACAAGAGACCTTCCGCAAGAGATCCGGCCCTGAGACCGCAGGCTGTCCGCCGACTGTTGGTGTGGGAGCGTCACGCTTTCCACAGCGAAGCCATCGAAACCCAAGAAACCCAGGGCACCCTGGAGGCAAGAGGGGTAGTTCTTGGCATGGGCTTCCACTGTACCTACTACTGGCCATCGCTCGGACGTCCATTCCCTGTGCTTTTGTCGGTTTTGTGCGTGGTTGTTTCGCCAAATGATCAAGGATGCTCCTCGACGGCCCTCACCGAGAAAAAATGCACACGTCCGAGCGATGCCAGGACTAGGACCTCCCAACCCCACCCCGAAACCCCTGCTTTTCGGGCTGGGGGGCGTGCGGGCTCCCTGGCGTTTTGCCCTAGTCCGGGATGCCCCCTCCACCCCCCCCAGCTGGAATGGAGAGCAGATTGGGACCTTTGGGCTGGGTTGGGGCAGTTTGGTACAGTCAAAAACCCTAATAAGGACGCGCGGTAAGGACGAAAGACCTTTGGAAGCCGAAGTTGGGATTTTTGGGGCGGCGGACGACGAAAACCTCAAGGACGCAAGAGCAAGGAAGAGCAAGGACGCAAGGGTACCCTGAGCAAAGTCGCGTGTCCTTATTAGGGCTTTTGACTGTAGGTGGTGATTTCCTGCCTTCTGATGAGCTCCTCGCCTTCTCTACATGACCCCCCAAGAAGGACCCCCTGACCCTCTGGGAGTGGGCCTGAGTTAGGATGGCCAGGGGCACTAGGGATAGGGGGTCTGTTTTGCAGATGTATCAAAGCAAACCTAGATGAGCGCGTTCCACTACTCGCAAAGTAGCTACTCGCAAATGGCCTGGATCCGCCGCGGGGGATCTACGGTAAATTACATCGAAGCAGACACGTGTTTGTCGAGCGTTTGCGAATAGGCACTTTGCGAGTAGTGGAACGCGCTCGGTGAAAACCGCCCTGAAGTATTGTCCTTGATGCGAAGACGGGGACCTCGGTGAGCCTACGTCTTCGTCGTGTTATCAGGGTTAGGGATTCTATCTGTCCCCAATGCTTCTAAGGAGGCCGCCTCCCTCGCGCCGTCCCCTCGCGTGCGGCCCGCCGATCTTTCTGTTGAGCAGGGACCGACCGTCCCGGCATTCCTATAGTCCTACCACGAAGTGTTCTTGGAACCCCATAATGCTCGAATCACAAAAACAAGCTTCTTAGAACATAAACCCGACGTGATAAAACAAGACAGTCCCAACCAGAAATGTTCTAAGAACATGTCGTGGAAACCACAAAAGGTTCTTAGAACATTGTTTGGTAGGGCTATAGGCGCTGCTGATTGATGCTGGGGGTCCCCCCCACGGCCCCTCATCTCCAGCCCCGTGGGGCCGGCATGCCCGACGACTCGGGACGAGAAAACGGCCCCTGGCAGAGGGGGCGAGATGCTGGGGGGGGGACCCGTGCAACGAAAGAGCTGCGGCGACGGGGGAGAGGGCAGTATTTATATCCATATCCAGTGCGTCTTGGACTTTCCTGGATGGGGCACCGCAAGGCTGAGGCGCACTGGATGTGGACACGCATCGAGCCTCTACAGGGGCCAGATTCTCATGCATATCCAGTGCGCCTGGAGGTTCTGGGGAAGGGAGCCCGAAACTCCAAGCTGCACCGGATGTAGACACAAGTCTTAGCCGCAGGGAGGAGAGGGAGCGGTGCGGTGACAGGCCTTGCGATGGCCTCGAGAGCCCGAAGCACCTCGCCGCACGGCCCGACGCGGCACGGCTTTGGGACCCTGGAGACCTGATTGGCGGCCTACTATGCCGACTGAGTTCCAGATCAGCACCATTTGAGCAGGGACCGACCGTCCCGGCATTTCCATAATCCTACCACGAACTGTTCTTAGAACCCGAAAATGTTCTAAGAAACATCAGTGTTCTTAGAACATAGGCTCGATGCGTTGAAACAAGACAGTCCAGGAATGTTCTAAGAACATTTCGTAGAAACCACGAAAGGCTCTTAGAACATTGCTTGGTGGAACTATAGGCGAATCAGGACGCTTCGTCACTGCTTGAATTATGCCGACTGAGTCCCAAATCAGCACCATATCAATCAAGCCGGATTCAGCCGGATCAGGCCCCAGCAGGCCCAGGCGTCGTGGAGGGCTCGGATCTCCAGCGCCATGAGAGCGGATCGAGGCGCAAACTTCTCGCAGCTTGTGGCATCCAGGGCCCCGGGGTCGAGGGGGAGAGGGAGGAGGGGATCGATGACTTGGGTGGATACCTTCACGATGTTGGTCAAGGGTCAAGAAATCGACACTCAGGGGTACGTTTGGGCTAGACTTTCGAGGCACATCCAGCCGTGGCGACGAGAAGCCCCGCAGAGGTCCCCAAAGGGATTAGGCGGCCAGCGAAGGGGGGACGTGAGAAGGAGAAAGCCTTGTCAGAAGGCGGCGGGGCTTCGCAGAAGCCCTCCAGCCTTCTGAGAAATTTTCTGCGCCTTCGCGGAAGGCTTCGAAAACCTCCCGGCAGGCCAGGGGACTTCCGAGCCCTCTGAGAAGGCCCGCCCCGTCTCATCGAATACACGCAAGAGTGACCCTGGGTAAGAGTGACCTTTGGCGCGCGGCTTTTTGGGGACCGCGGAGGGATCAGACACGAGCGCGCAAGACGCTACTGCCGCATCGCATTCAGCGATCGGGGGACCCCACTGGGTCCGCACCAAAGGTCAATCCTGCGAAAGGTCACTCTTACGTGTAGACGATATCGCTCTCCCCCCCCGCCAGGGCCCATCCGGGCTCGCCCCCACAGGGACGAAACCCGTCCACAACCATCACCCTCGACACGCCAAAGGTGTTCAAAACTGATCCCCGGACCCCTCGGGGGGCCCGTTGATGGCCCAGTGTCCAGCATAGCAAAGAAACTGTGGACAAAACTCTGCACACGTCGGTCGGAAGGAAAAGAGGTAAAAGCATGATGTAGGAAGACGGATAAGGTAGATTGGGTTAAGGCCTGGCCCTCCCAGACGTCAAAACACAACCGCAGCCAAAGCATATCGGTTCTTGGAGTAGGAGGACGCTTGAATTAGATTGGGACCTGGGAATCCAAAAATACCTGCTTTCAACGACCAGCGCGTGACTACTCGACTGGCCCCTCCCACATTAACCTTTCGATCCACCGCCACAAGGTCCGCCTTGTTCGAGCTTCGCGCTGCGCGAAGCGCGAAGAATTGCGCGCTCTCGCGCCACTCCCCCTGGAGAAAAGAGGGCGAAGAGGATGAGTAAATGAGGAATCGAAAATAGCGAACCACGATTAACGTCGCGCCCTCGTGGCAGCCCTTGTCGCCATCTTCAACCATAGTCGTGGTCCTCTTGGGGTGGCTTCTGGCCGCGTCCTGTCGCCAGCCGCCGCTCTCGCGGGGAAACAACTGCTGGCTGTATCCTGCATCCCGGCATTTTCCGACCAACGCATGCACCTGGACGTACGGCCACTGTCTGTCCGTCTGTCTATTAGTCGGTCCGTCTGTCCGTCTGTCTGCCTGTCCGTCTGTCTGCCCGCCCGTCCGTCTGTCTGCCTGCCTGTCTCTCCCCCCCCCGATGGCCTCCACTGGGATTAAGTCGGGCCTGTCCCCCTACAGGGGCATTTTCGACGAAAAAGATTTTCGACGAAAAATAAAAAATACCCCAAACATAATCCAAAAATAGTCTGGGGACTATTTGTTGAATATTCTGTTGGCCAAGAGATACCGATACCACTACAATCAGGACCTGTCCCTGGTTGTGTTCTCACCAGAGATTTGAAGCAAATTCAGCGGCGGAAGCGAGGGACTCTCAGGAGGCCTAAAAAGACGAAGACAAAGGACGGGTAGCAGTATGACTATCTTCTCCTCCTCTGAGATACGCTCGTTCGTGAGCCCAAGCGCCTCGCCCGCCTCCACGCCGTACTCCGCCTCGAGCTGCCGCCACAACGTGCCCACGGCCTCTCGCCTCTCCTCGCGCCAGCTGTTCTGGAGCCGGTGGATGGCGGTGGAGGCCTTGGCGCGGGCTCCTCCTCCTCCTCCTCCTCCTCCTCCTCGTCCTGCTCCTCCTCCTCCTCATCCTCCTCCTCCTCCCTCGTCCTCTCTCTCTCTCTCTTTCTCCTCATCCTCCTCCTCCTCCTCCTCCTCCTCTCCTCCTCCTCCCTCCTCCTCTCACTCTCTCGCTCTCCTCCTCCTCCTCCTCCTCCTCCTCTCCTCCTCCACTTCCTCCTCCTCCTCCTCCTCCTCCTCTTCCTCCTCCTCCTCCTCCTCCTGCTCCTGCTCCTCCACCTCCTCCTTCTGCTCCTCCTCCCTCCTCCTCAGCCATTCCTCTCGTAAGCGGCCCGCGCGCACGGCCCTTCCGAGTTCAGGATGCCAAACTTGGGAATGGCACTGGCACCTGGAGCCCCATGCACCTCCTCTGCTGCGGTCTAGGCCGGCCGACGGTGTGCCCGGCAGAGGGGAAGGCGCGCAGGATACCTGCAACACGGCGAGTGTGATGCACCAAGCCCCGTTTCTCTTCCTCCTCTTCCGCTTGCCCCTCCTCGTCCACCTCTGGGTGCAAGCAAGCAGCTCGGCCGGGCGCACTGCGCGCAGGAGCAGGGCTAGGCGGCTGATGACGGACGGAGAGAGCATCGCTTGCTGTGGCCCTTCGGCGAGGCTAGCGGCCCACATGACAGCAGGCTCGGGCCCGACCCGCCATGCCAGGAGAGCGCGCCGCCACCTACAAGGTATCGCGGAAGAGGGACATCGTGTCCGCCGTGGAGGAGTGCTGCGGCTGTCATGGCTGAGCCTTGCCCAGGCCCTACGGGGCAAGCAAGGCAGACGCGGGGCAGCTGGCCTACGAGCTCCACTACGTTTTTTTTGGGGTCGGCTATGTTGGTGGGTTGTTTTATCAATCCATGTGCGACGTTGCTGTCTCATATGCTGGGTTCAGAGTGCTTTCACGTTCATGTTCTCAGCTTCAAATTGGGCTGGTAATTTACGCTGCATGCGTCAACGTTGCCAGTTTGATATTGCATGTGTGGTGGTGTCCTCAAGCATCAGAGCTCCTGTAGAGTGTATACGCAACGTTTGTGCGCGCTCTCATCAGTTGTGTTTCTTAGTTTCGATTGGCTTTAGCAAATGCCGAATGGTCAGTTGACGGTCCCCGCACATAAGAGCACAATACGTTCACATGTCGCGCAGAAGGCGCTGCACTGAGCGAGCAGGCACCCTCTCATCTTTCCTTGGGAGGGCACTCTAGACAGCAGAATCCCAGCAGAATCCTCCCTCCTCCTCCTCCTCCCTCTTCCTCCTCCTCGTCCTCCTCCTCCTCCTCCTCCTCCTCCTTCTCCTGGAGCGGCCCGCGCTTCGGGGGGAGGAGCCCCGGGGGGGGGGGCCCACAGATCCAGGTGGCGCAGAGCACACGCGTCGCGACGGCGGGCCTCCGCTCCTGCGCCCACCCGCCCCCTGGAAAGGCCGCCTCTCCTGGCCGCGGGGGCAGGCAGGGAGAACGGCGCCGGGATGGAAAACCGGGCCAGTGGGCTCCAAATCCCTTATGAATCGACACCCCCTGAAAAACCGGACCCCCCTCCAAATGCGACCGAATACTCCAGACCCCCTTCTTCGACGGGGCGCCTTAAGAAACGGGACCCCCTAAGCTCCACTCCAAAGAAAGCGCCCCAATAAACTGACCCCCCCAGTTACAAAAAAGGCGCCTTTAAAAACCAGACCCGGGGGACGATTAATAAGGGATTTGGAGGAGACGGTATCGAGATGCGGGGGGGCCACGTCACGAAAGAATAGTGAGCGCTTTCTGGTTCGGCGTGTCGGCATTGGGCGGAAGGGGGGAAGAAGGGGGGGTCTGGCTCCGGACCTCTGCTTCACACGACTGCTTGCAGATGTGCATCCTGTGGCGGAGCTTCCACCTTCTTGGTACAAGCGCCAAAAACAGCCAAGAGTTACTCCATTGGGGGGGAGGGGGGTGCGAGGGCCCGCGCCGATCGGAAAAACAATGATTAAGAAAATGATCACATATGAGACGTCGGAAGGATCTGGCAGTTTTCTGCGCGGTTGGAACTCCTGGAGGTCCCCGAGAGCTCGTCGCGGCGGCTGGGTTCCCCTTAGAAACGTTACTCCAAAGCGCAGCCCCGGACAAGTCCAGGAATCGATTCTCTGTTCCGTGGCCTCATGCGTCCGACGTCCTGAAAGGATCACGGCACATAGGGAATTGGCAACTTGCTCTACCTGGGGACTTGCTTAGGGCTCCCGTACCGTCAACGACAACTCCTCCTCAAGAAAGACAACAGACAAACCACCAAACACATGCCCTCAGGAATGGCCTCGGAGGCCCCCTCACCTCCGAAGAGCTGCGGAGACTTCCGGAGAGCCTTCGGGACCTCCGGGGAGGGAGGGAAGGAGGTGGAGAACGGCAGCGTCGGCACCGGCGTTGGATTCTGACACCGCGTGGGTCCTTCATCCTTGATCGATCGGCGTGTCTTCGTTCGCCAGTCCGCTGCATATCGGCCGACTCTGGGCCATCGGCGGCCTTCAAGCTGGAACGCCAGCGGCGAGGTCGCCGCTGCGTCGGCACGCCGCGGGCCGCGAGCCTGCTGCCGCAGGAGTCGGGAGGTTTTGCTCGGGCGCTGCCGGAGGTGTCCTTGGCCCAGGGTGTCTCCAGGACTTCCAAGGATTGGCGGCGAGCGCAGGGGGGAAGGATAAGGAGGAGGCCTTCTCAAAGGGCTCGAAGTCCCTCGGCCTTCTGAGACCTGAGCCTTCCCCAAAGATATAGGAAACTTCTCAGAAGGCGCGAGGGCTTCTGAGAAGTCGCGCCGCCTTTACGAAGGCCGTCTCCGTGTCACTTCCCCCCGTCGCTCGTCGCCGACAAAGAAGCCCACACGGCCTCCAAGGCACCCCATCACGAGGCCCAGGAGGGCGTCAGAAGCTTCAACAAATGGAGAGGACAGGCTGGGGGCACCTCGGGCCAGGGACACCCCTTTGGCAGGTCCCCAGTGAGGAAGAGGCCTCTCTAATTTACGAACTCGGCAAAGACGGAATGAAAATTCACGAGGAGAAAGGAGGGATGAGGGAGGCGGAGGAGGAGACGGAGGAAGGAGGAGACGGAGGAAGGAGGAGACGGAGGAAGGAGGAGACGGAGGAAGGAGGAGACGGAGGAAGGAGGAGGGAGGAGGGAGGAGGGAAGGAGGAAGGAGGAGGAGAGGGAGGAGGAGGATGAGGAGGAGGAGGAGTAGGAGGAGGTAGAGGAGGAGCAGGAGGAGGAGGAGGAGGAGAAGGAGTAGGGGGTAGAGGAGGAGGAGGAGGAGGACGAGGAGGAAGAGGAGGAGGCACCTCCCTCCTCCCTGGCGCGCGGAGAGGCGGCGTCGGATGCACCGCCAGAGGAGGTCCAGCGCAGACCCTGGAAGAAGAAGAAGAAGAAGAAGAAAAATAAGAAACAGAAGGAGAAGAAGACGACAAAGCGGCATGAGCGTACAGCCAAGACGCTGATGTAAGCACCACGTTGGGCAGAAGGGGGGGGGGCTCTGATGCTCGGGCCGTTCCTGACATCCGGCTCGGGGAGGCTCCTCGTGGCCGAGGCTCGCCGTGACCAGAACAGCCACTCCACTCCTTCTTCCCCTGTGCAGTAGCACGATGACTGTGCACCGTCGGGGGTCCGCGAGAACTTCTTGGATCGCCGTTGCACCCCCATCCTCCCTGGCGCGCGGAGCGCGCCAGGGACGGCGCCGGAGGCGCCCCCAGGGGAGGTGCAACGCAGATCCAAGGGATCCGCGCAGACCTCCGAAAGTTGATGCTTGTGCGTTTTTGTTCGTACTTCGGGCCACCACCACCACCATGACCTTCACGACGACGACGACGACGACGACGGACGCAGGCCTGAGCTGGATCAAATCACGAAATTGGATCGGATCGGGAACGAAACGGATCGTTAGCGAATCGTCCCGACTCGAATCGCAACTGGATCGCTTCGGCCCGCTCTGGCTGGCCACGAGTCGAACAGAACCAAGATCGCGGCCCTGGCCGGCGAGTCGAATCGCACCGCATCGGATCGCAGGTGGCCCTGTGCCCTGTGGACGCCGAGCGACACACGGCGGCGGCGGTGTCCCCCTCCAGGCCTCGGCGAGCAGGTCCGCGGGGTCGGCAAACTCTTCGCTGTCGTCTTCCTTGAGGCCGTCCAACGTCGTCGTCGTCGTCGCCGTCGTCGTCGTTCTTGAAACCGTGTTCGGCCGCATCCTCGCCGCCGCCGCCGCCGTCGCCGTCGGCCACCTCCTCCACGAGGCCTGGGGGCAGGGGGAGGGGCGGGGAGGCCGCTCTGCCTCGATCCTTGCCCTCCTCCATCCTTCCCTGCTCTTCCCGTTCCCACTCCCCCTCCCCACACGGTTGCTTTCACGATTGCGCCCATGTTCACGCTGGCCGCGGCGGAGCCAGACATAAAGGGAGGGAGCGAGAGGAGGACAGGATGAGAAAGGAGCGCAGGGAAACAGAAGCAGTCGTGACGCTGGGAAGCATCCTTGGGGCAGATGCCTTCATCAAAAGTCCATGCTTGAATGCCCATGCGGCTGGACAGCCACATGGAGACAAAGATCATATGAAAGCCGATCCTCCCCCTCCACTACTCAACTTCCCCACACAACCCAATTCCCCTAATCCACATAACCTACGCCCTTTCCGAAGCCGTGCGATTGCATAGCCGTGGCAAAAACATATCTAAACTGGGCTGGCGTATGTCTAAATAACCTCGAGGTGTCCACTTTCCTCCTCCGCCAATCTCTCCACCACTTTCACCCCACAAGTCCGTTTCGAGGGTCAGAGCTGTGCGTATACATGCCCTTCCCGCGGGCAACAAGGGTTCAGCCTACAATGTGACGTGTCCGAGCGACAAACTTCAGTGTCGCGCAAAATGGCGACAACACGGTTTGCCTGTAGACGTCCAAGGTCGAATTTAAACTGCATAGCAAAGTGTGCCTACTGGCGGCACACGTAACAATGCGAAGCATACGAGGCAGTGATATAAACTTGAATTGGGCACCAGCTGAAGATTGAGCATCAACCTGCAAGGTGGGCAACAGCAGCAGCTACCAGATGGCATGCTGCATTGGCCGCCTATCAGACAACAGCGGGGGCTCACCAGTGGCATGTTTCTTTGGCCGCCTACCAAGCGACATCGGAACCGAAGAGGTGGCATGCTGCCCTGGTCGCCATTCAAACAACAACTCAAGGTAAAAGGTGACATAGTGCCTTGGGCACCAATCAAAACAGAGAGGAAGCTAACAGGTGGCATGTTGCCTTGGCCGCCTATCAGACGACAGCAGCAGCTAACTGGTAACATGTTGCTTTGGCCACCTGTCCGCCAACGGAGAAAACTGACAGCTGACATGTTGCCTTGCCCATCCCATCAGAGATTTAGCACCAAATGATGCTAACGCCATGATCATCGTTCGCACGATTGATGGCCGAAGAAAAAGGATATCACGTTGAACGAGCACGCTGTACCAGTGGCCCCACCGAAGGCCCCAGTGGCGGAGTTCATTTATGTTGTTTTTGAACTCTCATAAAATTGAAAGAATGCTTGTTGATCCCCCCTCTGGTGCATCTGGCGTGTTTCTATTAAAGTGCTTTTCCTGGGGCTCGCACTCTGCTGTTCAATATGGAAAATGGTCCCCTAACCGCGCTGTCAGGCCCGAATTACACCAACATCAACAAGAACGATTCCTGGCGAATACTTCCTCACAACGTATTCCAAAATCGCTCTCTCGCGCAGGACTTCCTCATGGTTTATGCACGAATCGCGCTCTCGCGTGGTACTTCCTCACAGTTTGTTGCGGCGCCGTGCCCCAAACACTTAGGAACCACACTCTCGCTGTGGATTTCCTCACGATGTTCTTGGGAATAACGCTATCGCTCCAAAGTCCCTTGCGATTAAAATTGGTTTGACGAATCACACACACACACACAATTGATCGACCCAGCCGTGTGGGTTCGCCCGCCCGGGCTGCCTGTTAGTGTCTGCCCCGCCCAGTCCGCGTGTCTGGTTCTGGCCGTTGTACTCCTGCTGCTGACCCCCTCCCCATCTCACCCCCTTTCCCTGTTCCAGGGGCTCCGCCAACTACAACTGGCAGGTGGGGCAGATGTGCCCGAGGGGAGCACGATCGAAGACGGAGAGGGCGGGTATCGAGGGTTTGCGATAGAAGCGTGGAATGGCACGCGGAATGAGAAGAGCATGCAATGTTAAAATGTTGATTGGTGTTTCTTTGAACCCTCGCACATTCAGCACCGCTTAAGTCTGGCCTGTCCCCCTATAGAGGGATTTTCGACGAAAATAAAAAAAATAACCAAAAAATAATCAACAAATAGTCAAAACAAATTCCGGGACTGTTTTTTTAGTTTTTTTTCTTTTTGGGGTATGGTGGAGGCATTTTTTATTTTTCGTTGAAAATCCCCCTGTAGGGGGAATCACGCCCGACTTAAAGCACCGCGCCGCCCGCTCCGAGAAAAAAGAAGCGACGAGGATGCGGAAACGTGCAACCTTCGGGGCCTCAGTGGTACGGGGACTGTATCGGGATGGCAATAGCACGTGTCGAAGCATCCATTGGCGGCGAGCACAAGGGGGTGGAGGGAGGGGCTTCTTAGAAGGAGGCTGCTTCTTAGAAGGCGCCGGCCTTACATCTGTAGATAAGGCCCGCGCCTTCTAAGAAGCAGGGGTGCTTCTAAGAAGCCCTCCCCCCTCCCCCCACCCCCCTCTGCGCGTGGCTGAATCAAGGGAGGATGGGACAAACTCCATGAGCCTGCATCTTCGCACCATCTCAGAATGACCGAACGCAAGATATCGGGCTCCATGGATTACCGGTGGTCGAGATCTCAGCGCCACTCGTCCGGCATTCGCTGACCTGCCCTGATGCGTCTGCCCCATCGGTGCGCAAAATCGGGCGAACCAAATTGGCCAGGTGAATTCGATTGTCTTGAATCATGTCCGTAGTCGCGATACCAAATATGTGAAGCTTGACGGACATCACCAACTCCATCGCACAAGAAATCGCATGCTACGAGAAGGTCCCGGTAGGGCGGCTGCGGCGACGATGAACATTCAACCAATTCTCGGACTTGTGGTACCTCTAGATTTGTGTCATGTGTTCCGCTCGGTCTTTAATGCGTCCGCAACAGAAAGATGCGTTTCGGGATCTGCCCTCGCACGCCCCCGCCACCCCCCCCCAAAAAATTGCGCTGCAACCCGATGTGCGTCATTGGAAAAGCCTTCATGGACGCGTCCTGGACATGCAGCCTGATCACGTTCATTGTTCCTGATGCCGGACGGCGTGGGACGCAGCATCTCCAAACCAGAAGAATGCGCATATGTGATCGTGTATGACGGCCAAATGGTCAATGGTTCAAAAGCACGTGTTCCTCGAAAGTTGCATGTGGAAATGTGCTTCCGCATTCGTTGTTAGCGCGCGCTGGCGGCGGGGGGATGGCGCAAGCACTTGGAACCAGCGACGGAAATCGTAGTCGCTTGGACGACTCCGAATGGCGGTGCCCACCGCTGTCTATGGCTGCGCTTGAGTTCCCCGAACATGATTTCAATGCAAGCGTGGCCACTTGAAAAAAACATTGTGTAGCTTCCTGTAAGTGGTCCGCCTCTTTCAGGACGAGCTGACGGCTACATGCGATTACATCAGAGTCGACCTGCCGTTAGTGGACTACTGCTAGCAAGTGTAGTGCAAGTATCGAATTTATAGTTGTGCTGCCAACCTGGTGTCACGTGGAAAGCGCTTCGATTTTTGATGTTGATACTGCCAGCTTCCGCCTGGGTTGTTGCATGACCAACTCGGATTGTGATTCTCTGAGAACTGGTTCGGACCTTCTCAATTGATGCCGAGGCTCCAGCGGGAGGGTCCGCATGGCACCGCTGCCCCATTTCGGCACACCCATCACACGCTTCGTGGCCCCATAGGGAGCTCCACCGAAGGCCCCAGCGGGAGGGTCCGCATGGCACCGCCGCTCGATTTCGGCACACCCATCACAACCTTCGTGGCCCCATAGGGGGCTCCACCGAAGGCCCCCGCGGGAGGGTCCGCGTGGCACCGCCGCCCGATTTCGGCACACCCATCACACGCTTCGTGGCCCCATAGGGAGCTCCACCGAAGGCCCCAGCGGGAGGGTCCGCATGGCACCACGGCCCCATTTCGGTGGATCGCATTCAGGCATATCTACTCGCTCGCGCGCAGACTTATTCACAATGAGACTCACTCTCGATCAGACTCACACGCGCTCAATCTTTCGTACTTCGACCTACCGTCTTCGCTCGTGTCGTTTACCCCGCCGCCCGTGTCGGCACGCCCCTTACGCGGTTCGTGGTCCCCTAGATAGCGCCCCGAGGTAGCGCCACCGAAGATGATGCATGTCAATTGCCAGGCTAGTTGTTTTGCCAATTGCAAGAATTTCACGGGTTCCCATGATCAACGTACCAGAAATGGCGTTCCAGAAATACTCCGGATTATGAAGGCGCAACGGTGACGTTGATTCGCGGCGTTGAATTCCCAGGAGTGGCGTTCTGGCACGATTCCGGATCGGCAAGACGCAACAATCCCGAGAACAATGTTTTGGCATGCTTCAGGGCCTTCCAACGGGTGTCTTCCAACGAGCAGTCCTTCGGTGGAAGTAAACAGTTGTAGGGGTAAATGAAAGAGGGAGCTTGGAGGGAGGGTTTACTCCAACATCGTTGATGACTATTGGGTTTACACTTGTCCTCCTCCTCCTCCTCCTCCTCTTCTTCCTCCTCCTCCCCTCCTCCTCCTCCTCCTCATCCTCCTCCTCCTCCTCCTCCTCCTCCGCCGCCTCCTCCTGCCTCCTCCGCCGCCTCCTCCTCCTCCCCTCCTCCTCCCCTACCGCCTCCTTCTTCCTCCCTGCTCCACCTCCTCCGCCTCCTCCTCCGCCTTCCTCCTCCTCCTCCTCCTCCTTCCTCCTCCTCCTCATAGCCCCCCTACCCCTCCCCTCCCCCTCCCCTTCCCCCTCCGCCACCTCCTCCTCCCCTCCCCTGAATTCCTCCCTACTCCTCCAACCTTGCCTCCAAGCTCATCCAGCTCCTCCCTCCTCCTCCGCCTCCTCCTCCTCCTCCTCCTCCTCCTCATCATCATCATCATCATCATCACATCATAAGCATCCGTCATCATCATCAGCATCAGCATCCTTCATCATCATCATCATCATCATCAGCATCAACCTCATCATCAGCATCATCCATCATCATCATCATCATCATCATCAGCATCATCAGCAATCATCATCATCATCATCACACATCATCATCATCATCAAATCAACATCATCATCATCATCATCATTCATGCATTCATCATCATCATAAGCATCATCAACAGCCACATCATCATCAGCAGCAGCATCATCATCATCATCATCATCATCACCACCACCACCACCACCACCACCACCATCATCATCATCATCATCATCATCATCATCATCATCATCCAGCATCAGCAGCAGCATCATCATCATCGTCATCATCAGCATCATCATCATCAGCATCATCATCAGCAGCATCATCATCCTCATCCTCCTCTTCCTCCTCCTCCTCCTTCTCATCATCATCATCATCATCATCAGCATCATCATCATCAGCAGCATCAGCATCATCGTCATCATCATCATCAGCATCAGCATCATCATCATCAGCATCATCATCACCACCATCATCATCATCAGCAGCAGCATCATCAACATCATCATCATCATCAGCAGCAGCATCATCATCACCAACAGCAGCATCATGATCATGATCACCATCACCACCACCATCATCATCGGCATCATCATCATCAACAGCATCAGCAACATCATCAGAAGCAGTAGCAGCATCATCATCAGCATCAGCATCAACATCAGCATCAGCATCAGCATCATCATCATCACCATCAGCATCATCATCAGCATCATCATCATCATCGTATCCGTCATCAGCATTCTCAGCATCATCATCAGCATCATCAGCATCATCAGCATCATCAGCATCATCATCAGCATCATCAGCATCATCATCAGAACCTTCATCCTCATTCTCATCCACATCCTCCTCCTCCTCCTCCTCCTCC